>LPNX010554104.1:169403-345881 GCA_001517045.1 Pseudotsuga menziesii
GGAGAAGCACAGGAAATAGATCTTGCTACTAAGAATTATCACAAGCATACACAGGAAAATAAGAGAGAAGAAAAGAGACTGAATCACATGAATGAAGAGATGAATATTGGTGTGTATCCTTCCATTGAATAATTATGAATAATAGAGTACACAAATAGTACATCCCTCATGGGGAAGTCGAATTGTATGGAAACAACTCATAAAGCTCAAAAAGGTTGACTTACCAAAATATAGCAAACCCCCATAGGTGGATAAAGCACTTGCTAAATCTATCAAGGACCTAACGAGTTGGAAAAATCATGAGTGAGTTGTCAAGGAGATGGAAGTAACATGCTAATCCTAGAAAATGGAGAAAAACTAATGGAGGATGGGTTGGAAACAAAAGCACCCAGTTTCCTAGTTGACTAGCTTTTATCTTATCCATAGAAAAGCAGGATAAAGCAGAAAAAGCAGAAAAAAGCAGAATCTGCTATAAGGTCCTGCATACTAATTCTAGATGAACCCAGAATCAGAAATAACTCATTCCTAGGATATAGATGGCATGCATTGACTTTAAGGTGCCACCTAATTAAGCTAGTGGGTGAATAATTAATCAAATAATGATTAATTATTTTATCCTAAGCTGTGAGTGGGTTTAATATATTCCAACATAGGGGTCATCGCAATAAATAACCACTCACACTGTCTCGTGCTTAACTCCCTTTGAGAGGAGGATCCTGAAAAACACTGGTTATACCAAGGATTTCACACACTCACCTGGACAGACACCTAGATGTTGTTGTTTAGTGATCTTGGAGAATTGACTTCCAATGAACTATTCCAAGATCCTAAAACCTAAGCTTGTTGGTGCACCCTAGAAAAGAAAAGAGTGTAATTCATTTTATTTAGCGTTGATTTTAGTTGGCTTTATTACTAAAAAATAAAGGATATGATCGTGCAACTAATGGTGTTATGAGGCAACAGGAAGTAAAATGCACACCTAACAATCAATGCAAATGCATTGTGTCCATGAAAATAGGGTATGCTACTATGTGAAATGCACAATTCTTCTTCAAATGATAAATGTAAATTTTCCTATATGAAGTCCTAACTAGTACTCCAAAGCAAATCTAGTGCAAGTACAATGCAAAGTGAAAAATGCAATGCATGATGATAAGCAAATGTTTTTGGATTTTCTGAAAATAACAGAGATGCAAAAAGCAAAAGAATAATCCTATGACCCCTAGACTCTACAAGCACACCCAAATAGCACTCAAGCAAAGCACTAAGGTAAAAGAACTCTAATGCACTAATCTCAAACAAAAAATCGAAAATGCCATGACAAGAACCTTCTTAAAAAATAAAAAATTAGCCTTAAAAAAAACATTTATGGTCAACAACAGAGGTCTAAACAGACTTAGGCAATGCCAAAGGAGACTCAGCAAATATTAGAATTCACCCTGCAACCTACTATCTTCCCCAAAAAGGCAAAATCAATGGAATACACGACTATTCGCAGTAAACCCGTGTGTATACGTGGAAATAGCAGAGGAAACCACGTGTATATGCGACTGTAAGTCAAAAACTTTCATACAGGAAGAAAGATGCATAAAATCACGGCAAACAGACAGGCTGAGACAAAATTCACACCAATCAGACTCTACCAGGCATACACGCCCCCATACCTGACACAGAAACAAGAGAGAAAGAGCAATTCAAATTCATTGAATGCCGAGAAAATTACCCCCAAAGGACAACTACTAGGAACTCCCCGGCGGAATCACCAATTCTGTTGCGGAGAGAAATTCCTATGGCTTGGGGTACCACAACAGACATCTTGACTCTAGAAATCAATCCTTTCCTATGTGCAATAGATTAAATGTCTAACACTAAAGGATCAGATCTCGTACCTTATTCCGGACGGTTGAAGTAGATCCCTGTTGAGCTTTCCAATCTTCAGCTTGAATTGATCTGTTACTTCCCCAACAACAAGTAAACAATACAAGCATTCTATATATCATGGTGTTAGATATATTCTAGCATATATAATCAATAATGTACAAGCATTTGACATAATCCCATGGATAAAATATTCATTCAAACACACATTATTGGATGGGAAAAGATATTTCTATTAATATAAATAAGAGATTACAAGATAACAACCTCTGACGGCACGTCTGCGAACTGGAGAAACTGAATCCCCCACTTGGGCCTCCACCACTTGAATCCTCCATCTCTCGATAGAAAGCTCACAAGCAAAAGGAAATCTTGGGAAGAACACACTAGTGCTCCAAGGGACAAAGGGATGCAGACTCAAGCATAAGTTCTGGCAACAATGGACTATAGTTTCTTTGCTCTCAATTCTCTCTTATGCCTTCAATGTACCAAGGGGTTCCTTATATAGCTTTTCAAAGGGGAAATTAAAGGTCGAATCCGAGCGATCTCAAGGCATAGGGAAGGCCAGGAGTCAAATGAGTCAGATCCATGTCAAGGAAAACTCCAAAAGGTTTTGGATTATGCACACATCCCAATGTATGCGGTTTTAGTGGTCAAACCCGCGTATATACGCGCTTATAGGTTTAAAAGTCACGTATATCATTTTTCATATTTTTTTAGGGATGATCAAGGAAACATCAAAAGACAAAAAGTGGTCCATAGGGTCTAAGGAGTCTGTAGCGGGACAGGGGAAGGCCATACAAAGTGTGATTCACCTAAAGTGGTGAAATACGCTATAACACCAGGGGTATCCCATGCTGTAGATGCCATCATAGGATATATTTCCTATGTGTCAAGAAACACCCCTAGTGTTTCCCACCCAAACCAAGCTCCTGAACATTTGAGGATGATGTATCAATCTGGAGCCACAACCTGCTATGGGAAACCCACACCACAATAACATGCCCATGCACCAACTTGGCCAGCATAAAAATATCCAGGATAGATGACCAGATTTGTAGCATCAACTCCCCCCATCTACTATGCACCACCAATGCAAGCTGACCCAACCCCGACCATAGCTCTGTCAGCACTATTGGAACAAGTGTTTTCACAGCAAAATCATCCCAACCAACCTGCCCCCAATAACAAACAAGGACAAGCTAGAAATAACCAAGCTAGGAATTGAGGCAACAACCAATCGCATGGAGGCGACCAATAGCCAAATCCTCCAAACAACACTAGGGAAAATCGACCATCTCAAAATCCCCCGCAACCAAACCCACCTAGAGGTAATGCTACATTACGCACAAATACACCATGCAAACTATGTGATGTCTACGGGAACTATATGCATGAATGCCCCTTCATGGGTCGTGCTAAGCAAGCCATTCAAAATGAATTTCATCACGATACCAATGCGACAGTCCCATCTCAACCCAACCCGACACTAACAGGCCCTCCACCCATGGTGCTCCAAAACTTGTTACCACTCCAAGGACTAGTAGCAACCACACCTACTCCCCAACCTGCTTCCAGAGCCCCTCCCGCACCTCCACCAACAGAGACAGGTGTTCACCACCTGCTAGCCCTGACAACCGAAGAGGTCAATTTACAGAATAGGAGAAATAAATATGGATCCAATACTGAACCCGCTGACCCATCAGAGGAATCCAAATTCAAAATCCAACACAGCCAACATAGCTCTTCACTTACCCCCTTTTCGCCCCCACCCCCCTATGCGGTGGGTTGCCAACAATGCCACGGCTAGAGCTGTAGTGAGATACAATCTCGTTGATGACTTGGCCCAAACACCTATGGCCATGTCTACTCTTAAGGTACTTAAAACATGCCCAACAAAATGAAAATATTTACTAGCTACCCTTGATGCCGTAGACCCATCTGACTCCAAATTGATCACTTTCGATATAGATAATGGAGAACCCCGGATGCCATCAACCATTGCCTTCCAAATTATGGTGTCCATTCAGAATTTGGCCATACATCGGTGCATTGTTGACGAGGGGGAATCAACTTGTGTTATGTCAACCTTGGTCTGGAAGAAACTTAGGTCTCCTATTCTGCAAACATCCACCACTACTCTGCGGGATTATGATGGCCATCCCACAAAATCCCAGGGTATCCTTCCACATATCCCCATAACATTAGCTGGGAAAATAGTACTAATTGACATAGAATTTGTTAACACACAATTGGACTATAACCTTCTCCTGGGAAGGAGTTATATGTATGCCATGAGAGTCATGGCATCCATTGTTTTTTACCTCATGATGTTCCCTCACGATGGGAAGATCGTGACGATGTACCAACTAACTTATCATGATCCACATGGGGAAATGACACCAACCAATGTTATCCCTACTGTCAACAATACCATCAACAACACAACCACCTCCTCATTGTTGAGTGTAGGCCTTGGGTTGTTTTTCGACACCTCCGTGATGGGTTCCTTCCCCTTTATGTCATCTCCATCGACACCAAGTGATACTGCATATTTGTGCATGCTCTCATCTAGCACCATTACACCCAAACCCCAACCACAGCTACAACATCAACCACAGCTGCAACATCATTCGCGGCCCCAACCCCAGCCACAACCACAATCGCACCTTAAATGCAGTCACTAGGGAACTACTGGTGATCCTTCCCAATCCATACAATTCCCTTCCCTTTCCCCCTATCTGGCATGGTAAGTAAGACAGTAATGGCTACCTTAAACTTACCCAACTTTACATTAGGGATTCCCGTGTGGTGCCTCGATGCATTGACACAAACTTCGATGCCCCAAGTTGTGTTGAATCCTGTTCAACCCATTGCATTCAAATCACGTCCTCCACCTATCCCATAAAAACAACCAACCGCACTTCACCTCCCCTTCCCCACCCAAAAAGGGCCAGGGGAAAAAATGTGAAAGCAACAGCTGAACCCCGACAGGTTCCACCATGCGTAGTGTGTGACGTATAGGTACATGTGACTCAGAAATTCCCTAATATTCCCATGCTCTGCACACACTTAGATGCCATGGATACAATAGAAAACCCCATGTTTGTTCTCACAAGTGGACCAACAGTGAAAAAAATTCTTTGCGGATCAACCATGCATGCACCCTTTATGAATTGTATGGACATTATTCTCACCACTGCCAAGACTTACTCGAGTTTTGAACGACCCTAGATGACCTTCAAAAGAATTCCCTTGAATCCGAGGTTACTATGAATAAATAAATCCATGCCCCACCCCCTTCCTTAGATACCATGTCCATCTACATGGTGTTCGGTTCCATAGACCCGCTTATCCCTGCAATCACCAACAGTCCCTTGGATCTATCCCATCATTGCTTTTGCAATGATGAGGAGATACATGAAGCCTTAACCGCTCTTGAATACCCTTGGGAGGACATACACCATCGCTCATTCTTCATCCTTGAAGGACCTATGTCACCATCTGATCAGTTTTTAGTTGAGACCAAGAATTTCATTCATGGGAAAGTTGACCGGTTCAAAGATCCCATTCCAACACCCGATGCTTTCAAAGAAGGGAACATGGCCAATATTTCAATAACCATTAAAATCAACATCTCAACCAAACCCGGGGTGGTTCAAGAAATCATGTTGGGGGCATCCTGCTCCTCTGAAGAAGTTGCTTCCTACAAAGCGCTTTTCCAAGAGTTCCACGATATCTTTGCTTGGTCCTACACTGAAATTCCTGGATTGGATTTGTCAATTGTTGAGCACCACATCAACACATGGCCTGATGTGGTACCCGTGCACAAAAATTAATGATCGATTCATTCCTCCAAAGATGTAGTGGTCAATGTAGAAACTGAGAACGTGTGCATAGCCGGTTTCATTTACCCCATTTCTTACACAACGTGGGTTTCAAATCCTATCCCCGTGAATAAAAAATAGGGTACCATTCACATCTATATAGAATTCCATGATATGAATTGGGCATGTCCCAAAGACAACTTCCCAACACCCTTAATTGATTAGATCATTGATGCATGTGCCGGACCTGAGGTATTTTCCTTCATGGATGGATTTTTTGGATACAACCAAATTCAGATCCAAAAAGAAGATCATTACAAGACTGCATTTACTACCCCTTGGGGCATATTCACATATCAAGTAATGCCCTTTGGTCTATAGAATGTTGGATCCACCTTCCAACGCCCCATGATGTATTGTTTCCATGACCTCGTCCACATCATATTGTTCAACCTAGATGACCTTACAGCTCGATCACGGAAGCAAGCACAACACATAGATGACTTGCGAAAAGTCTTCTTACGATGTCGCAAGTACAAAATTTGCTTGATGCCCCCTCAAGTGCATTTTTTGTGTCCCAACAGGTTGTCTACTTGGGTTCATCATATCCCACAAAGGCATAATGGTTGACCCTCTCAAAGTTCAAGCTATTCTTGATCTCCCTTCACCACAAACTATGCGCCAACTACAAAGCCTCCAAGGAAAGGCCAACTTCCTTCACCGCTTTGTACCAGAGTATGCGATGAAAGCCCGTGGATTTGTATGCCTGCTTCGTACCAACATTCCCTTTGTTTGGGATCAACAGGCGTAGGAATCATTCCATGCACTCAAATAAGCCCTAGCTTCCGTACATTTACTCACAGCATTTGACTTCACATGAGACTTCATCCTTTATGTGTTGGCCTCAAACAATGCCATTGCAAGAGCACGTAATTTATTACATTAGCCAGATGCTGATAGGTCCCCCACTGCGATATTCAGTTGAGGAGAAACTAGCCCTCGCCATTGTATTCTCAGCCTAGAAATTGTGGCACTACATCATCACAAACCATACCTGAGTCATGGCTGATTCCAGCCCAATGCGGTACCACTTAAGCCACCACTTCCTACAAGGCCGCGCAGCCAAGTGGGTAGTCATTCTCCAAGAGTTCGACTTGGAGTTTGTTTCCCCAAAAATCACCAAGGAACTAGTGCTAGCGGCTCTCATGACAGAACTACCCCCATTTTCCACACCACCACCACCCAAGGATGACGTTGCCGATGAATTCCTATTCGTCATATCCATGGAAGACCCATGGTGTGGGGGCATCCTTATGTATTTACACACCCAGAAGTTCATAGCCCACTTAAAATGTGAAGACATGTAGTGCATCCGACATCAAGCCGCTCACCATATTCTTATTGAATATGTTTTATATGATCAGGGCATTGACACCATCTTACGTCGTTGCCTCACCCATGACAAGGCCGAGACAGTCCTCAACGACTATCACAGTGGAGACTGTGGTGGCCACCTTTTGAGTCTGGAAACCACCCAGGAGATTCTACGTGCCAACTATTTTTGGCCTTCCATCTTTGCTGATTATATCGATGTAGTAAAAAACTGCCGTAACTGTCAGCTCTTTGCCCCAAAGGCAAGAACCCCCCCTGCATTGTTACACCTTGTGGTCATAGTCTGTCCCTTCTGTAAATGGGAAATTGATTTCATGAAAATCAACCCTACCTCAACCAACAGTCATAAATATATCAGTGTGGCTATTGATTACTTCACCAAGTGGACCGAGGCCATGCCCATGTTCGATTGCAAAAGTGAACAATGACATGCTTCTTCTTTAACCATGTCATTTCGTGATTTGGTGTTCCCAAACAATTGGTATCAGAACATGGTTCACATTTTTAAGAAGTTGTTTGGGATGATATTTCAACCATGTTGAAGTTCAAACAGTAGTACTATGCTCCAAAGGATGGTAGGAAAGCATAAAACCAATTGGAACCACATGCCCTATGGGATTATCGCACATCTTCAAATATTGCCACTAGTTTCACCCCTTTCTACTTAGTACACGACATTGAATTAGTACTCCCTATAGAGTTCCAGATCCCATCACTCTGGCTCGATATGGAACTCCTTCCTAATACTTCACCTTTGAAAGAACGACTCCTCAAACTTGAACAAACCGTGGAGGACTGTCGGGCTGTTCTCCAAGCCATTGAAGGTCATTTCCCGTTGAAATGTAGCTCCGACATTTTTAAGGCCGAAAGGAATTTTCCGATATGCGAATTTTCCCTAAGGTCAAATAAATGCAGTCTTATGTTGGACCTCAGGTTTAATCTGTATCTGATTATACAAAGAAAACCCGTCCATAAAAGAGAACACCTTGCTACCTGCACACTCATCCAAAATATGATCTATAAATGGTGTGGGGAAGTTATCCTTAGGACAGGCAGTATTCAAATCATGGAAATCAGTGCATATGCGGATCGCTCCCTGCTTCTTATCCACCGAAACAAGGTTTGAAACCCACTCCATCAAGGGAACGAGATAGATGAAACCGGCTTTCAACAGTTTCTCTATCCCTGCCTTAATGGCGGGTGCTTTCCTAGGATTCATTGTACGTAAACATTGTCGAACAGGCTTAGCATTGGGGTAAGTCTTAATCTCGTGCTCGACAATACGAGGGTCAATACCTGGCATCTCATCGTAAGACCAAGCAAAAATATCACGGAATTCCTTGAATAGCTTAGTATATTCCAGAATATCAGCATGGGAACATTCCACCCCAATATAGACATTCTCTATCGTCCTAGGATTGCAAGAGATGTTGATAGGAATCATTGAAGATATGTTTTCCATGTTTCCATCAGCCATCGGACCAGGAGAGCTTAATGGAACCACATGACTACCAACTCTCTGACTAAGAACCGCCCTAAAATCCTCACGCTCCAAACGGTCAAGCTCTAGAAGAAAGTATGATCTATGATGAAGTTCCTCCCATGGTGGCTCAACTCCCAACATAGCATCAATAATCGCTTCATCCGAAGGGAAAACCGTATCAAGGTAGTCGTGGGCATGAGAAGACTGTGCTACCCATGCCGGCAGCACATACGGGTCCTCCTCCTCCATCCGTGAAGAGGAAGGACTAGGCTTTGCAAAACTCTTGAGATTAGCTTGATAAGCTATCATGGCTGCAGGCAACGGCATGCTCATCTCGACAGGATCACTCGAAGTACTCGGTGTAGGAAGAATCCAAGGGTCTTCCATATGACTCATGTGAAAAGACACTGATGTCATAGAAGTCGAAGCCTCATCGGAACTAGATCCTATCATGAGGATTGGTGTAGGACAACTATAGCTTCCCATGAGGGATGGATACATGCCTACACCCACACTCCCAGTTGCCGGCTGAGAGTGCTCAACGATCAGGATCAAAGCTCTCGAGGATGCGGTAACAGACGGATTCTTGAATGTCATTTGATCAATCGTTACGATCTTCCCGTTATGTGGAAATCATACAACACGGAACAAGGAAGAAGCAACGGCTTGCACACTGTACATCTAGTTCCTACCCAGCAAGAGATTATAGTCGAGGGGCGCATCAACCACCTCAACCTCTATCGCAATTGTCTTCTGCCCCAAACAGAATTTAACAAAAGGAAGGATACCGTGCGGCCTAAAAGATCTCCCATCGAGTGCAGTTAACATAGTTGCTGATTTAGACAGCTAAGGAGAACCGAGACCCTTCTAACAGGCCAAAGACATCGTAGAAGCAGCAACACCCTCGTCAATCACAGTACGTTTGATGGTCATACCAAGACATTCTATGTGCACCAAAAGAGACACATAGTAGGGAAAGCGAGGCTGAAGTCCTGTGTTTTCAAATTTGATCACAGAGGAAGAATCATCATCGTTCACACCAAGGGTAGAAAGCAACGCCTTCCTTTGCGAAGGACAACTCTGAAGCACTTCCAATGCAGACATCGCACAAGCAGTATGGCCCAAATCCTCAACAACAGAATAATTCTGGGCAGCTTGGGCATTTGGATTATGCCCTGAACACTTAAGGACTCCCTTAGGAATGCGAAGTGCAACCTCAGGTTTATCCGTAGGTTTCTCAATGCACAAAGGGGACCTTGGTGGATCAGGATCTTTGCCTAGGCTGGGTTGTGATGAACTATAATATTTCACATGAGTCACAACTTTTGTAGCATAGACCATGTTAATGCACCCACGACCACTACCCTCCGGTGGATCATCATCACTAGACCTGTGATGGGACTTCAAGTTCATATTTTGATTATTTGGTAAAGGGTTAGTTAGCACGGTTGGACCTTGTGCTAAGAATCTCGAAGCTTCTTCAATCCGAGGGCACAAGTAAGTGAGGTGATCGTCCTTACATAGCTTGTAAGGGAACTTAACCTTAAGTTTTGATTGCTTGTCCCCCCCAGCATTTCTACCATTCTTTTCACTATTGTTAGCATTCTCATTCTTATTCCCACCCTTTCGATTATTATTTTTACCCTTTTTTCTATTTCGTTCGGGCTGCTGGTTACCCTTCTGGTCCGACGATTGCACAGAAAGTACATTCAACGTTTGGGCGGGTTGAGATGAAGCCATAGCTTGTCCCAAAGTAGATTGGTTGAGTGATAATTAACTAACTTGTTTTGCAACCGAATCTACAGGTTTCGCACTTGCACAGCCCACAATGCCATCGGCATGTGGTCCAGGTTTGACTTTGGGATTGAAACTAGAATGATGAGCATTGGGAATAATCTCATACAAAAAAATAGACTAAGCATAGATCAAGTCCAGTTCCTGCGCCCTAAAAATCGCTTGTTCCTCATTCTGCACTACGGATGTGGAAACATCCTTCTCTATATATGGAAATAACGAATTGAGGAACCACTCAAGGAGGAATTCTGGTGGTATAAAATCTTTAATTAATCTCTTCTGTCTACGCCACTCTTGAATATGATCAGAAATATGTGTGGTTTTATCTTGCCGAAATGTCAACAAGAGTTCAGTACCAACGTCATAGCGCACTAGTAGCTGGAAGTGATTAAGAAAAGTCATCGCAAGGTCGTCGAACAAAGCGAAAGCTCCCTTAGGTAAATCTATATACCATTTCGCAGCAGGCCCTATGAGGGTGCATTGAAATAGTCTCAAATGGACTGAGTCCTGATGTAATGAATTCGAAGAGCACCAAAGGTGAAATGTAGTAACGTGTTCACTCGGATCCTCTCTCGGTTTGCCTTCAAGCTTAGGTATGTCCGAAGGAAGCTTGGTAGGTACAGTCAGCCAAGTTGGGTGATGAGCCACAAGATCGTTCGTCAGTCTCGATAAGTCAGGAAGATTAAGCATGGCAAGGAAAGGGAGCCTAGGATGATGAGGTCGATGGACCGCTCCCTGGTTCATATAGGGTTGATTACCACCATGGCCTTGGCCATAGTGTCCTCCTCCTGTCTGACCCGTATAGGGTGGCATGGAAGTACCATAGTATGGTGGACCTTGACTAGTAGGAGCTACAAAGCTGTAATTAGGAGAGTAAGCAGGTTGTTGATACCCGCCTCCATAACGTGAAGAAACTTGTCCATACTACGTCCCATAATAAGGTCCATAGGTCATCGCATGTGATGCTGCATGAGACACTCCATAGGTAGGAAGATACGCTCTGGAAGTAGGGATATATGCCCCAGAAGTAGCAAGATGACCTCTAGAATCATGAACATAGCCTGCTAAAGTAGCAGTCGGTATGTGAACTTGAGACACAATCGGTCTAGTAACCGTAGTACGGACCTGACTCATAGCCATATATCGGCTCGAAGGACCACATGAATAAGGTGGAGGATGTACATTTGAAGAACTAGGGACCGAGGACGAAGGAATCTAAGTAATAATATACGTACTATCACCTATCGTTACTCGTCTCAGATCTGGCATCCTAATCGGATCGCTAACCCTAGACCTGGGAGGGAGATATGATGTAGCTTCCACCACTGGGATGGAAGGTGCAATGTGACTAGTGCTCCCAAACCTCTCCACATGGTAAGGAATGAGAGTGCCCCTAGGCATAATTTTAGGCTTGAAATCGGATTCGACATAAACCAGACGTAGCATAACTACCGTAGCTAGTGCTGGCAGGTTCAAAATGAGTCTCAGCGTCCTCCAGCATTCCATACTGGTAATGTGTCAATGGGGAATCAGACCTGGAGTGAGTAGGCCTATCGTGCAAGGTTCCTATCTCAGAAATCATAGGACCTAACTCAGCTAAGTCAGGTGAAGGATCATAAGTAGGAGTAAATTCCCCATCATCTACATGAATGGGAGGAGGTGGTTCAGGAATATCCTCTAAACAGTCTCCCATGGTGTGTGAATCAATGTGTGAAATAGTCCACCTGGACTGTCTAGGTCTCTCTCCCAAAGGAGGAGGAGAAGTAGAAGGCGAAAGTCTTGCTAAACGACAAGAATGGCGAGGAACCACACTCGAATCCACAATGACTCAAAAAATAGCAAAGACTCTCTATTTACGTAAAAACTAGGCCAACTATCGTGCACAGAGAAATCACTAATAAAATCTAAATCTAAATGCAAGCAAACAAGGGCTGGATAAGTGATGTCCCGAATGAAGCAAGTATGTCTCGCCTAGGAGAGGCTTGAGACTCCCATACAAAACAAGCGGAGGTACGTAACCAATTATTGTGGCCCTCAGCTTCAACACGTAAAGAAACTGTGCTCTCCCACCCCAACCTGGCCGGGACACCTGCAGAATAACCCCTGCAAAGTACCCCCTCGATATCCTAGGTAAGGCCACTAAGATCACCTCAATATAATCAATGCTCAGGCAGACAGTCGCAGGTGGGATTGACCGTATAGGCAGGGTAGCAAAGCCCGAAACTCTCGAAAGAGCCCCCAGATACGAATACAATCCTAGAAATATCTCCGGTGCTACTTAGTTATGACTAGGGGTCATCCCAATCAATAACCACCCACATTGCCTTGTGCTTAACTCCCTTTTGAGAGGAGGATACTAAGAAACACTGGTTATACCAAGGATTTCACACACTCACCTGGACAGACACCTAGATGTTGTTGTTTAGTGATCTTGGAGAATTGACTTACAAAGAACTATTCCAAGATCCTAAAACCTAAGCTTGTTGGTGCACCCTAGAATAGAAAAGAGTGTAATTCATTTTATTTAGCGTTGATTTTAGTTGGCTTTATTACTAAAAAATAAAGGATATGATCGTCCAACTAATGTTGTTATGACGCAACAGGAAGTAAAATGCACACCTAACAATTAATGCAAATACATTATGTCCATGAAAACAGGGTATGCTACTATGTGAAATGCACATTTTTTCTTCAAATGATAAATGCAAATTTTCCTATATGAAGTCCTAACTATTACTCCAAAGAAAATCTAGTGCAAGTACAATGCAAAGTGAAAAATGCAATGCATGATGATAAGCAAATATTTTTGGATTTTTTGAAAATAACAGAGATGCAAAAAGCAAAAGAATAATCCTACGACCCCTAGACTCTGCAAGCACACCCAAACAACACTCAAGCAAAGCACTAAGGTAAAAGAACTCTAATGCACTAATCTCAAACAAAAAATCGAAAATGCCATGACAAGAACCTTCTTAAAAAATAAAAATTTAGCCTTAAAAAAACATTTATGGTCAAGAACAGAGGTCTAAATAGACTTAGGCAATGCCAAAGGAGACTCAGGAAATATTAGAACTCACCCTGCAACCAACTATCTTCTCCAAAAACGTAAAATCAAGGGAATACGTGACTGTTCACAGTAACCCGCGTGTCTACGTGGAAATCGCAGAGGAGACCAAGTGTATATGCAACTGTAAGTCAAAAAATTGTGTACAGGAAGAAAGGTACATAAAATCAAGGTAAACAGATAGGCTGAGATAAAATTCACACCAATCAGACTCTACCAGGCATACACACCCCCATACCTGACACAGAAACAAGAGAGAAAGAGCAATTAAAATTCATTGAATGCCGAGAAAACAACCCCCAAAGGACAACTACTAGGAACTCCCCAGCGGAGTCACCAATTCTGTTACAGAGAGAAATTCCTATGGCTTGGGGTACCACAACAGACATCTTGACTCCAGAAATCAATCCTTTCCAATATGCAATAGATTAAATGTCTAACACTAAAGGATCAGATCTCGTACCTTATTCTGGACGGTTGAAGTAGATCCCTATTGAGCTTTCCAATCTTTAGCTTGAATTGATCGGTTACTTCCTCAACAACAAGTAAACAATACAAGCATTCTATATATCATGGTGTTAGATCTATTCTAGCATATATAATCAATAATGTACAAGCATTTGACATAATCCCATGGATAAAATATTCATTCAAACACACATTATTGGACAGGAAAAGATATTTCTATTAATATAAATCAGAGATTACAAGATACAACCTCTGACGGCATGTCTGCGAACCGGAGAAACTGAATCCAACAGTTGGGCCTCCACCACTTCAATCCTCCATCTCTCGATAGAAAGCTCACAAGCAAAAGGCAATCTTAGGAATAACACACTAGTGCTCCAAGGGACAAAGGGATGCAAACTCAAGGATAAGTTTCAGCAACAATGGACTATAGTTTGTTTGCTCTCAATTCTCTCTTATGCCTTCAATGTACCAAGGGGTTCCTTATATAGCTTTTCAAAGGGGAAATGAAAGGTCAAATCCAAGCGATCTCAAGGCATATGGAAGGCCAGGAGTCAAATGATTCGGATCCATGTCAAGGAAAACTCCAAAAGGATTTGGATTATGCACACATCCCGATGTATGCGGTTTAGTGGTCAAACCCGCGTATATACGCGCTTATAGGTTTAAAAGTCACGTATATAATTTTTCATATGTTTTTAGGGATGATCAAGGAAACATCAAAGGACAAAAAGTGGTCCATAGGGTCTAAGGAGTCTGCAGTGGGACAGGGGAAGGCCATACAAAGTGTGATTCACCTAGAGTGGTGAAATCCGCTATAACACCAGGGGCATCCCATGTTGTAGATGGAATCATAGGATATATTTCCTATGTGTCAATTAACACCCCTAGTGTCAAGAAACACCCCTAGTGTTTCCCACCCAAACCAAGCTCCCGAATATTTAAGGATGGTGTCTAAATTTGGAGCCACAACCTACTATGCACAACCCACACCACAATAACATTCCCATGCACCAACTTGGCCAGCACAACAATATCCAGGACAGATGACTGGATTTGTAGCATATTCAACTCCCCCCATCTAATATGCACCACCAACGCAAGCCACCCCAACCCACACCCCCGCTCCGTCAGCACTATTGGAACAAGTGTTTTCACAGCAAAATCATCCCAACCAACCTGCCCCCAATAACGAACAATGGAAAGCTAGAAATAACTGAGTTAGGAATCGAGGCAAAAACCAATCACATGGAGGCGACCAATAGCCAAATCCTCCAAACAACACTAGGGAAAATTGACCAACTCAAAATCCCCCGCAACCAAACCCACCTAGAGGCAACGCTACATTACGCACAAATCAACCATGCACACTATGCAATGTCTATAAGAACTATACACATGAATGCCCCTTCATGGGTCGTGCTAAGCAAGCCATTCAAAATGAATTTCAGCACGATACCAATGCGACAGTCCCATCTCAACCCAACCCGACACTGATAGGCCCTCCACCCATGGTGCTCCAAAACTCGTTACCACTCCAAGGAGTGGTAGCAACCACACCTACTCCCCAACCTGCTTCCACAGCCCCTGCCGCACCTCCACCAACAGAGACAGGTGTTCACCACCTGCTAGCCCTGACAACCGAAGAGGTCAATTTAAAGACTAGGAGAAATCAATATGGATCCAATACTGAGCCCACTGACCCATTAGAGGAATCCAGATTCCAAATCCAACACAACCAACATACCTCTTCACTTACCTCCTTTTCACCCCCACCCCCCTATGCGGTGGGTTGCCAACAATGCCACAACTAGAGCTGTAGTGAGCTACATCATTGTTGATGACTTGGCCCAAACACCTATGGCCATGTCTACTCTTAAGGTACTTAAAACATGCCCAACACAACAAAAATATTTACTAGCTGCCCTTGATGCTATAGACCCCTCTGACTCCAAACTGATCACTTTGGATATAGATAATGGAGAACCCCAGATGCCATCAACCATTGCCTTCCAAATTATGGTGTCCATTCAGAATTTGGTTGTACATCGGTGCATTGTTGATGAGGGGGCATCAACTTGTGTTATGTCAACCTTGGTCTGGAAGAAACTTAGGTCTCCTATTCTGCAACCATCCACCACTACTCTGCGGGCTTACGATGTCCATCCCACAAAATACCAGGGTATCCTTCCACATATCCCCATAACATTAGTTGGGAAAATAGTACTAATCGACATAGAATTTGTTAACACACAGTTGGACTATAACCTTCTCTTGGGAAGGAGTTATATGTATGCCATGAGAGTCGTGGCATCCCTTTTTTTTCACCTCATGATGTTCCCTCACGATGGGAAGATCGTGACGATGTACCAACTAACTTATCACGATCCACAGGGGGAAACGACACCAACCAATGTTATCCCTACTGTCAACAATACCATCAACAACACAACCACCTCCCCATTGTTGAGTGTAGGCCCTGGGTTGTTTTTCGACACCTCCATGACGGGTTCCTTCCCCTTTATGTCACCTCCATCGACACCAAGTGATACTGCATATTTGTGCATGCTCTCATCTAGCACCATTACACCCCAACCCCAACCGTAGCTGCAACATCAACTGTGTCCACAACATCAACCACAGCTGCAACATAATTCACGGCCCCGACCCCATCCACAATGACAACCACATCTCTAAATGCAGTTAGTAGGGAACTACTGGGGATCCTTCCCAATCCATACAATTCCCTTCCTTTTCCCCCTATCTGGCATGGTAAGTAAGACAGTAATGGCTACCTTAAACTTACCCAACTTTACATTGGGGATTCCCGTGTGGTGCCTCGACGGATCGACTCAAACTTAGATGACCCAAGTTGTGTTGAATCCTGTTCATCCCATTGCATTCAAATCACATCCTCCACCTATCCCATAAAAACAACCAACTGCACTTCACCTCCCCTTCCCCACCCAAAAAGGGCCAGGGGAAAAAATGCGAAAGCAACAGCTAAACCCCGACAGGTTCCACCATGCGTAGTGTGTGACATATAGGTACATGCGACTCAGAAATTCCCTAATATTCCCATGTTCTACATACACTTAGATGCCATGGATACAATAGAAAACCCCATGGTTGTTCTCACGAGTGGACCAACAGTGAAAAAAAGTCTTTGAGGATCAACCATGCATGCACCCTTTACGAATTGTATGGACATTATTCTCACCATTGCCAAGAATTACTCGAGTTTTGAATGACCCTAGCTGAAATTCCAAAGAATTACCTTGAATCGAAGATTACTATGATTAAATAAATCCATGCCCCACCCCTTTCCTTAGACACCATGTCCATCTACATGGTGTCTGGTTCCATAGAGCCGCTTATCCCTGCAATCACCAACAGTCCCTCGGATCTATCCCATCGTTGCTTTTGCAATGACGAGGAGATACATGAAGCCTTAACTGCTCTTGAATACCCTTGGGACGACATACACCATCGCTCGTTCTTCATCCTTGAAGGACTTGTGTCACCATCTGATCAGTTTTTAGTCAAGACCAAGAATTTCATTCACGGGAAAGTTGACTGGTTCAAAGATCCCATTCCAACTCCCGATGCTTTCAAAGAAGAGAACATGGCTAATATTTCAACAACCATTAAAATCAACCTCTCAACCAAACCTGGGGTGGTTCAAGAAATCATGTTGGGGGCATCTTGCTCCTCTGAAGAAGTTGCTTCCTACAAAGTGCTTTTCCAAGAGTTCCACGATATCTTCGCTTGGTCCTACACTGAAATTCCTGGATTAGATTTGTCAATTGTTGAGAACCACATCAACACATGGCCTGATGTGGTACCCATGCACCAAAGGTAATGATCGATCCATTCTTCCAAAGATGTAGCGGTCAAAGTAGAAATTGAGAACGTGCGCATAGCCATCTTCATTTACCCCATTTCTTACACAACATGGGTTTCAAATCCTATCCCCGTGAATAAAAAATAGGGTACCATTCACGTCTATATAGATTTCCACGATATGAATTGGGCATGTCCCAAAGACAACTTCCCAACACCCTTCATTGGTTAGATCATTGATGCATTTGCCGGACATGAGGTATTTTCCTTCATGGATGGATTTTTCGGATACAACCAAATTCATATCCAAAAAGAAGATCATTACAAGACTGGATTTACTACCCCTTGGGGCATATTCACATATCAAGTAATGCCCTTTGGTATATAGAATGTTGGATCCACCTTCCAGCGCCCCATGATGTATTGTTTCCATGATCTCATCCACATCATATTGTTCAACCTAGATGACCTTATAGCTCGATCATGGAAGCAAGCACAACACATAGATGACTTGCGAAAAGTCTTTTTACGATGTCGCAAGTACAAAATTTGCTTGATGCCCCCTCAAGTGCATTTTTTGTGTCCCAGCAGGTTGTATACTTGGGTTCATCATATCTGATAATGGCATAATGTTTGACTTTCTCAAAGTTCAAGCTATTCTTGATCTCCCTTCACCACAAACTCTGCGCCAACTACAGAGCCTCCAAGGAAAGGCCAACTTCCTTCGCCGTTTTGTACCAGAGTATGCGATGAAAGCTCGTGGATTTGTATGCCTGCTTCGTACCAACATTCCCTTTGTTTGGGATCAACAGGCGTAGGAATCATTCCATGCACTCAAATAAGCCCTGGATTCTGCACAATTACTCACAACATTTGACTTCACACGAGACTTCATCCTTTATGTGTTGGCCTCAAAAAATGCCATTGCAAGAGCACGTAATTTATTACATTAGCCAGAAGCTGACAGGTCCCCCACTGTGATATTCACCTGAGGAGAAACTATCCCTCGCCATTGTATTCTTAGCCTAGAAGTTGCGGCACTACATCATCACAAACCATACATGAGTAGTGGCTGATTGCAGCGCAATGCGGTACGACTTAAGCCACCAGTTCCTACAAGGCCGGGCGGCCAAGTGGGTAGTCATTCTCCAAGAGTTTGACTTGGAGTTTGTTTCCCCAAAAATCACCAAGGAACTAGTGCTAGCGATGCTGATGACAGATCTACCCCCATTTTCCACACCACCACCACCCAAGGATGACCTTGCTGATGAATTCCTATTCGTCATATCCATGGAAGACTCATGGTGTGGGGGCATCGTTATGTATTTACACACCCAGAAGCTCATAGCCCACTTAAACCATGAAGACATGCAGTGCATCTGACATCAAGTCGCTCACCATATTCTTATTGAAGATGTTTTATATCATCAGGACATTGACGCCATCTTATGTCGTTGCCTCACCCATGACGAGGCCGAGACAGTCCTTAACGACTGTCATAGTGGAGCCTATGGTGGCCACCTTTTGAGTCTAGAAACCGCCCAGGAGATTCTACATGCCAACTATTTTTGGCCTTCCATCTTTGCTGAATGCATCGATCCAGTCAAAAACTGCCGCAACTGTCAGCTCTTTGCCCGAAAGGGAAGAACCCCCCCTGCATTGTTACACCCCGTGGTCATAGTCGGTCCCTTCTGTAAATGGGAAATTGATTTTATGACAATCAACCCTACCACAACCAACAACCATAAATATATCAGTGTGGCTATTGATTACTTCACCAACTGGACCAAGGCCATGCCCACGTTCAATTGAAAAAGTGAACAATGACATGCTTCTTCTTTAACCATGTCATTTCATGATTTGGTGTTCCCAAACAGTTGGTCTCAGACCATGGTTCACATTTTTAAGACGTTGTTTGGGATGATCTTTCAACCATGTTGAAGTTCAAATAGTAGTACTCATCTTCCTACTACCCCCAGGGAAATGGCCAAGTTAAAGCGGTTAACAAATTGATCAAAACTATGCTCGAAAGGATGGTAGGAAAGCATAAAACCAACTGGAACCACATGCCCTATGGGCTTATTGCACATCTTCAAATATTGGCACTAGTTTAAACCCTTTCTACTTAGTACATGGCATTGAATTAGTACTCCCTATAGAGTTCCAGATCCCATCACTCTGCCTCGCTATGGAACTACTTCCTAATACTTCACCTTTGGAAGAATGACTCCTCAAACTTGAACAAACCGTGGAGGACCATCGGGCTGTTCTCCAAGCCATTGAAGCAGCGAAAACTCGGTAAAAATCCTATTATGACTCCCATATCCACGCTCGCACCTTTAGTGAAGGCGATATCATTCTGGTTTATGACCAAGCCAATGATAAGTATGGGAAAGGAGAGTTTGAGTCAATGTGGTATGGCCGATATGTCGTCCACCGTTGGCTCGAAAAAGGGGCATACATTCTTGTTGATTCTGATGGAAAACTCTTGGCGAACCCCCATAATGGGATCTACCTCAAGAGATTTTATGCTTAACATCACCACTAAGTCACTTGTAGTATAGTCTTGTCCTTTTTGTTTTACACACTTTTTGAAGTGAGTCTTACATATTGTTTCCTTAATTTCTCTAGATGTTTCCTACCTCATGTCGATACATTGGATGTGTAGATGGAGCAAGAATATGTTCTCCAAACGTCACCTCAGATGCATGGGTCATCTAATCCCCTTCACATGAGTTAATCAATATTGATGGAATATGTGTGGGCATTGCAACAAAAAAACAAGATGAGTATGATGGTGTCACTGGCCTCTTGGCCACTACCCTCCAGTTGGGTATCCACCATATCGATGTCTTCTTAGACTCCCAGCTACTTGTCTCCCAGTTGAATAATTGCTAACGGGTATGCGATCCCTGCCTCTTTAGAAAATTCTTGTGCACTAAAAGGATGGTTAGAACATTTGAATCCATCACATTTACACATGTTACTAGAAACCTCAATAGTGTAGCAGATCAAATGGTGAATGAATTTCTAAATTGTCATATCAATCATCACATATAAAAAGCATACAAAAAACTACATCATGCATCATCACACATAAATATGCATACACATGTAAAAATACACCATCTAGGCATTTTTTCACATCATCATAAAAGACTCACATATAAAAATCATAAAAGTGCATCCACGTGCATCAAATATATATATATATATATATATATATCGCATGTCCAAAACATGTCCAGTACAAAATTAGAAGCTACATATGCGTTCTCAGCTGAATATACATAGCGATACAAAAAATCCTAAGTGCACAACCGCACTAGGGGTAGCTCCACTAGCTGCTAATCAGAGTCAGACTCATCATCCTGCTCCTCTAACTCTTTCCCCTCCTCAGAGCCATCCTCCTCCTCCTCAGTGGCATCATCATCCATTGGCACATCACCCCACGCCGCCACCCGGACATACTTAGCCGCAACAGCAATCCTCCTCATCAAAGGGACCCAATATTGGGGAGCATGGTAGCAAGCAGCAATAAGATCCTAGTCCAGGTACTACCACCCGTCATCCATCACCCCGTCTAGGAGGTTCTCCATGTGTCCCCACAGATCATTGATAAACTTGCGCTCCCTCCTATGCGCAGGTCACTCCATCCCCCCCCACCACACCCATGCGATGCTGATAACCTGCTGGTGGGTGCGATCCATTATCTACACATGCACACAAGGAGATCATCAGTCCCCATATATAAAATAGCTACCAACAATCTAAGCACTCTATATGTAAGTGAAAAAACATAAAAACATCATGTATACATACCATCTGGTCCCCAGGCCTGACCTGAAGGATGGGGCATCCCGAGGTCCCCTGTGTAGTCCATCTTTGCATATGGGTAGTCCTCAACAACTACTAGGATCTTCCTCCACTAATCCAGTAGCTCCTGGGTGAAGAGATGGCCCACTATGTCACCTCCCTCACGTATCATCATCTCACACCATCGGCGCATCGGCAGCTCCCAAGGCCCACCATCATGCACTGCTACATGTGGCCGGAGGGTTGGAACCCTCTCAAAAAAGAAGGCACACAAGAAAGAGAAAAAGAAAAAGTCCCCACCAACCAACTTGGTGTTGTTCAAGCCACATCTGAAAAATCCAAAAAAATGTGCCTCCCATAGCCCTCTCCACCATCTAGAACTATCCCCTAGATATCTTGTGGTTCCCAGATGAACCCAAGATCCGCAACACCATTACTGCAACAACGCATGTCGAAAGACTCTTAATATCACACATCAAAATATTAGAGCCCTGTACATATGTAGAGGCATAATATTGCCTCTCGCAGAGCTCATCAAGTGTCTTCCCATACGAGAGCTTTGGATCCAGATCGCCAACCACTCCCACCATTGGGAGCCCAGTCAGGAAGTACACATCCAACAGTGTAATCTCAATATGCTTCCCCTGTATAATAAAGCACTCCCCCTGAGCATCCCAGAAACTCACTAATACCTCAAGTAATAGCTACAGGCTCTTCATCAAAGGTACCTGTATGAACTTGAGGAGTCCACAGCGGGAAAGTGTATCCTGTGTACCTGCATCTCCGAGTGAGTCTCTCTGTATATTCTTGTAGTCCCCCTCTCGCTATACAGGTGGGGCCATCCTGCACAAGCACAAAACTGTTGTTAGCTCCATCTGTCAGCAAAAAAATCACCCAGGACCAAGTCGACCTGTCAGACAAAAAATAGCAACCAAGTTGCTCACACAGGCTAGACAGATGTGACTGGGTCGCACTTTTAGGCTAGACAAGAGCAATATTCATTCACACCTTTCTACCAACAAGAGTGACCCAAACACACCTATACGGCTATAAAAGGTGACCTATTCACTCCTTTTCCCTCAAAATGAGTGACCTGTTTCGTGGAAGCCTTGGAAGGACAACAGAGGGTCCCAGGTGAACAGTGACAATGCCACTTGACATGTGGTCCCCACTCATTTTATAGGCCTCATTAGGTTTAGTTCTTCTTCGGGGCATAATGGAGCCATACGTAGTCCGTTTCGATCGTCGATCACACAGTTGGTTTCTATTTTCCATCCTCTATCTGTTAAATGGGACCATTGTCTTATGTTTTATGAGTAATTTCCAGGGCCATTTCCTCAAATTTATCATGGTTTACGTTCCCTTCGCATATAATTGTCTAATCCATCCACCACGGGTTTCTGGACCATTTCCCGTAAGTCATATCATTTCGCATGCATTTGGCATATAACTTCCTCTGGACCTATTTCCATCCACTGCAACTTACACTTATTCTTCGGACCTATTACCAGAGGTCACTTCAATTTGTGTGCCTTTGCCGCTCACTGTTCCTTGCATGTATTGATATGTTCAAGAGCCACTTTCTCCATCCATGCTGCACTGCTGGTCACCTTTGACCATATTTCACTGTCTTGCCATGGGGAACCACCAGTTCCTCTAGCTTGGTTGACCATAATGGAGTTGCTGTTAAGCTCTTTTATGATTCCTAAGAGAATGAAAAAATTGTCGAGCACCCATGGCTTCCTTTCCCGCTCGTTAAAGTATAAGAAAGGGCATCTACATCATCTTGTTTACCTTGTTTTATGGACTATGTATACTACCATATGAAAAGGACCACCTTGGCACATTCAAGCCAAGAACGTTTTCCTTTGCATCCTTTTATGCTTTCTTGGGAATTGGGACTGAACATTACAAAAAAGCTCATCATGGGTTGTCTTTATGCTCTTTTTCAACCTTCTCATAAGGAAAAGATCTCCGAGCAAACTTGGTTTCGTTCATGCTCGTAAAAGTATTTGAATGACCGTCTAGTCAGTATAGGTTTATCCTTTCCCGACTTGATTGGAATACCAACGGTAAAGAAGTCTCCCATCCCTTAAAGGACGGGAGAGCTCTCCTATGTACATTTTTATCATTTTTCGGGCACAGGAGACTATCAACGAAAAAGAGACCCCATTGGAGTCTTCTTCGTGCTTTCAAACTCTCTAAAATTGAAAGCACCATCGAGCATTTACTTTCTTGGGATCACTAAAAATCCATGAGATCGTACCATAATGGTGTATTTAGACACCACCCAACATGTTACAGTTCGGCAGCATTCCCCCTTTTGGGTCGCCTTTGTTCAGAGTATTCTGCAATGAGTCTTCTTTGGATTTCATGAATACCAAAAGTTTCTACCCCCCCAAGAATTTCCCATCTGTAGTTACATTCTTGGTATAACAACTATGATCCCCCTCCCTTTAGTCAATTTCATTCACTACCAGGTCAGCCCTACCATCGTACTCTGAACATAGGAAGTTTGAGTCCCCTGTGATTCCTTGCCCCTATTCCCTATCCAGTGTGTCAGTCCCAAGATTGTCTCACACCTTTGGTTATTACCCTCGTGCTTCTAGCTAAGGAACCACCATTGCCTTGGTCAGTTGCAGGTCTCCCTCTATCGACAACAACACATCTATTCTAGAGGATAGACCCAAAGGTCCCTGTATCCTGGTTTCATTAACCACATTGATGAGTTTCTTGGACCACTTTGAGAGGAGTCCTTAGTGCCTCTCATGATGGTTGTGTCTCATGTACTTGAATCCAACTACATCATCACACCGTTGAGATTCGTATAGGGTATTGGTCTATCCAATATTTGGTCGAAGACCCTAGGTGCCACCTGACTCTAGCACATTGATGAGTCTATGAAGGGACCCAAACTAGTTCATGTCCTTTATGATTTCTGGGTTGCATTGGGGACAATGTTTAGAAGCCCTAGAGCAGTGCTTCTGTATAGATTCATAATTGATGTGGCATACTATACCACATATACTCTTACTCTTTGTTAGTGAGTCCTGATAGTTATGTAACTCTCCAGATCTAGCAGACCATTAGTTATGAACATACAACATTCCATGAGAATGCCATGGGTCCGACGTATCAGTTCTGCAGATCATCATTGTATTCAGCCTCTTATTGAGGCAACAATTATGTAACAACAGTTGTACATGATCGACTCTTGCATTTTGGAGCCTAGATCACATTATTATTTTGACATGGTTACGAGCGTGGGTATGCCTGCCTCATCCATATACATGTCACACATTATTTGTATCTCACCCATTGATGGGAGAGAACATTAATATAAAAACAAAAGCTGCCATGTCTTGAATGAGGAAGCACTATTTTTTTACAAGTCTCTCCACTATCCAATGATGTCCATCAACCATACGATGAGATCCTGCCCTCACACATCAGGGGGAAATATTTGGTCGAAGACCCTAGGTGCCACCTGACTCTAGCATGGGTGTGGGGGTAAACATGCTCCATCTAGCCTTCACCACACACCTCTCTATTCTGCCTACGCTGGTCCTTTGCTTCCTTTGTGATCTTCCTTTGTTTCTGATGTGCATGTGGCACACCTTCTTTTCTCACATGCAAGCTTCTTCCTTCTGCTCCTTTCCCATTAAAACAGGCCCCCAACACTCACATGTGGCTCGTCCCAAGCCATGAAAAAAGGGACATATGAGGAGGCACAATCTACGTAACACCTTTTGCAATTTTTTTTTTGAGGTTTGGGTTTATACAATTTCTTCTTCAGCCTCTTCTGAAAAATCCATGTGCATATTTTTTTCCTGTGTATGGTCCAGGCCTTCTTGATGGCGTTCTTCTTGCTCCGCTTCATCCTCCTGGACGCCTTTGTATTCCTTTTCTTCTTTCTCTCTTTTGTTTTCCTTTATTTCTTCTACATTCACAATCTCGGTTGCACCTTCCGAAACAGGCTATTTTGCACTTTCAACTTTCTATTGCAATTGGCCCACAATGGGAGTAATACATTCTATCTCCCGTCAAGCTCCATCTGCCTGCCGCTCAAGGTCCTGCACTCTGTCGTTGCTAGGGTGTTCTAATGCGGTATTGGCCAGTGCCTGAGTGAACTTGTGGATTCTCTGCTAGACAAGGTGAATTAACCCTGCACCCTTTCAACTTCGGCCTATTGTTCAGCCATCTCCTTGTTGCGCATGCTTTCTTGGTTGCGTAGAGCTCTTTCCTTTCCCAGGAGCTGCTTAAGCTCAAAACCTTTGGCGATTTTTTCCTTAGTTGGCAACTTCTTAATCTATGCCTTTACTGCCAATATCTGTAGGTCTACTTGCTGTGCTTGCTCGACAAGCTGGTCTGCAGTCTCATCGTCAATGAGCTGTTCCCATGTCACGACAATTGCTTCCATTTCTTCTGCGCATATGTTCTCGGCCTATTCAAATTTTGGAAACAACTTGATTAATTTGTTGATCATTGCCTTTGTTGCAACACTTCAGGGGGAGTGCTTGGCTGCTGGTTGGTTCTCCTTTCTTGAACCTGTTTCTTTAAGTCTAAAGCCAACTTGGATAACCATATTTGTTGGTGCATAGGATCTGCCTTATCTTCATCCTCCTCATCCAAGAGTTTGGCGATTGCCTCCTTGATAGCTTGTTCCAATGAGGCCTATTTTTGGGTTTGGGCTGCGAAGTCTTCCCGTTGGCAGTTGATTATTTTCTTGCGCTCCCTTACTTTCCTGGTTACCTTTGTTGCTTGATATAACTGCACTTTCCTAGATTCTGATCTCTGTGGTAACAACATGTTGAATTTAATATATCTGCGACAAGGTGAGCTTGGAGAAATATAGAATTAACATGTCCAAGATATGGACATCTACCTCTTTATCTACATCTTTTGTATAAAATTCCTATGAAAGCATTTATATTCTTAATGGCGGGAGCAGCACTGGCATTTCTAGAGTGTCTTCTAGGTCGACACCATAGGCTTCAACCTGCATGGTGTCGCACACTTCTACGACGGTCTCTCCCAGCCGGTTAACTTTCGTAGCGATGGAAGTTGTCCGGTTGGTTTTTTTTCTTGTGAGGTTACCCAAAGATTTCTCGGCTACTTCGGCGACTACCTCGGTGAGAAGGGTCAGATCCTCATATTCAATGCCCATTACTTGGGATCGGTTATACTTTTGTTTCTTCCTATGCTAGATGCCCAAGGATTCTTTGTCTTCGTCCATGGGATGCTTGCCCTTCCTTTTTCTGGGTCTTTCAGCGCTCACCTCCTCTTTAGTAGGGGATTCATTGGTGCCGGTATTAAGTGGCTCTCAGTATTCTTCTTCATCTTCTTGGGAGTCATCTTGATGCTCCTGGGTATCAGTATTGGCATGGGCCTATGGTGGGTTCCCTTGTGGACCCCCTTGGGACGCTTGCTGCGCTGTAGGCACATGATGTTGGCTAACCCATTCCTTAGGCTAGTTTTTGATCTCCCATTCGATATCGACGTCCCTGAGGATAAAGAAAGTTGCAAGCGCCTGCTTCTTAGGGTCATGGCGCAGTTGCATGATGATGTTATTGTTGGAGACTTTTACCACCACACACACTCATTTTGGTCAATTTGGCCTAGTTAAACCATTATCCTAATTTTTATTGACTTAATTGACATCATAGGATCACTGTATGAAATTAGCATGAGCACACCCACACCTACCTTTAGTAAAGTAGGCTAACTTAACCTTCTCCTTCATTCGGGGAGGCTAACTGGAGCACTCTGGGGGTGATCTGAGTGTCATAAATGCTCCATATTGCTAACTGATGGTTACAATCAGTTAAATAGAGTAGTGAAGGAACCTCCCTTCATTAAATTGATTATTTAATGATTATTTAATGAACTGGAGTCAATAGGGGCGCCTCTAACCACTTCTGATGGCCAGTTACACTTCAGTTAACCTAATTAGGGTTCATTGGAGTCATTGATGTGTTACTGCATGTTGGTTGGATTGCAATGATATGTGTCTGAGCTACTTTCAGTTTGACTCAGTCATCTATTGCACTCCGACTTCAATTAGGGCTCAGTTGAGTCAATTAGAGTTTTTGAACAGTGGTTAACTTGAGTGTTGACTGTGGCTTACATTCAGTTAAGCTAGAATCAGTCATTCAATTTGAATGACCTCCTTGGGAATTTTAATTGTCTTGGAATTCATGCTTCTAGCGTTATCATTGTATTGTATTATTCATTATTCATTTGATTATACAGAGCTGCTATTTCCATTGCAGCACCATTTTGCCAATTTTATGCATATTTGTCTGAATTCTTTGTGAGACTTTGTTTTTAGTTCCTAGATCAATGTGACAAATTTATATGGTATCATATCTCATGGTGGGACAAATCTCATATCTCTCAAAAATAAGGTTTTTGACATATCTTGCATGAAAAATTGAGCATAGCTCAAAAATTCCAGCACTGCACCAGAAGCCAAGGCTTTCCACTTAATACCCCAAGTAAGGAAATTGTTGGTCAAGCTTGCTTCATTGAATATCATGGGTGTGATGAAATCCTAAAATGTGCAGGCTGTCCGACCTTATGGTGCCCTGTTTGTTGTGATTTGTAGGTTTTTATCAAGCATCAGCATTCACTCCAATAGTCTCAGATGGCTTCTTCCGTAGAACTCTTGACTCCGTTCAATTTCCACTCATGGAAAGAAGACATGGAGATCCAACTACGTGCCATAGGACTCTATAGGGTCACTTTGGACACTGAAGAAGAACCTGCTTTTGTGATAGACAAAGCTAGAGTCTTGAACAAGAAAGATGAAGTATTTGGATTCTTGTGCCTCTCTATTTCCCGAGATCTTCTTTTCCATATCTCAGGATTGAAGAGTCCAAAGGAAATATGGCACAAATTGGAAACCATGTATGGAAAGTAGGATGATTTGAGAGTATACCAGCTTGAGAATGAGTTGATGTCTCTCCAGTCTTCCAATTTCGAGACCTTGAATGACTTTTTCACAAAGTTCAAGAACATTGTCTTACTGTTGAAGAAATACAAAGTGGAGAAGGAGGATGATCAGCTCATCCTCACCATACTCTCCAAAATTGGAGCTGATTATTCAATTTTTGTCTCTACATTCCATGTGGGGAAGCTCACAACCCTTGGATAGAAGATGCCTTCACTCAATGCCTTCATTGAGTCTGTAACAAGTGAACATGATAAGCTTGTCCAGATGGGGATCATCAGATCCTCCCGTGATCAATCCCTCCATGTCTCGGGGCGCAAATATCTGAAAGGTAAAGGAAAGCAGCAGAAGAACCCAAATACTAAATTCGAAGCTCCTAAGCCTAAAGTTGAAAACCAGCAGCATGAAGAGTCTTCCGGCTCAAAGAAGAAAAAAGGAAAAAGGCATCATGGAAAGGAAAAATTCAAGTGTTCATACTGCGGGAAGGGATTCCACCCTGAACATGCATGCATGAAGAAGAAACTTGATGAAGCTACCTCTCTTCTTGAGAGAAATCACATCAATTTTCTGGAAAGCTTTTGGAGGAGAGATCAGCAATATCGGGAACCATAGCATGAAAGAGGTCATGCCCTCATGGGAAGCACTTTGAAGTCCAAAGCACTCTTGATAGATTCTGGAGCTTCGAACCACATGATCACTGAAAGAAAATCCTTCTCATCTTTGGAGACCGGAAAATCCATCCCCATCCACATGGGATATGACTCCACCATCATTTTAGAAGGACAAGGTAGTGTTGAGCTTGAGAATGGCTATTTTTCAAATGTTTTGTATGTACCGTATTTGGAATCAAACCTCTTGAGTGTTTATCAAATGAGACATACAAGAGTGCCCAAGAGAGCATATTTCAGCCTGAATGATGTAGAGATCAGGGAACCTGCATCTGGGAAACTTGTTGTAAAAGGCCTTGAAAACCATCATGCAAAAGCCTATGCTTTTTCCCATTTTGTGGTGGATGCAAAGCCCACGGCACTGCTAACTCATGGAAATGAAGTTAGTAGACTATGGCATGAGAATTTCAGAAAAAATCCATGGTTGAAGGCCTCTCGGTCATTTTTACCACCTTTCACACACCTGGGTCATGTGGCATTAATCTTCAAGCCACTCGATGTGTCCTCGAGGGAAAGTCTCGAGTCAAGGTTGCCAACTTGTTCTTGAATCCTCTGTTTAGGCTCAACTCCTAACGAAGCCGAGGGGGGTAGACCCTATTAAGTTACCAAGGAAAAATTATTTAGTATAGTGAGGTTAAACTGAATGAGTTACTTAGGATTTTGAAATCTAACCATAAACAACCATAGATGACAAGATACAAAAAGAGCGCATGAAAGAACAATGCCCAGACACAATATATATATATATATATATATATATAGCAAGAAAATAACCAGTGCCTTAAAATGGAGTCAAAAGATAATCAATGTACTTGCATGTGCTTGGAGTGAATGTTTTGCAATTTCCTCTTGGTACGTTTTAAGTTAATGTGAAATATGAGTTGATTAAAATTAGGCGAAAGCAGGGGAGGGACTCCAGATATACCCAAGAGTACTTGGAGTATGTCCAAAACTAAACCATCATGGCTACCCACAAGGAATATGTGGGATGAATGGAGTCTCTGAGGCTATTGTTCATAATGCATCGACAGGTGTAATAGAGATCGGCGCCCCGAGGTCACTTTTCAGGAGTTCCCACTTCCTTTGGGTATTTTGCCACCGTAATGGTTTGATCTAGGTGTTGGATTTTCACCTGATGGTTTGTCAATTTGGGAGAGTGAATCCTAATTATTCTAGTCACTCAAATTCTTTTGATACAGCTTTACTGATCGGATGAACCACAACCAAGTGCAGAGCATACACACCGGAGTCTTGTAAATTTTAGTAAATTTTTAGATGGGTGTTCTTGTTAAAAAAGAAAACCCTCAAGGAACCTCTTTCGATCCAAGTGGATCTCAATTGGGGAATCAACGAGGGGTTAATTTTATTAAAACTGAAGAAACAGTTGATGAAAAAGAAAACCAAGATACACAATGCCAGTTCTCTAATTAGTCCTACCACGCATCTCTTTCCCCTTTCGGGTCAATCGAGAAGTTGTGGGGTAAGTATTAAATTACTTTGAAACCTTAGATATGGAATATGGAATTGATAATAAATCAAAGTATAATACCCTTTAGATTAGAACTATGTTAGATTGCAACAAAAAAAAGGAATGAAAAGCAAAAAAAAGAAAACACAGACGCAAATCCGCCCAGGGGGGATGGTGAATAGGCTCGAAAGAGCCTATTCGAAAGGACCTTTTATTTTTATTAGCAGTGATTTAGAATATCAGAAAATTGAAATTGATGCACTTTGGTCCTTGTTATCTAGGATCCAAAGGCTTACAACAAGATTGTAACAAGCTAGAATTAAAACACAGCGGTGGGGGAAGCTTCCGGGAAGCTTTGATTCGTCCAAGAGTCAGAAATTGGGCAGAGTCTCCTTCTCTTTTTTGTTAGAAATTCTAAAAAACAGTGATCAATTAAAATCAAATGTGCCCAAACACACTTTAAAAGTGTTTTGGGTCACCACACTAGTTGCTGGAAAAAAACTAAGTAAAAATTTGTTAAGTTAGGGTAATCTAGTTTTGCCAAAAAAGGAACCAAGGAAAGCAATATTTCCTTGGGATCTTGGCTTGCTGTTTGGGCAGCCAATGAGATGTGCACTTTTATTGTAGAATATGAAACTTTAAAGTACAGCAAGGGAAACTACCTTAAAAGAAAGCTACAAATTTTCTTTAAAATGCTTGCAAAAAAGAGGATAATTTCAGCTAGATCTCTTAAAATATGACTTTATATGGAAAATGGAACTGAGACCTAAACTTATTAAAGGATCTTACTAACTAGATCTATATGTAATTTTATTTGTGAGATATATCTAAGCAATAAGATTCTTTAAAAGTAACCAATTTGAAGAGAAATTAAGATTTTGAAGGAGGAAGAGAGAGAAAGAGTGTTGGAAGCCTGGGAATGTTGGGCTTTGGAGTCTGCTTTGGTGGAACACTGAGGGACTATGTCATTCAGAAGATCTTGAAGATGAGGAAGATGAAAACTATCTCAACCTCTTCTACAAGCGATATCACCTGCAACTTAGAAATCCTTGCACAAACAGATGGTTAAAACATAGGTGCTGTTGGAAGAGATAATTGGAAAGCATGCAATTAAACTTAAAATACATACAACTCCAATAGACCTGAAACAAGCAGCAGTAAGAGCATAAATAAAACTAGAGTAAACTCTTACCCTAACAAGAGGGAGCTCTCTCCTTCAAGGCCAACTATTAACCAACAACCAAGTGCAGAGCATACACACCGGATTCTTGTCAATTTTAGTAAATTTTGAGATGGGTGTTCTTGTTAAAAAAGAAAACCCTCAAGGAACCTCTTTCGATCCAAGTGGATCTCAATAGGGGAATCAAGGAGGGGTTAATTTTATTAAAACTGAAGAAACAGTTGATGAAAAAGAAAACCAAGATACACAATGCCAGTTCTCTAATTAGTCCTACCACGCATCTATTTCCCCTTTCAGGTCAATCGGGAAGTCGTGGGGTAAGTATTAAATTACTTTGAAACCTTATATATGGAATATGGAATTGATAATAAATCAAAGTATACTACCCTGTATATTAGATTTATGCTATATTGCAACAAAAAAAGGAATGAAAAGCAAAAAAAAAAAACACAGACGCAAATCCCCCCAGGGGGGATGGTGAATAGGCTCGAAAGAGCCTATTCGAAAGGACCTTTCATTTTTATTAGCAGTGATTTAGAATATCAGAAAATTGAAATTGATGCACTTTGGTCCTTGTTATCTGGCATCCAAAGGCTTACAACAAGCTTGTAACAAGCTAGAATTAAAACACAGCGGTGGGGGAAGCTTCCGGGAAGCTTTGGTTCGTCCAAGAGTCAGAAATTGGGTAGAGTCTCCTTCTCTTTTTTGTTAGAAATTATAAAAAACAGCGATCAATTAAAATCAAATGTTCCCAAACACACTTTAAAATTGTTTTGGGTCACCACACTAGTTACTGAAAAAAAACGAAGTAAAAATTTGTTAAGTTGGGGTAATCTAGTTTTGCCAAAAAATGAACCAAGGAAAGCAATATTTCCTTGGGATCTTGGCTTGCTGTTTGGGAAGCCAATGAGATGTGCACTTTTATTGCAGAATATGAAACTTTAAAGTACAACAAGGGAAACTACCTTAAAAGCAAGCTACAAATTTTCTTTAAAATGCTTGCAAAAAATAGGATAATTTCAGCTAGATCTCTTAAAATATGACTTTATATGCAAAATTGAACTGAGATCTAAAATTAAGAAAGGGTCTTACTAACTAGATCTACATGTAATTTTATTTGTGAGACAGATTTAAGCAATAAGATTCTTTAAAACTAACCAATTTGAAGAGAAATTAAGATTTGGAAGGAGGAAGAGAGAGAAAGAGTGTTGTAAGCCTGGGAATGTTGGGCTTTGGAGTCTTCTTTGGTGGGACACCGAGAGACTATGTCATTCAGAATATCTTGAAGATGATGAAGATGCCAACTAGCTCAACCTCTTCCACAAGCGATATCACCTGCAACTTAGAAATCCTTGAACAAATAGATGGTTAAAACATAGGCGCTGCTGGAAGAAATAATTGGAAAGCATGCAATTAAACTTAAAATACATACAAATTTAATAGATATGAAACAAGCTGTAGTAAGAGAATAAATCAAAGTAGAATAAAATCTTAACCTAATAGGAGGGAGCTCTCTCTTCAAGGCCAACAATTAACCAGCAAAATCGGTGATAAATAACACATATTATAGCTCATAAGCATTTGACAATCACCATCGACAGATGAAGAGCATTACACGATAGATCTTGCCTCCAAATCTTCCTTATTCCAGAATAATAAACAATACAATACAAGAGCAACATAACCTCAATCCCAATTCTAACTAGCTTCGAAGAGGTTGCTTGTGCTTTGATTTATACAAAAACCATGAGATCTAGCCCACGGGGGGTGCAAATCTCAAGGAGACAGATCAAATCAGCTGATGGAGAGTCAATCAATGTAGATCTAAAGATGAACTAAGTTGACTTGTCAATCAAGGGCTTGATTGAGCTAACACATCAACCCATAAATCGACACATCAGTCCACAGAGCTCCCAGGAGATCCCACACATGTGGAGGAGAGAGAGAGGGTGCAATTCCCCCTGAAGGCTGCTAAAGATCAACTCTGGATCTGATTTGATCACCTCCTTCAGTCAAGGATTTCCTAGATCCAGTCAATCTGGTTCAGATTTGACTGATTTCAATCAAATCGGCTGAGAATCCACTGATCTATGATTTTGGATTTGCTCCATTATTCACCAATTTATTAATTAAAATAATGAATAAATGATTTTTTGGGGCTTTATGACCTGAGTGATGAAAAATCACTCAAAACTAGGAAATAGTGGGTCCATGGGTTTACATGGTGCTCTTAGCTTGAAAATGAGCACCTACATGATTGAAACTGATTATTTGACCCACTTTTATTACAAAATCAATTTTTCCAATTAAACTATTAAAAACTAACCTAAGTTTTGGAAAAATTAAATTTTAATAAAAAACACAGAAAAATAAAAAAAATCAAAAAACCTAGGGGGACTTAGACATGTGCATATGACTCGACCATGATGTCTAGCATGTTTATAAATTGACACATAGACTCTAATAACCTCAATATTCCTAAATTCCAAGCCGACCATCCCAACTTTGGAGGTATGGAGTGAAAAACTCAGAAATGATCAGTCGTTTATTCAACAACCAATAATAACCAAGGGAAAAAACACCCTGGGCTGATCGGATTGACAAATAAAGTCTAAGAGACCGAGTCTTTTACAGACACTATCATGCTAGAACATTTATTACAAGTTCCCCATGGGGTATGAACATGTGATATAGTACAAAAAACACTTCCTAGAAGTACTCCCAAAGGTCTTCTGAAGTCTGAATAAGTTATCCTTTTCTGGTTCACCAGGCTCACTTGATAAAAAACTACTAAGTACAACTTAGGTGGTAACATTATGGCTCCATCCAGGGACACATTCTCTGACTGATCTTCTGTTTAAAGGAGAGGATGTGAGAACTCCAGAATCTTTGGGTCCTGCATAGCAATTAGAGTTTTGACAGTAACATATATATAAAAAATTAACTTATAAAAGCAAACTAATGTACATAATTAGTCTATGATGTGCAAAAGGGAATATTTTACAAAACTAATATACAAAGGAAAATTTTCAAACATGGTACAAAATAACTATAATACAACAATATTTATGATACAACAACATGATATATGAAATTTAGAAATACATGCAGGGCAAGGTTTAGAAATTGGCCCTGAAACCACCGATGCCAATAAAGGCATCAAACTGTCTCGGTGAAAAACAACTTGAGGAGGAAACCGTTCACTAGCAAGCTCAACCTTTCTCCTTCTAGGTCTTTTAGATAGAAGGAATTCATTGCTACTATTTCATCGATGATGTACAGTCCCAACCATAAGCTGTCGAGCTTTCCATGTTTCCCAGGTTTCTCCTGTCATTTGTCCCAACGCAAAACTGTGTCACCTACTTGGAAGGATCCTGGCTGGGTAGACTTGTCAAAGGTTCTCTTGACCTTGTCTAAGTTTTTGATACTTTGGTCAAGGGAATTTCTTCGACTTTCATCTAACTTGATCAACTGGTTTATTCTGTTCTGAATGGCCTCCTGACCTAAGCTGAAGGTCTAGAGAAGATGATAAACTGGAAGCTTTAAATGGACTGGTAAGGTGACATTTAAACCATAAACCAGCTCAAAAGGGCTCCTCCCGGTTGAAATTTTCCTTATGATTTTGTCGGCCCATTATGCTAATTTGATATTGGTATCCCAAGCCTTCTTATTGTCACTCACAATTTTCTTGATCATGGTCATTAAGTTCTTGTTACTTGATTCAGCTAGACCATTTCCTTGGGGGTAGTAATTCGATGAGTGGGATAGGACAATGCCATACTTGAAACATAAATATGATATCTCTGAGGAAACAAAGCATGAGCCATTATCCATGATGATTCTGGCTGGCACACCGAATCTTTTGATAATCTTATCTTCTAAGAAATCCATGACTATAGCATCGATTGCCTTCTTGGTGGGTATCGCCTCTACCCACTTGGTAAAATAATCAGTGGCGGTAAGAATCCAAGAATAACCATTGCTCGAGTTATCTTTGAACTTACCGATGAAATCAAGCCCCCACTGTTGGAAAGGGGCTTGGACGACTATTGGATTTAAAGGCAAGGATTTCATTTGTTGCTTTCCGGTGAATAACTGACACTAGGGGAAAACTCTGAAAGCCTTGTGCACATCTGAAAATAGGTTTGGCCAATAGTAACATGCTCTAAGGATTTTATGGGTGGTTGTTCTTGCTGCAAAATTTCCACCACAAAATCCTGAATGGAAATCAACCATGAGGTTTTTGGACTCAGGTCCATTGACACATCTAAGTATCAAACCATCGAGGTTTCTCCAACCCAAACCATGTTTTCCCAAACAATACTTAGTTTCTTTTAACCTTAATGCCCTTATTTTATGGCTAAGTAAGTGATCGTGGCAAGTAAGGTTGCGGAGGAAGAATATGATGTCGGTGTACCAAGGGTGCTGCTCTCATATCTGAAGCTCGTTTGATACACTTTGTTCTGAATCACCGTTCTGGTAGATTATTCCTAAGGCCATTTCATTTCCTTAGGCCAACATCTTTGCAAGACCCTGTCCTTTAATTAACTTAGTAGGTTTTATCGCCAAATCATATTCTTGAATCTTTGAAACCCACTTACCCCTGATTCCTAGAAAATCCTGTTAAGACATGATATCCTTGACAGCTACATGGGGTACATACCCAATGATTTTGGAGTAACCTTCATAAGTTCTGAAATGTTTAAGGGACTTGACAAGAGCATAGGCCTGTTTCTCCATGGTGGTATACTTCAACTCTAAATTTTGAAAGGCTCTACTCATAAAGGATATAGGTTGCTCTTTTCCCTCCTTATTCTTTTGAAGCAAAACACCGGCAATGGTGTCTTCTGAGGCAAAGAAAAATATCTGGAATTCCTTGGAATAATCTGGACTGATCAAGACCTAGGACATGGATATGGCATCCTTGATAGACTTGAATGCAACTTTCCCTTCATCCACCCATTCAAACTTAGCATCTTTCTTTAATAAATTTTGTAGAGGTTTCATTAATTCTGCTAAATTTGGGATGAACCTTCTTATGAAATTGATCTAACCATTAAAAGACTAGAGAGATTTTAGATTTTGAGGCAAGGGGAATTTTTTAATGGCTTCAACTCTCTCAGGATCAACCTTGACACCATCCTTAGAAATGATGTGCCCCAACAACTTGCTTTCATCAACTCCAAAGATTAACTTGGTGGGGTTCAAGGAAATACCATATTTCCGACATCTTATAAAAACCTACCTAGGATGACTTATGTGGTCATATATTTCCTTTGAAAAAATAGTTAAGTCATCTTGATATATTTCGATTATTTTTCCTATAAGTTATTTGAATAAAAAATCCATGGCTCTTTGGAAGGTGGCACCTGCATTCAATAATCCAAAAGGAATTCTTAAAAATAATAGGTACCCCAACGTTTGGTGAATGTAGTCTTGTGTTGATCCTCCTTATTTACCAACACCTGGTTATAACCAGAAAATACATCGAACATGGACATCATTCTTGATCCTGTTACTCTTTGAAACAATGTTTCCATGTCAGGTAATGGGTAATTATCTTTGAGGCATGATGTATTCAGATTTCTAAAATCTATACATATTCTAATTGACCCATTCTTCTTTCTGACCACAAGTAGGTTGGAGCACCAAGATGAATGTCTTGTAGGTGTTATGATCCCTATTGCTAGCATCTTCTGAAGTTCCTTCTACACAATGGGGGACAACTTAGGATTTATTTGCCTAAGTTTTTGTCGGAAAGGTTTGACCTCCTTAGCTTCTTCTATGAGGGGAATAATGTGTTGAAACACATCCTCCCGATAGGCTTTAATCTCATCATAACTAAAGGCCAACACATCTCTATACTCTTTGATTAAGTTGATCAAATTGTTCTTTTCATTTTCCGAAGTACCTTTTCCAATTTTTATTAACTTGGGGTCTTTGTCAGTTCCTATGTTTATTTCCATATAATTCCCAATTTTTATTTCTTCTTTTTGTTTTTTATGATGATCCTGTCAATCAAAGAGATTCTCGAAAGCTATAAGGTTACTCGGGATGTGATTCCCTACATTGTCCTCGCTCTCCAGATACTCTTTACCCTCTTGCTGATAACTGATCTTGCAACCTTCAAACTCTTGTAGATTGTGGATGAATCTCAAAATTTGCTCATCATCCTTAAAAACCTGCCAGTGATCTATATTATCTATAATTGAAGGTCTGAAATTAATTTCCATCTTTTTGTTCCCACTAATCATTTCATCTGATGGCTGGAGGGTGGATGCTGCTACCGCCAATTTTTCTGCTAACCCATTCATTTCCCTGTGTATATTTTGAATGTTGAGTGCATCAAACCACTCCATAGTGTCCCATGTGGCATTTCTATACTTTCTTAGTGTGTCATTTTTTCATTGATACTGATTTTTAATCTAGAGGACAACTAAATCTGAATCACCCTTTATGTTCAACATCTTTATCCCCATATCTTTGGTAGTTTCTAACCCTAGGAGCAATGCCTCATACCTAACTACATTGTTTGATGCTTCAAACTCTAACCTGAAAGCAAAGTTGTAGACTTTATCTGAAGGAGAGATGATCATGATGCCCGCACCTTTTCCTGCTTTGGAATAAGCCCCGTCGAAGCACATTTTCCAAACTTCATCTATCTTTTCATTTTTAATGTTTTCCTTAATAGGGGCCATGGAATTTGACAAAATGGAATAGTTTCCAAAGTTATCAATGAAATGAAAAAATTCATTTCCGGGCTTCTTAGGGTTTTCTACATGTCATCTCCTTAGCTTCTCTCTGTGGAGAATCACCCTAGTGTTTTCTGATGCAGGTATAGTAGCATATGTCCAATCCATTTGAATGTACCCACGAAGAGTTGCGGCCCATTTTCTGGATAGCAACATACCCCAATTATCTGGAACATCTATCACTGCCACATCCATCGACATGTCAATATCGGGATACTTGGCCAACTTAACTTGTAAATTTAAGAGTATCCCTACCACTTCAACTTCTCTTGCATCCATAGCACAAACATTGTGGTAGGGTCGGGTGACCCTTAGATTTAGTTGTTCCATTACTTTTCTTGTCATGACATTTGATGAAGCACCTAAATCTAACATGCAGTTATGAAGGAGGAGGTTGTCAACTAAGAGGGAGACATAAAAAGGCGAGTGGTTTTCTCTTCTCGGATCAACACTGTTGAGGAATATAGGAATATCTATAGGTTCAATATGTTCAAATTCAAATATAGCATTATTATTAGGAAGAGGATCCTCTTTGACAATATTATGAGCTGTAATTTGACTATCCATTAAGGCTTTCAACAAATTTTCCTTTTGACCGGGAATTCTAAGGGCGTCATTTGAATAAACATGAATCCTAGTACTAATTATCCATTTTCCCATATCAACATTTGATTCAGGGATAACAAGAGGATCTGGGAGGGGAGGAGCGGTTACCTTTGGCTTGTACTGCTTAGACGGTGATGGCTTCTCCTTTCTTTGATACACTGCACCCTTGAATCTAGCCTCCTTCATTTCCTTGATTGTTTCCAGAGAAGGGATTACACCATAAAAGTTGGAAAGGAGATCCTTCTCGTAACTGTAATCTGTGGCCTGCTGCCAATGCTGGTTTGATAAAGGGTAGGTTCGACCTACCATGTACACATGATCAGACTCTCGTAATGTTGTTTCCTGATTACTGACCTCAGCCATTCCATGTTCTATAACTTGGTTTGCTATATACCAAGTGCTTTCTTGGTGGAATTGATCACAAGGTCTACACCATGGAATGACTTCTTCTACCAGGTTAGTTGAGTCTAATTGGTTTGGAATCCTAGGTTCTTGCCGATGAGATTTCTTTTGATACACCTAATTATATTTAGGATGAAAGTTCCTAGGTCCATTATTTCTTTCCATGGTGATTATTCTGTTCTGAATATGATTCAATTGTGCAGACTGATTTTCCATGATTTGGTTTTGACTAGTAACCAATTCTTTTATCATGTTAGTTACCTTTTCCATGGGGTCTTTGGAGGTTTCCTTTTCCTCTAATTCAACAACTTTTCTCTTCTCTTTGTTGTATGAAGTGTTTCCCCTAGTGTAACCAAGAATGTTGGATTTTCCTGAAGAATGCATATTCTTTTCTATTTTCTTGGCCAATTCCTGAGCAGTTTTTAGATCGACCAGCTCTTTGTCCCTTAACTAGTACCTCAAATCACCAGTGAAAGCTTCGATTCAAGATAGGAGGATGGAGGCATCCCTTGGCTTGATTTATCTAGGGAGGTCTGCAACCACACGCTTGAAATTAGTATTAAATTCATCAATGGTTTCTTTCTCCATCTTCTTTATGTTATGAAGGGCAACAAGCAGATGTCTTCGTTCTTTCTTCTCCCCTAATTTCTTCTTAAAACCCTCTAAGAATTCATTAAGAGTTTTATATGAATCATCACCAAGGTCGGAGTACCATTCTGCAGCATCATCCTCTAAGGATAAAGCAAAGAGCTTCATTTTGACATCTTCATATTATGGCCAGCATCATTACAATAATTGACCAGGTGCTTTTCAAAATTTCGTATGTGAGACTTGGCGGTGATGGAATTATCTCCCTGGAATATGGGGATCTTCTTGGTAGCATCATTCAAAATGTCATGAGGATTACCCGCTATCTGAGAAAAGTCAAGGGGTTTGTAAAATTTTGTCATTTCTTGAGATTGGAAGGTATGAATCTCTACAAATATGTGATGGATATCTAAGAGGGCTTGTTCTCCTAAATTTTCAAGGTTTCTACGAGAAGTCTGCCTATTCAATCTTTCCCTAATAAACCTTTCCGGATCAGGGAGAGGATTGAATAATTGTCAGCAGTTTCTTCGGGTATAAATTCTCGAAGGGATGTTAGACAGTGGATTCGCCAGATGGATCGAGTTTTAATTTTTATGTTTTTTAAAGACTAGATCAATCAAAAGTTTTTATCTTTTTAGTTGTTTAGAAAAAAGTAAAGCTAAGTCGTACTCGGGAATAAAAATATTTATCCTCGGCAACAGTGCCAAAAAAGTGTTTCCACCTTTCACACACCTGGGTCACATGGTAGAAATATTCAAGCCACTCGGTGTGTCCTTGGGGGCAAGTCTCGAGTCAAGGCTGTCACCTTGTTCTTGACTCCTCCATTTAGGCTCAACTCCTAACGAAGCCAAGGGGGTTAGACCCTATTAAGTTACTAAGGAAAAATTATTTAGTATGGTGATGTTAAACTGAATGAGTTACTGAGGAGTTTTAAATTTAACCATAAACAACCATAGATGACAAGATACAAAAAAAATGCACGAAAGCACAATGCTGAGGCACAATATATATATATTGCAAGAAAATAACAGGTGCCTTAAAATGGAGTCAAAAGATAATCAATGTACTTGCATGTTCTTGGAGTGAATGTTTTGTGATTGCCTCTTGGTATGTTTTAAGTTAATATGAAATATGAGTTGATTAAAATTAGGCGAAAGGGGGGGGGGGACTCCAGATATACCCGAGAGTACTTGGAGTATGTCCAAAACTAAACTGTCATGGCTACCTGCAAAGAATATGTGGGATGAATGGAGTCTCTGAGGCTATTGTTCATAATGCACCAATGGGTGTAACAGAGATCGGCGTCCTGAGGTCACTTTTTAGGAGTTCCCTCTTCCTTTGGGTATTTTGCCACCGTAATGGTTTGATCTAGGTGTTGGATTTTCACCTAATGGTTTGTCAATTTGGGAGAGTGAATCCTAATTATTCTAGTCACTCAAATTATTTTGATATAGCTTGACTGATCGGACAAACTGCATCCAAGTGCAGATCATACACACCGGAGTCTTGTCAATTTTAGTAAATTTTGAGATGGATGTTCTTGTTAAAAAAGAAAACCCTGCAGGAACCTCTTTCGATCCAAGTGGATATCAATCAAGGAATCAAGGAGGGGATAATTCTATTAAAACTGAAGAAATAGTTTATGAAAAAGAAAACCAAGATACACAATGTCGGTTCTCTAATTAATCTTACCATGCATCTCTTTCCCCTTTCAGGTCAAAAGGGAAGTCGTGGGGTAAGTATTAAATTAGTTTGAAACCTTAGATATGGAATATGGAAATGATAATAAATCAAAGTATATTACCCTGCAGATTAGAACTATGCAAGATTGCAAAAAAAAAGGGAACGAAAAGGAAAAAAAAGAAAACACAAACGCAAATCCCCCCAGGGGGGATGGTGAATAGGCTCGAAAGAGCCTATTCGAAAGGACCTTTTATTTTTATTAGCAGTGATTTACAATATCAGAGAATTGAAATTGATGCACTTTGGTCCTTGTTATCTAGGATCCAAAGGCTTACAACAAGCTTGTAACGAGCTAGAATTAAAACACAGCGGTGGGGGAAGCTTCCGGGAAGGTCTGGTTCATCCAAGAGTCAAAAATTGGGAAGAGTCTCCTTCTATTTTTTGTTAGACCTGCTAAAAAATAGTGATCCATTAAAATCAAATTTTCCCAAACACACTTTAAAAGTGTTTTGCGTCACCACACTAGTTACCGAAAAAAACTAAGTAAAAATTTGTTAAGTTGGGGTAGTCTAGTTTTGCAAAAAAAGGAACCAAGGAAAGCAATATTTCCTTGGGATATTCGCTTGTTGTTTGGGCAGCCAATGAGATGTGCAATTTTATTGCAGCATATGAAACTTTAAAATACAGCAAAGGAAACTACCTTAAAATCAAGCTACAAATTTTCTTTAAAATGCTTGCAAAAAAGAGGATAATTTCAGCCAGATCTCTTAAAATATGAATTTATATGCAAAATGGAACTGAGATCTAAACTTAATAAAGGATCTTACTAACTATATATATATGTAATTTTCTTTGTGAGATAGATCTAAGCAATAAGATTCTTTAAAAGTAACCAATTTGAAGAGAAATTAAGATTTTGAAGGAGGAAGAGAGAGAAAGAGTGTTGGAAGCCTGGGAATGTTGGCCTTTGGAGTCTGCTTTGGTGGAACACTGAGGGACTATGTCATTCAGAAGATCTTGAAGATGAGGAATATGCAAACTAGCTCAACCTCTTCTACAAGCGATATCACCTGCAACTTATAAATCCTTGCACAAACATATGGTTAAAACATAGGTGCTGCTCGAACAGATAATTGGAAAGCATGCAATTTAACTTAAAATACATACAACTCCAATAGACCTGAAACAAGTAGCAGTAAGAGCATAAATCAAACTAGAATAAACTCTTACCCTAACAGGAGGGAGCTCTCTCCTTCAAGGCCAACTATTAACCAACAAAAGCAGTGATAAATAACACAGATTTCACCTCATAAGCATTTGACAATCACCATCCCCACATGAAGAGAATTACACCATAGATCTTGCCTCCAAAGCTTCTTTATTCCAGAATAATAAAGAATACAATACAAGAGCAACAACACCTCAATCCTAGTTCTAACTAGACTGGAAGAGGCTACTTGTGCTTTTATTTATACAAAAACTAGGAGATCCAGCCCAGGGGGGCACAAATCCCAAGGAGACAGATCAAATCAACTGATGGAGAGTCAATCAATGCATATCTAAAGCTGAACTGAGCCTACTTGTCAATCAGGATCTTGATTGAGCTGACACTTCAACCCATAAACCGACACATCAGTCCACAGAGCTCCCAAGAGAGCCCACACGTGTGGAGGAGAGAGAGAGGGTGCAATTCCCCCTAAAGGATCCTAAAGAACAACTCTGGATCTGATTTGATCACCTCCTTTAGTCAAGGATTTGTCAGATCCAGTCAATCTGGTTCAGATCTAACTGATTTTAATCAAATTGGCTGAGAATCCACTGATCTATGATTTTGGATCTGCTCCATTATTCGCCAATTTATTAATTAAAATAAAGAATAAATGATTTTTTTGGGGCTTTCTGACCTGAGTGATGAAAAATCACTCAAAACTAGGAAATAGTGGGTCCATGGGTTTACATGGTGCTCTTAGCTTGAAAATGAGCACCTACATGACTAAAACGGATTATTTGTCCCACTTTTATTACAAAATCAATTTTTCCAATTAAACTATTAAAAAATAGCCTAAGTTTTGGAAAAAGTAAATTTTAATAAAAAACACTGAAAATTTTTAAAAATTAAAAAAAATTAAAAAACCTAGGGGGACTTAGACATGTTCATATGACTCAACCATGATGCCTAGCATGTTTATACATTGACACATAGACTCTAATAACCTCAATAGGCCTAAATTCCAAGCCGACCATCCCAACTTTGGAGGTATGGAGTGAAAAACTCAGAAATTATCAATCGTTTATTCAACAACCAATAATAACCAAGGGAAAAAGCACCCTAGGCTGATCGGATTGACAAATAAAGTCTAAGAGACCGAGTCTTTTACAGACACTATCATGGTAGAACATTTATTACAACTCCCCCATGGGGTATGAACATGTGATATAGCACAACAAGCAATTCCCAGAAGTACTCCCAAAGGTCTTCTAAAGTCCGAACAAGTTATCCTTGTCCGATTCACTAGGATCACTTGATAAAAAAACACTAAATACAACTTAGGTCGTAACATTCTTTCTCCATCTAGGGACACATTCTCTGACTGATGTTCTGTTCAAAGGAGAGGATGTGATAACTCCGAAATCTCTGGGTCCCGCATAGCAATTAGAGTTTTGTCAGTAACATATATATAAAAAATTAACTTATAAAAGCAAACTAATGTACATAATTAGTCTATGAGGTGCAAAAGGGAATATTTTACAAAACTAATATACAAAGGAAAATTTTCAAACATGGTACAAAATAACTATAATACAACAATATCTATGATACAACAACATGATATATGAAATTTAGAAATACATGCAGGGAAAGGATTGGAAATTGGCCTTGAAACCACCGATGCCAATAAAGGCATCAAACTGTCTCGACGAAAAACAACTTGTGGAGGAAACCATTGACTAGAAAGCTCAACCTTTCTCCTTATTCATTCCTGCTATTTCATCAATGATGTACAGTCCCAACCATAAGTTGTCGAGCTTTCCATGTTTCCCAGGTTTCTCTCGTCGTTTGTCCCAACGCAAAACTGTGTCACCTACTTGGAAGGATCCTGGTCGGGTAGAATTGTCAAAGGTTCTCTTGACCTTGTTTGAGTTTCGGATACTTTGGTCAAGGGAATTTCTTCGAATTTCATCTAACTCGATTAATTGGTTTATTCTGTTCTTAATGGCCTCCTTATCTGAGCTGAAGGTCTGGAGAAGCTGATAAACTGGAAGCTTTAAATGGACTGGTAAGGTGACATTTAAGCCATAAACCAGTTCGAAAGGTCTCCTCTCGGTTGAACTTTTCTTGGTGATTCTGTCATCCCATAATGCTAATTTGATCTTGCTATCCCAACCCTTCTTATTGTCACCCACATTTTTCTCGATTATGGCCATTAAGTTCTTGTTAGTTGATTCAGCTAGACCATTTCCTTGGGGGTAGTAATTGGATGAGGGGGATAGGACAATGCTGTACCTAAAACAGAAAGATGATATCTCAAAGGAAACAAAGAACGGGCCATTATCCATGATGATTCTGGCTGGCACACTGAATCTTGTGATAATCTTATCTTCTAAGAAATCCATGACTATAGCACCTGTTTCCTTCTTGGTGGGTATCGCTTCTACCCACTTGGTAAAATAATCAGTGGTGATAAGAATCCAAGAATAACCATTGGTTGAGTTATCTTTGAACTTACCAATGAAATCAATCCCCCACTGTTGGAAAGGGGCTTGGATGACTATTGGATTTAAAGGCAAGGCTTTCATTTGTTTCTTTCCGGTGAATAATTGACACTGGGGGCAAACTCTGACAGCCTTGTGCACATCTGAAAATAGGTTCGGCCAATAGTAACCTGCTCTAAGGATTTTATTGGTAGTTGTTCTTGCTGCAAAATGTCCACCACAAAATCCTGAATGGAACTCAACCATGAGTTTTTAGGACTCAGGTTCATCGACACATCTAAGTATCAAACCATCGGGGTTTCTCCAACCCAAACCATCTTTTGTCAAACAATACTTAGTTGCTTTTAACCTTAATGTCCTTCTTTTAAGTCCAAGTAAATGATCGAGGAAAGTAAGGTTGCAGAGGAAGAATATGATGTTGGTGTACCAAGGATGCTGCTCTAATCTCTGAAGCTCGTCTGATACACTTTGTTCTGAATCACTGTTTTGGTAGATTATTCCCAAGGACTTTTCATTTCTTTGGGACAAAATATTTTCAAGACCCTGTCCTTCAATTAACTTAGTAGGTTTTATCTCCAAATAATATTATTGAATATTTGAAACCCACTTATGCCTGATTCCTAGACAGCCCTTTTGAGACATGATATCCTTGACAGCTGCATGGGGTACATACCCAATGATTTTGGAGTAACCTACATAAGTTCAGAAATGTTTAAGGGACTTGACAAGAGCATAGGCCTATTTCTCCATGGTGGTATACTTCAACTTTGAATTTTACAAGGCTCTACTCATAAAGGCTATAGGTTGATCTTGTCCCTCCTTATTCTTTTGAAGCATAACACCGGCAATGGTTTCTTCTGAGGCAAAGGAAAATATCTGGAATTCCTTGGAATAATATGGACTGATCAAGACCAGGGACATTAATATGCCATCCTTGATATACTTGAATGCAACTTTCCCTTCATCCATCCACTCAAAGTTAGCATCTTTCTTTAATAACTTTTGTAGAGGTTTCATTAATTCTTCTAAATTTGGGATGAACCTTCTTAGGAAATTGATCTGACCATTAAAAGACTGGAGAGATTTTAGATTTTGAGGCAAGGGGACTTTCTTAATGGCTTCAACTCTCTCAGGATCAACCTTATCACCATCCTTAAAAATGATGTGTCCCAGTAACTTTCCTTCATCAACTCCAAATATTGACTTGGTGGGGTTCAAGGAAATACCATATTTCCGACATCTTATAAAAACCTACCTAAGATGACTTATGTGGTTAGATATTTCCTTTGAAAAAACAATTAAGTCATCTTGATGTATTTCGATTATTTTTTCTATAAGTTCTTTGAAGGAAAAATCCATGGTTCTTTGGAAGGTGGCACCTTCATTCAGTAAGCCAAAAGGCATTCTTAAAAAATTATAGGTACCCCAAGGTATGTTGACCACCTGTATGTTGGTATCAAAGAAGTTGGCTGAAAATTTGTGGGATGAAGCCATGCATGCTGCAGGATTCATTTAGAATAGATTTCCACACTCATCCATGAAAGGGAAGACCCATTTCAAAGCATACTTTGGACACAATCTTGATGTGTCGAACCTGTGGATGTTCGGGTCCACTGCATGGGCCTAAATTCCACTTGATAAAAGGAGGGATTTGCAACCGCAAAGCATAGAATGTTTTTTTATTGGGTATCCTAATGAATCAAAAGGTTTCAAGCTTCTGGATATCAAAACAAAATAGATCATCATTGAAAGGAGTGTCAAGTTCTATGAGCCTCTTTAGGAGGTGGAACTAGTGAAGGAGAAAATTGTTGAATTTCATTCCTATTCTACTGAATATTTGGATGATGGAATTGGGGGTGATGACCCTTATTTGGATCCTCTGATTTCTGATATCATTGTACAAAAAACATAAGATGCTGAATTAGAACCTGAAGTACAAAATCATCTCCCAACATGGGCCCGACATACACTCTCCTCCGCAGGAGATAACATTGGAAATCCAGATGATCCAAGGAGAACCCGGTCTGATTTCCAAAGAGCAGGTATTGTGCTCTCTTGTCCTAATTATTTTTTATCCAAATCTTGTTATTTGATGATAATTTCAGACCCAAATTCCTACTACCATGCTTGGAAGGATCCGAGATGGCAATTTTCCATGGATGAAGAGATGAATTCTCTTCAGAAAAAAACACTACTTGGGAGCTAGTTTCTCTTCCTTCGGGAAGGAAATTGGTTCAATGAAAGTGGGTGTTTCAGACTAAGGTTTCTGTAGATAGAAGCACATACAAATATAAGGCAAGGCTGATGGAAAAAGGTTTCTCCCAGGTCCAAGGTGTGGAGTACCATGATACTTTTGCACCGGTTGCAAAAATCGACTCCATCTGCCTAGTTTTGGCAATTTCAACATTTAAGCACTGGGAAGTGCATCATATGGATGTTAAGTCAGACTTTATGCATGTAGATTTTCATGAGGATATATACATGAATCAGACTAAGGGATACATATGTGATCCATCTTTGGTTTGCAAGCTAAAGAAGTCACTATATGGGTTAAAACATGTCCCAAGAGAGTGGTATTCCAAGATGGATGCCTTCCTTCTCTCGTAAAACTTTCAAAGGTGTAGATCAGATCCAAATGTGTATATACAGTAGTGTGATGGTAATTTTATTATTATTATTTTACATGTTGATAAATTACTGATCACAGGTAGCACATTTGCTTCTATTTCAGTCATCAAAACTGCTCTCCACAATGTATTTGAAATGAGCGATTTGGGGCTCTTGAAACAATTTTTGGGGCTTGAAATTGAGCAAAATTCTAATGGGATAATGGTAAATTAGTAAAAATACATATCAGAACTATTATTCAAGTTTAAAATGGATAAATGTAATCCTACACCATTCCCTTTCCTTTCAGGGATCAACCTTGAAGAAGGAAAAATCACACCTCCCATGGACTGCACTATTTATCGACAACTGATTGGTAGCTTGTTGTACTTGACTCATTCTTGGCCTGATATATGTTATGCCATGAATGATGTATCAGGATACATGCAGCAGCCTCATGATATTAATTGAAAGGAATCCAAGAGGATCCTTCAGTACATTCAAGGAACCAGGAACTATGACATTCACTATGCTGCAGACTCCGAGCTAGAGCTGGTCGGATACACAGATTCCGATTGGGTGGGTGATTCTATTGATCAAAAGTCAACTTCTAGATATGTCTTCATGTTTGGTGGTAGCCCCATTTTCTGTTCGAGAAAAAATCAGGTTGCCATAGCATTGTCTTTAGCAAAGGCCAAGTATCAAGGAGCACTAAATGCTTGCATCCAAGATGTTTGGTTGCAAGGCATTCTTTCAGAGTTTGATATTGGTAGTAATTTGTCCACTGTCATCTTTTGTGACAATAAAAGTGCTATTAATATATTCACAGATCCAGTTACCAGGAAGAGGACCAAGCATGTAGAGATACACATGCACTATATCGGGGAGCTGGTGCAGGAAAAGACCTTCATTCTGCAATTATGCCCAACTGATGAGCAGATTGCAGAAATCTTCACCAAGAGCTTTTCAGAAAATAATTTCACTTAAATCCATTCACTGTTGGGGGTGAGTTCATCATGGTGATCCAACTACTTTCAATGTTCTTCTTGAGGAGGGGTTTTTCCCACTGGGTTTTCCCTCTTTTCCTGACTTAGTTTGTTTTTGAGCATTGTTTGAGTTTTAGTATTGTACAGGGTGACCTATGGTCTTAGTTGTCTAGACCCTAGCATTCTTATGCACTTTATGTTTTCTACTCCTCCTGAGTATAGATTAAGGGGGGGCGTTGGATACATTTACCACCATACACACTGATTTTGGTCAATTTGGCCTAGTTAAACCACTATCCTAAGTTTTATTGACTTAATTGACATCAGAGGAGCACTATATGACATCAGCATGAGCACACCCATGCCTACCTTCATTCAAGGAGGCTAACTTAGCCTTCTCCTTCATTTGGGGAGGCTAAATGGAGCACTCTGGGGGTGATCTAAGTGTCATAAATGCCTCATATTGCTAATTGATGGTTACAATCCGTTAAACAGAGCAATGAAGGTGCCTCCCTTTATTAAATTGATTATTTAATGATTATTTAATGAATTGGAGTCAACAGGGGTGCCTCTAACCACTTCTGATGGTCAGTTAACCTCATTGGGGTTCATTGGAGTCATTGATGCGCTACCACTTGTTGGCTGGATTGCAGTGACATGTGTCTGAGCTACTTTCAGTTAGAATCAGTCATTTATTGCACTTTGACTTCAGTTAGGGCTCAGTTGAGTCAATTAGGGTTTTGATCAGCGGCTAACTTGAGTGTTGAATGTGGCTTACATTCAGTCAAGCTAGACTCACTCATTCAATTTGAATGACCTCCTTGGGAATTCAAATTGTCTTGGAATTCATGCTTCTAGCATGATACTTGTATTGTATTATTCATTATTCATTTGATTATACAGAGCTGCTACTTCCATTGCAGCACCATTTTGCCAATTTTATGCATATTTGTCTGAATTCTTTGTGAGACTATGTTTCCAGTTCCTAGACCAATGTGACAAATTAATAGTTATGTAGTCCTGTGTGGAAGTGAATGAATGGATACTTGGCCATTTTCATAGGTCTCAATCGATATTTCTTGCACAAAATCTTCGTGAGTATTTATCCTTGTAGAAAGAATGTAAGTATGGCATCGGTCTTGCACTTATTGTCCTTGTGGTCCCAGATATTTTGGTATGGCATGCCGAGGAGCTCTACCGGGATATCCATGGATTGATAATCCAATGGTGGATCCCATACCACAAATGAGATTAGAATTAAAATCCATGAGAAGTGAATCTTCACCATGGGTTGTTCCTATGCTTCGCGTGCATCGTCCATCAGTTCGTTCAGGAGGAACTGGGACCAGTTAATGTGCACTCGTTGTGCACACTTTTCTACTAGCTCTACTACTGCAGTAGTTCACTCAATAGGGAGCTAAGGAGGAAGTCCTTTCCGTGAAAGAGAAGCTGGTACTTGGTATTCATGATTTTGTCTAGATTTCCCCCCTCGTTGTGTAGGTATGAGGTTGGGTCAAGTCCTTACTGCAGAAGACCTGTAATGGCTGAGATCAGGTCCACCATTACCTCATACAGTTTGTTTAGCTAGAGGTAGCCTCCATCAAAGCATACCAACAGCTTCTTGACATATATTCCGACCGGGCCAGAGCGGCCGAAATGGGGCATAAGGAGCAGGTTTAAGACACCTGACTGCTTCAATACCCACACATACTCCATTGTAGAGAGAACATCTGCATTCGACGGTATAGCGGCCTTTACAACCATGAATTGATCTCTAGACATGTCTTTTTCCCTAGTGTCATAGTCCTCAAAATTCAATTCCTGGAGTTTGGGAGTGATGGAACCCTACAGTTGCATGACACCCTTTGGAATAATGGGCTCTTCTAATAGCTCTGGTATGTCCACCATCACTACTATGGCACTTGGATTCCTTGGTGATACATACGAAGGGAGAAAGATGTTTTCTTCATTCGTCTGCTCTACTTCTGGAAGTGATGGTGGTGGCAGAACTGGGTAATCTCTGTGGGCCTTTGGTATCTTTGCTATGGGGCTAGAGGAAGTGGGGAGGTCTGCACTTGACGAGGCTCTGGCTATAAACATTTGGGCTCCGGTCGGTTATACTGGTGGCCGAGTTGCAGGCATCTGCACAAGCTGGGCCCCTAGTGGTGGTGGGTGCGGTGACCTTTGTGGTGGTTTGTGCACTATTTTCAGTTTCAGAGGCACCTTTGGCTTAGTCTGAGTCCTCTTCATCTTCTTGGCTGACCGAGTTGGTTCAAGGACATATGGTACTTCCAAAATCGGCCAAGTTGAGGAGAATGAAATAGTGGAATCCTAACTATAACTAGATAACTCAATGAGCACAGGCTTCGAATCTATAGGATGGTTTAGGAACACTCAGTGGGATTGGCTCTCTAGTCTATTGGCCCGGTAAATAAATGCATCAATGAAAAAGGTAAGTACCTATTATAGGTTAACAGTCTTACCAGCTATGGCTTGCCGCAATGATGGATCAATTGATGGAGCACATGGGCTCATCCTTTGCTGGATTTACTCTCACACTTAGGTGCCATCATTTACTTGTTAGGGTAGTTAAGGGTAATATGATGGATGGGATCAAAAATCCTGCATCCATTCTTGTTGGAATTTCTAAATTGATGTAACTGTTTCAAATTTTGACCTAGAAAATAGTTATGGAACTGCTTTACCTTTGTAATGATATAAGGAAGACAAACATACAGTTTTGGGGTGGGATTTTTCACTCAAGGAGATCCTTTTGGAGCTTTGATTTCTTAATCTAGCATTTATAACTCTTATGTAAGTGGATGACTGTTATTGATTATATATAAACTGATAATCCCTTTTACCTGGCATGGTTTTTCATATCTGATCTGGTTGATTGCTCAGTCTACAATTTCATTTCCTATTTAAAGGTTTATTCATGTAAATGCTTGTATCCCGTGGGTGGAATTAGTATTTCATTTGTAATGTTTATGGCTTATTGGGATGCGTTTGATCCCTAGTTTATCCACCTTGCATGATTCATTTTTGTATTAGCTTGTGGATGTTTATTTCCTCCTTGTTGATGAAGTTTTTAAAACCAAAACCCTAAAAACCAATTTTATTCTATTTCATTTTGAGATTGTGTTAGCTTGTTCTTGTGGTAGTCTAGGAACAATTTCTAGCACTAACATCTTTGGCGCTATTGCCGGGGATGAAGCTGAAGTATATCTTACATGGGATATCATTATTAATTGATTTTGAGAGGTGAACAAAGTCAGAAAATCTTTTAGACTACAATTTTTCACCAGCGACTCCATGATTAAAGATTCCATTGCAAGGAGAATTTTGTTGACAGAAAAATGAAGAAGCCAAATGGAAAGATTGGGTATCATCTTATTACTTTCCTCCATTAGGTTTTGTTCTTATTCATCATTTCTTTCCTGTCTTTCCCATTGCATGTCAAAAGAATTATTTTTTGTTTTCTCTATTCTGATGATCATAAACCTTCAGGTACATATCCCTGTTTGGAAGAAGAAAGTATGCATTATTCTTGTTTTATTGATGTTGATCCTATTATTTCATTTGAAATACATGTGTAACATGATATACATATACCCATATCTCTTGAATTTGATTATTCTGGTAATCTTGTAGAGAATAAAGCTGATATATTACCTTCTACCATCACTGCTGAAACTTGCAAACAGATTGTTGAACCTCATTTTCAACTCACAGATTTTCATTCTAGAATCAGACATAAGATGTTTAAACCTCTTAGGCAACCATCTCTCTTACATCCTTACCCTTCCTACTTTGTTGAATATCTTCCCCATTTTACTGGAAAAGACCATATTACAACAGAGAAGCATTTATGATCTTTTCATAATTTCATTGATAATTTTGAAATCATGCATGAGGATGTTTTCATGAGGTTATTTTCGAAATCCTTTGTTGGAGATGCTGGGTTTTGGTTTTGAAATTTAAAAGTTGATTCAATTGGATCGTGCAAAGAGTTACATGATGTCTTTTTGAAGTATTGGGGTAATAATAAATCTTATGTTCAATTTCTTTCCAAATTTTACAATTTGAAAAGGGAGAATGATGAGCCAATTACTAAATTTAATTGTAGGTTTCAAAGTTTTTATATCAGTATGCCTACAGAGATTAGACCTTTGGAAAAACTTGCTATGGTATATTTTGTTATGGCTCAACATTCAGATCTTGTCTTTTTCCTGTTAGAAGGGAAATAATCATCTTTAAGAAAATTGTTTGATGATGCAAAAGGAGTGGAGGAGAACATCCGAGCTTGCAAAATGCTTCGATATCAGGCTCATGTTGAAGATAAACAAGTTTATGCACAGGAAGAAGAACGTAGGTATCATTCATATTTAAGACAATTTTCTTCATCATTTTTCAGATTTTCATATGAATAAGGATATAAATGATGCTTGTGTTGATTCTTCATATCAGTTTGCTGACTTTTTGAATGATAATATACTTTCAGTGGATTATAGTAGAAATTTCCTTGTTCCTTCTATGAGATTATCATGTTATGAAGAAGAAGTTGCTACTATTCAACCTCTTACTATTGATATAATAAACAAGCTGCCATTCTTGACTTATGGTCACTTTCAAAATTTTATTTGTTCAAGTTTTGATCAAGGGTTTTATTTAAAGGTCGAGAAGCAGTTTGAAGAGCCCATGGTTTCCATTCTTGAGCCAATGTTTAAAAAGAATAGTAATCTAGAGGAAGAGAATGCTTCACTTTATGATGAATATAATGAAAACATTGAAGTTTTAAATCGTAAATTTCATAATCCCATGGCTTCTTGGATGGAGTTGTATTTTTCAAAGGTTTCTAATGCTCCAGGTTTTGGCATACTTCTTATTTCCAGTCATAAGTATCAGCTTCCTACATACTCTTTATTCCATTTATCACATCTTTTGTGGGTTTTCTCAAACAGTAGCATGCATGAAATTATGATTCTCAGTCAAATGGTTTCTTCCCTTCACTGGAAGTATGATTACACTTGATTGGGTTGTTTCCTCCGATTAGAAGTAGTAGTAAATAGTAGAATAAGCTCGCTATATGAGCATGCAAATTATTTTAGTATGCTGGTTTGTAGTAGTATTTTGTCGTTTCAAAGGTATGTATTCAGAGTTTGAGAAAGTTGCAGAGATTTGGTAAATGACTCCATCACCCAAAGAATAAGGCACAAGGTCTATAGTTTCTTGAAGCCTCACAAGGGGGAATTCATCCCACAGTAAGAGCCAGATGATATAACTAGATCTTGTTCTTAGTTTATCTGTTCTTTTTGTCCTAATTTTCAACTGTTGGTTTAAAATGATTTAACATTTTATATTGATTTTAAGAACTTTTGACAATCACTAATTTTTGTTGGATTTAATGCTTTTAATGGTTGAATTATTTCATTAATTTAGTTGTAAGGTTTGTCTTTTAGGATTATTGATTAATATTTATATCTTTAAGATTTCAAAAAATTATAATAAAAGTTTATTCCAAGTTTTATTTATAATCTAACCCTCATTTCTGAGTCCTTTGTCAAATATTTTCATGAGGAGATTCTTGTAGCAGCTCTGTTTTTCCTGTTTTTTTCATTATCATTGGGAGAATATAACGAGGTGATGGAAACAAATTCTAGAAAACCAAAAGAGGTTTTTGTCCACAATAGACTCATTCACAAAAACCGCTCTCAGTTTTTCAACATATATTATCATTTGAGAGATTCAAATTCATCTTTGGGGCCTATTTTCAGGGTTTGAATTATTTAATAATTTTTTGTTTTAGTCACAAATTTCCATAACGTATTCCGATCAATTGAAGAGGAATTTTTAAAAACCAAAATATGTTTTGTTCATAACAGACGTATTTTGACCTAGAAGGTAGTTATGGAACTACTTTACCTTTGTAATGATAAAAGAAAGACAAACATACAGTTTTGGGGTGGGACTTTTCACTCAAGGAGAGGCTTTTGGAGCTTTGATTTCTTAAGCTAGTATTTATAACTCTTATGTAAGTGGATGAATTTTATTGGTTATATATAAACTGATAAGCCCTTTTACCTATCATGGTTTTTCATTTCTAATCTGGTTGATTGCTCAGTCTACAATTTCATGTGTAATTTTTATGGCTTATTGAGATGTATTTGATCCACAGTTTATCCACCTTGCATGATTCAGTTCTGTATTAGCTTGTGGATGTTTATTTCCTCCTTGTTGATGAATTTTTTAAAACCAAAACCATAAACCAAATCCATAAAACCAAATTTTATTATATTTCATTTTGAGATTGTGTTAGCTTGTTCTTGTGGTAGTCTAGGAATAATTTCTAGCACTAACACCTTCCAAATGGTTTTAAAACGATGTGCAAGGCCTCCTAAACAACCCATGGTTTTATTTTACATGGTTTAGAAGGTCGTTGAAAATGGTTTTAAGACCATGTGCAAGGCCTCCTAAACAACCCATGGTCTTAGGAGGGCCTTGAACATGGTTTTAAAACCATGTGTGGGGGAGATGTTGTAATGTTCTTTCCTAACAAAATAAAAAATCATATAAAAAATCATATGTCGGCCATAAATAGTATTAAATATTAATAATAAAAATATTATATGTCGAACTTAAATAAAAAGATGTGTCTTTTGCTATGAATCACACCAAAGATCATACTTGAGTGCAATACTTAAGAAGAGGTTTGTACCTCCAAATATTTGATCCCTCTCGGTGCTTGATAGAGCCTAGGATTTGGATCTATGCTAGTGATATAATGCATCCATACAAGAATAAACACAATAATGTAGATAAAACCCTTAAAATAGGATAACACCATCAAGTACTCCTTAGAGAATGAATCATTGGCACAATCCATACTTGTACATTTCAATCTCCCCTTCAGTACCTAATATTACATTATTTATCCCCCCTAGGTGCTTCCTAGGGAACATTTCATTCCATCCCCCTTTATGTATTTTTTACTTGAAATATGAGTGGAATCCATATAATGTTATATGTTAACAAATGCAGTCAATTGGTACCAAGAACAAGCATCCATCCATCTTAGTCGAATGTGTGCATTGGGACGAGCTGTTGCACAGCCACCTCAATCATGTGTCTCCTTGCTCTATTTGTGATAACCAATATCACCAAACATTACTTTCATTCCTCCATGTAATTGTATATCGGGTGTTGTTGTATTTCCATTTAGGTTCATAGTAGGATTTTTTATGCTCACAACCTTTCCTTGATGACATTTTTTCACAGAACAATATGAGTAGCGATATAAAGAAACCTTAGCTATTGTTTTTTTGTCTTTGACTCTTCAACATGTAGTTCCTTTAAATCATGCATCGTTGTATATTATTCTTCCTTGTTATTCCCTTCCTGGGAATCTCTTTCAAATGCTTATGTAGACTCTTCTTCAGATGAACAAACTATGACTCTACATTTGATGTTGCTATTGGTGTTTAAGTTTCACTATAATATCTACTTCATGTGCCACCTTAGTCCCTTGTTGTTTAGTAAGAGAAATTTCTTACAATGTGGCTTTATTTTTTATAATCATCATCATCATTATCATCACTGACATTCTCATTGGCATTCCCATTGACATCGCCATCGACAATGATGTCGTCATCGAAATCACCATCATGATGATGATGATGGTGTTGTTTATGATGATGGTGATGATTACTGACAATGATGATGATGACGGTGATGCTGCTTATGATGATGGTGATGTCCTTGATGATGATGATGATGTTGATGAAGATGTCAATGATTATCATGACGATGACGACGACGACGACGATGATGATGGTGATTTTTTGATGTAGATGATGATGTTGTTGTTTAATATGATTATGAGGTTGAACATTGATGATGATGATGATGATGATGATAATTATGATGTTGTTGACTTGGACAATGATGTTGTTTTTCAATATGATTATGAGGATGAACATTGATGATGATGCTATTTTTTATGATGATTGTGATGACAACGGAAACAACGATGATGTTGTTGATGACAGCGATGATGTCGATGATAGTGATTATCATGATGACAATGCCGATTATGATGGTGATGGTGATGGTGATGATGCTACTGATGATGATGATGCTGATGTTGTTTATGAAGATGATGATAATGATGATGATCTCTATGACGATGATCTCTATGACGACGATGGTGGCCATGATGACAAGAATGATTCAATTGTCATCATCATCATCATCACCATGATTGACATTGTCATTTCCATCACCACTGACATCATCATCGTCATCATTGTCATCACTGTCATCGTCATTAAATTCTTAATTTAATTTTTTTTATCAAAATTTATTTTTAAATTAAATCTAATTTTTATTTTCATATTAAAATTTATTTTTCAATTTATGTATACAAATATATGTATATATATTATATATATGAAGAAATATCACACACACAAAATAATAAATAAAATTTACCAAAATTATATATATATATATAATATTTTTTTAAAATAAATTACATATATATACAAATGTAAAATAACAAATAAAAATTGCAAATCTTATATATATAAAAATTACAAATAATAAAAAACAAAAAAAAAATAACAAAATAAAACCCAAAATATTTACTCTCTGCACGCTCAACCTCCTCATTTGCACACTAGAATTTATAGAGTGTGCACTCGACCTCCTCATTTGCACACTAGAATTTACATAGGGTAATCCGTGCAATGTTCCACCCTAAATGGTGAATTAAAAGTGGGCCTCCTGGGTAAGTAAAATGATCAAACAACAAAAACCTTTTGGATTCTTTTGCAGGGAATTTTTGAAAGTCGTTTTCACGGGTCGTTTGGTTGGGCCTATGGAGAAGTTCCCTCTCTTTTGCAAAATTTTGTCAATTGTGCAGTGTTCAGACTCCTTGGATTTTTATTTATCTTCTTCTGAAACTATAATCTATTGGAGCGCTTCCCTCACAGAAGGTATGTTTGCATGAACTGTAGAGTACATACGTGGACCAGTTTGGGAGATGAAATTCCTTAGTCCTGGCACAGTTTGGGTGGTCTGAGAGGAGAGAAAATCCAGTGTGAGCTCGCTTGAGGAGAGAAAATCCAATGTGGTTCATGAGGAGAGTTGTGTGGAACCCGAGGGAGATAATTTGGTAGTGATAGAGGGATACAGAGAGGATTCCTGTAAATACTATGAGTATGATGTTTTAAATCATTCCTCTATGAGTCAAGAACACTAATCTACTGGTTTGAGGGTTTTAGTTGGGCACACATTTTTCTTTCTCTTTCGTTTAAGGGTTTCAGTGGGGTACAGGTTTTTGGAGGACACACTTACCATGGGGAAAATGCAGGGTTTAAACAGACATGGTCACTATTGAGAGTGGGTGCAGGTGAATTTCCAAAAAAAAGGAGGGGGGGTGGGGGGGATTTCACTCTTCATGAACCAAATATACACACTGAATCATAGAGAAAGAGGATCTCTTCTATTACTGGGCACACCCTCCGTAGTTTATCTGATAGCCACTATTATATACATCAATTAAAAAGAGTCAGTTCAACAGTGAGGAACAACAGTCATCCACTGCCATGTACAAGAAAAAATCATGACACATAGAAGGTATTTTACCCCTTGAAGGGGGTCGTCATCCACAAGTACACACAAGTTTGAATATTCTATTGAAAATTTGAGTCGTTTGGTTATTTAGAAGGAGTTTGGAAATGACATTATAAGTCTGATTTTTAGTGCCTCTGTATACTGCTGTTGAGGTTGAATAAAAATTGCAACTTGTGCATAATTTGTCTTGAATGTCATTTCCTTGAGATAAATGCAATGTAATATTATTATGCACACCTTCTATTCTTAAAAAATTGTTGATGTTCAAAATATGGAACAACACCATACAAAACACCACCCAAACTTAACCAAATCTATCAAAATCAACCACAAGGCATCTTAGAGGGTTGTTTCCTCAGTGTTTGACGAAAGTCCAATCCCATATTTATCTAGCTAGAGTATCTTGTTTGTGTTCCATCCACTAAAGCCGAGTTTAGATGCCTGTCATATTCCTCTGAATGTTCATGCTTTCGAACTTTTTCTCCCCAAGGACCTGAGGAAACATAAATTTTGTGTGCCAGTAGAGATATAGAATTTTGCCATACATTGTATGCTGAGCATGACTACTCCCCAATGTCCAGAAGACAACATAAAGTTTCACGATCAATACTAAACTTTTGCTGCTCTCGATGTTGTGTCTTGACCTTGGCCTCCATGAATTCCACCTCTTGCTTTACCCTCCACAAGATATTTTGAGTATAGTTCTCAACACCCTACATAGCTTCCTGCAACACACGAGGTTGTTTTCCCTTGTTGTGTCTGGAAGAATACACAACAACTACTTGTGTGAGGTCTGATATCTACCAAATCCACTCAATATTATCTACTAAAAGGAATCTACAACAGTTTATAGTTGTTCATTGAAGTATGCCCACTTTGTGCAATACCAAGGAGAAAGTTGAAGTCATGGAAGACACATTTTTCCATTGCTATTAGTGCATCAAATTTTCCAGTCATGTATTCACCTTATTTTGAGTAAAATCCAGATATGGAAATTTGGCATTAAAAGACTGATTATCCAAAAATGTATTCACATTGTCTATTAAAATGGAATCTAGAAGCTAGTTGAACCATATGTAATTTCTTATCGGTTCTATAATAACAAAGTTATTTCACATAACTGGGAGAAACTAAGATAAGTTACTGAGCATATATTGGTCCATTTACAGTTTTTTCATTGCCTACTTTCCTTTGCAATGCTTATAGTCAGATTTCCACTCAGATGATTATTTGTTTCAATGGGGAAAAAAATGTATTCATGTTTTCAATTAAAGCAGAATCTTGAAGGTAGTTGAACCATAGCTAATTTCTCATTGATTCTATAATAACAAAGCCATTTCAGTTACTTGAGAGAAACTAAACTAAGCATGCATTGGATTAATTCCTCATTTTCATTTTTATGTTCGAATTATGTCCTTTTACATATTTTTCCTACATAAGGCGCATTTTTCTTTGGATCAAACTATTCTGTGACTTCAGTAGTTTAAATCAAAATGTGAGGTGTTTCCATTGCCTACTTTCCTTTACAGTGATTATAATCATATCATCACTCTAAAAGATTGGGATGGCCTAGAAAACCAAAGAATCATTCATGTAGTACTTTACCTAATCTGGGAGCTAAAATAATTGTAACAACAAAACTATTTTCTCTTTATTCCCTTTCTAATCAGTTTGAATTAACGAGTTTGACAGAATGGATTAGTCCATTGCTTAAACTTTAAGTAAATCCTGTTCCTAAAACTGACATTCATTGTTATGATAATTTTGCATTATTTGTATAATAATAATTTTATCAAATGGCTATATGGTTCTAACTTCTGATTCCTTGAAGAAATGGCCCTAGGACTTATCTCTTCAGTTTGGATGTTACAGAGCTTCTCAATTCCTTGAAGCAATGGCCCTAGGAATTGTCCCTCTAGTTTGGATGTTACAGAGCTTTTCAATTCCTTGAAGTGATGGCCTTAGGACTTGTCTCTTCATTTTGGATGTTACAGAGCTTCTCAATTATTTGTCATTGTCTAGACGATACTTTATTTGTTAACATAGTTCACAGTCCAACCATATCTGATTAATCCTATTTGGGTTTGTTATTAAGTTTTCCAGTCGTTAGTTTGCAATTTGCATTTGTTGTATTTATATTGTCATTAGGATCATCAACATTGTATATTATCATAAAAGGCTACCCTGGGAAACTTCTCAATGTCCTCTTTGTTGATGTGGAGTCTATAAAATGTCCATAGAAATGTTTTCACATTGTCTTTTAAAGTTATTCTTGAGGATTTTTGCAGCAAAACTACATAATTAATTTCTTGTCAACACTAATAAATTGTTTTTAACATGCCTTAGAGAAATTAAACTATGCATATTCTTGACTTATGCCCATATGTATTTTCATTTTTGAGATTCTAACTATGAAATCCATTTTTCTGGCCAGATTATAAACACATCATGGATTAAGCCCATCTAATTTCTTTAACCCTACCAAATTGCAATTTCATGGAAAAATGAAAGTATATTCATAAAAAAATGAAAGTGAATTAAGACATCTAAAAGGTCGTCTAATACATACTATATATGCAGAGTGATTGAGCATATATTGTAGGTTTATTTGCCTCAATCACTTGAGGCATGGAAGCACTCTCTTAAACTTCCCCTATACTATTCAAGAGCTTCAAAATAGACTGTTATATTAAAATCAACCTTCTTAAAGTTGACTACATAGATTATGAAAGTTTACCTTTATGGTCATCAACAAAATCAAAATGGCAACAAGGTTTATTCCAGAATAAGGACTAGAAATAGAGCACATGCAGTCCCTTTCTGCATTTAGTACATGTGCCAGCAATATAAAAGTGGACTAGGAAAAAAATTAAGGATTGGCATTTTGATGGGAACATCCCATTCATTTTTATGATCTTCGATGTCCTTGGGTTGATATCTAAGCCTTCTTTGGATAGGTCAGGTGCTGTATTTCACTCCCTATAAATATGTTTGTAGGTTAGATTAACGAGAACACTGTTTATTCTCTTTATTTGTTGAAACATTGGAGTCATATCTAAAATGCCCAGTTTAGAAGATCCACACATCCAATTTATGATGATTAAAGTGTCCAAAAATATGCAGGTTGATAAACATTGTGCTCAACAACACATTTCAAGAGAAGTTTCAAAACCAAAAGTTCTGCATAACTCTTGGAGCCCTATTCCAAATTTGCTCTACAAACACTGGAGTCATAGCTAAAATGCCCAGTTTAGAAGATCCACACATCCAAATTATGATGATTAAAGTGTCCAAAAATATGCAGGTTGATAAACATTGTGCTCAACAACACATTTCAAGAGAAGTTTCAAAACCAAATGTTCTGCATAACTGTTGGAGCCCTATCCCAAATTTGCTCTAAATTGAAAAAGTGTTGCTGAGATAAAGGATATCCTCTTCCTTGCATAGCACTGGATTCCCCTGCATGGCACCATAAAAAAAACCACAAGACCCTGTTTTATCTATTTAAACCTATTTTATTTGTGGTTTTTTTTCAATACCTTCAAAGACTGAGCGCACCTGCGTAAAGAATTGAAAGGTGGTAATCTCCCTATAACCTGCATAGAGCATTGAATGGTGGGAATATCCCTATCAGTGAAGATACCAGAGTTTCTAGACAGCCAATTTCCCTAAGAAAATACCATTGGTAAATCCATGTAGGGTTTTAATCCACTTATTTGTAAACCAAAAACTTTAAGCAATCATCTACAGAATAAAACCTGGTAAACCTTCTTACAACCTTGTGATATCCTCCACTTCTAACCAAACTTCACTGACAAGTGATAAATTGATTCACTGTTCTTTTGACAAGGATGTCTTAAGGGAATTGATGGATTATTGCATTGCAATTATCATTTCTTTGCAACTAAAGAAAGGTTTCAGCTGATAAGCTTTTTAAGGACATATCTTAAGTTAATTGCTCTAGACATTATCTAAATGTATTGTCATTGAAATTTGCACCAATAACCCTTTTCTTTCAAAATTTTTGATCATCACTTATATTGTCGATGAGACTTAGTCATTGTCAAACATATGCATAATTCCACACATTGAAAGTGGTTGTAAGAATATCTTGTTCGTAGCTTTAGGATTTAGATTTCTAATTTTATTTCTCTTCTCATCCAAGGTTTCCATTTTATGGATGAGCCTTCCATAGAAAAGCTATGTACATTCCAATTTTGGTACTCGGACAACACTTTGTTTGTGTTCTTGTGTGATCCCTTATTCTCTTTTCTATGTTTCAGTTGAAAGCACACATCATATATGCTTATGTTTGAAATTTGAGAGTGAGAGTTATGGATAATATTCTGCTAAAAACAATGTTTGTGGTGCAAGTCCAACAATTTTATTTCTCCAAGAAAATGCAGGAAGTATCCTTAAGGTTTTACTATTTTAATGAATAGTCTGCTAAAATTACAACAAATGATAGAAATCACATAATAAGAAAATTACTGAAATGCATTATTAAAAAAATTATTACTCTATGTATTAGAGAATTCAGTTTAGAAAGCACTTAATAGTTGCTTCACATATATAGCTCACCAGCTAGAGTTCATTCGCATTTTGTTACAAAAATTAAAATGCCATGTTTTTGTGGTTTCTTACCGAGGGTTTGTTTCAATCCCTAAACTGTATCGATTCTGAATTTTTATATTTTTGTCTAACAATATATTTAACAGATTTATCATGTTTAGTAGAGTATTTTGCAATACAACTTTGGCATGTTGGTCTCCAATTTGGGAATATTTTAGGACTTGTTCAAATTCAGTCTTCAGGTAAGGATATCTGACACATATATTATTGTCTTGTAATATGATATGGAGCAAGTGATGGCAACCCATCTCAACATGGTATTATCAAAGATGCTCAAGTGAGTTTCTTGACTTTATAAATTATTTTTAGCGTTAATTAGGATGACTAGGTTTATGTATTAATCATTTGAGAAATGAATGAAACTATGGTTCTGTTTTGAATAATCTGAGCATGCAACATTGCAACATATGTTCCAAAGGACCGAAATTGATACATCAAGAATAGCTATCTTTGGGAGATATTTGGGAGGAGCTGTTGGAGCCAAAAATAATCCTGAAAAGGTGCACAATAAATAAACTCAAAGCTACAATTGCTGGAACTTGAAATAGGATGTTGGCAACTTTGTTACTTTAAAATTCTGAAAACAGTACAAAATTTTAATGACAAAAATAAAGTGAACCATATCGTTTTTATTCTCTTGTAGTGCAACGCTGAATGTAGAACTCCTAAGTCCTGTCATGTTGAAATACTGAAACACTACCATGCTGCCATCTTAACTATCTACTGTCAAAAATTTCTAACTTCAAAATCCCAACAACAACACACAAGATACAATGTAACATTCCATCAAGCCTGGTCGCTTATTATACATTTTCAAAGAGTAATGTTTTAACTTAGGAGAAGAATTATTTAAGATAAGTCGAAAACTGTTGATTCTCTGGGCAAACCCGGGTTTACTATAATGAACCAACAACGCCCCTAGCTCACCAGCCCTCTCGGCGACAGACCACGGAGCGGCCTGAAGTCTCACCCGAAGTGATTCTAATGGGTTGGTCGAGGACTCAAGTGTCTCGACCAGGTTCTGTATGGCATCCTGTGCATGTCTCATAGCCCTTCTTAGCTCGCAAGACCGTTCTTTCCTCTCTGCGATGCGATGCGCAGTTACCTCTTGCTCGCAATGACTCCAATCTCTATCGCATCGCCGCACCCGGGGCAACACCTAACTCTGTCCTATGCTTGCTCCTCAACCCATGGTGTCGCGCACCACAGCTCCTCTGCTGGTGCGATATCGCATCCCTGCAATATCCTACCGTTGTGACTCAGCGTACTTATCTTACTGGTGTTAACTTACTGGACACAATGCGCAAAGCTGTGTTATACTGCGACACTTAACTGTCTCAGGTGAAACTTAGAACAACTCTTATACAGAATGCTTAAAGACTTAAACTTGCATTTATCCTTTTACTATGCTGTGAACTAAATAACGCATACATACATTCACTGTAAGCAAAGTTCATGTAATTAATGACAGATATAACAAGTAAATACAATCACATGAATCAAGCACATAACACTCTGGTTTTACGTGGTTCACTTCTAGGATGGAAGTTACGTCCACAAAACTGTGTTTCTATATTATAACTTGAGAGAGGTACACAGTTCTGCTACACCGCATATGCAGCTAGAGATCGTCTGGGTAAATCTGCACTCAGCCTGGAGCCCTTCTCTCCTAGATCTCTTCTCTATCTCTATATTGCCTTCTTACAATATACTCTCTCTCTCTCTCTCTCTCTCTGTCAATCCCTGCGGATTGTTACAATACAAAATAACAGTAAGCTAACAGACTACTGATAATCTGACTAGCTAGATGGCCTAAAATGCCCAAAATGCCAACCTTTTACAATACAAATTACATCCCTTTATAGGTGGCCCAAAGGTCTCGCCATTACAACACTGTGGGCCTGTCCCAATAGTAACCCAAAACCTAACTAGTGACAATCGGCATATCTGTATTTGGGGTAGCCGCTTTCCATCACACCACTGCTCTCTGCAGTCTTCCATGCTTCCCGGTGCTGACCATGGGTACTATGCACCGCTTCCTGTCTTTTGTCCTTTGTCTTCAATACCTCGGCCTTGTTGATCCTTTTCCTTTATGAGGGTAGCTGAGCCCTCCTGTCTTTGCTGCTGCCTTCAATGTAGTGGTTGAGCTCTCTCTTCTCGGCCACTCAGGTACTGTCATCTTCTTTGACTTCTCTGTTCCAACAGTCATGGTTTCTGGCTCTGCTTTGCAGCTAGAAACATGCTACGACGTCGTAGCTTCACCTTATCTCTTCGTATTTTCCAAACTGTCTATTCGCCAAAATGGAAGCTTTTCCTGTAGCTGCGGAAATCTGCTCCAACAGTCCCCTAACACTTACTTGTGGCTCATCCCCGAGCCACTACCAACAAGCTTCTCCTACTTTAGCTTTTCCTTGGCTTCCTGCGAAGTGCGTTGAAGCTTTTCCCGAAGTCCTGCGACTTCGTTCTCCATAGCTGCGACACGCTCTTTTGCCAAGTCAAGCATAGCTTGACTAATACCTGAGTCTTTTGCTGCATCAATTTCATTTCTGGCAGCAGTGATCTCCCCAAATTTCTGCTCAACTGCATGGACTAGCTCAAAACAAACTTACATGTGTCTTTTTTTTATTTTTTTTTATTTTTTTTTAACTGAACCGTCCTTATGCGATTCCTTATACTTAGAATACCTACCGGTGTAGACTAATTTTCGATGTGATGCCTCCTTTCAACTACACAGACATCTGCACCATCCGCGACTCTGAATTAGGGCTGAGGGGTGGAGTGGTTGTCACTATAAAGCTTAAGCCTACTTCCATTGATCATCATGGGAAGAAGCTCCCCATTCAGTTTGCTGAGCTGAACAGCTTCTCCCTCTGTGACTTGTTGTATCTGATATGGCCCTAACCAATGCGTATTGAACTTTCCTGGAAACTTAAGAAATTTACTGTCATAGAGGAGTACTAGGTCTCCGATCTGAAGAGTCTTACTCTTAATGTGCCTATCATTCCAAGCTTTTTCTCATGCCTTCTGCACTTTCTAATGGAATCCAGTGATGATTATTTCTTCCTCTAAGGCAAGTAGCTGCTCTAGCCTCTCATGCACCATGTCTATATCAGCCATTTCAGTGATCCGAGCAATTATTAAACTGGGAAGGATATACTCCATAGGCATAACAGCCTCCTGTCCATACACCAAGCTGAAAGGTGTGTGTCCTGTAAGTTTCTTGCATGTAGTCCTATATGCCCATAATATAGCGTTAAATCTGAGGTCCCAATCATTCCTTTGGCTGTTGCATATCTTAGTAAGAGCATTTTATAAAATCTTATTAAAGGCCTCCACTGTACCATTAGCTTGCGGGTGTTAGGGAGTGCTCTTATGGTGCTGTGTCTGGAATTCTTCCGTTAAGGCCTCAATGGTGCGATTCAAGAAGTGTGTGCCTTGATCGCTCATCAAAATTACTGGGCATCCAAATCTAGTGATGATGTTTTCAAAAATGAACTGTGCGGCTGTAGCACCATCACAGTTTCTTACTGCTTTGGCCTCGGCCCACCTGGTGAAGTACTCTGTTCCAGTGATGATATATCTCGCACCAGTTCATTTTCCCGGTGGGTTGATAGGACCCACAAAGTCTATAGCCCACTTGTCAAATGCGTGCAACGTAACCTGCGGTCGCAGCGGCATTTCATCTCGTCGTGAAGGTTTTCCTACCCTCTGGCAGATATTGCAACATCTGCAAAAGTCCTTAGTGTCTTTGTGTAATGTGGGCCACCATAATCCTGCAGTCAGGATTTTCTGCGCAGTCTACTTTCCAGCGAAATGACCTCCAGCGGTACCTGAATGTGCTTCTTTGATAATAGCCTCTTTTTCATGCAGCATCACACAGCTACGCAGGACTTCATCTGGACCTAACTTATATAGCTGTCCTGCGATCAGGGTGAAGTCTGCTGCTTTAAAAACCAGCTGCCTCTTTTGATGCTTGGTAAACTCCTTAGGTGCCCTTCCTGTAGTGAGAAAGTGAATGATATCAGCATAGTACTCATCTGCGATCTGAATAGAAAACAATTGCGCATTTGGCAAATTGTCCTCTAGATTACTTGGCTCTTCTCCTGAGTCTATTCGCAATAGATGGTCAGGTCCAGCATTCAATCTTCCTGGTTTGACAATGATTTCAAAATAATACTCCTGAAAGAGGAGTAACCATCTGCAGATTCTTCCCCCTAACACTGGCTTATTAACCAGATACTTTAATGCTAAGTGGTCAGTAAACATCTTGAATGAAGCACCCAAAAAGTAGTGCCTGAAATTATGTAGCACGTACACCATAGCTAAGCCTTCTGTTTTTGTCGTGGTGTAGTTCTTTTCTGCTGTCGACATCTTTCTGCTGGAGTATGCGATAGGATGATCGATACCTCCTTCTCCTGGTTGCGTTAAAAAAACCCCTAGTGCGATGCCAGATGCATCCACATGTACATGAAATGGTTTAGTCCAGTCTAGGAATACTAAGATGGGTGTTGTAACCATCTTCTCTTTAAGTGCGTTTAGACTCTACTGGCATTCCTCATTCCATAGGAATTTTACATCTTTCTTTAACAATTTTTCCATAGGTGCTGTGATCTTTGCGTATCCCTTGATGAATTTTCTGTAGTACCCGGTATGACCAAGTACTATTCTCAATTGTTTGACTGAGTTGGGTGCTGGAAGATTTACAATGATGGCAATCTTTGCAGGATCTACCATCAAGCCTTGCCTGCAAACAATGTGACCCAACAAAATACCAAACAACGCACAGAATATACATTTTTTCAAGTTCAGAGAAATCTGGTATTGCCTACATTTCTCTAACATCCGTCTTAAATCTCCTATGTGCTTGTCAATTAATCCAAATATAGTCCAATTATCAAAATAAACTTCTAGGAATTTATGGATGTATTCCTTAAATACAGCAACTACTACTCTAGAAAAGATAGCTGGTGCATTCTTAAGACCAAAGGGCATTACCGTATACTGGAATGAGCCCTGTTCTATTGCAAACGTGGTCTTATGGCGATCTTCTAGGTGGATCTTGATCTGGTGATAGCCTGAAAAGCCATCAGTGAAGGAGTAGACCTCCTATCCTCCCACATTGTCTAATACTTCATCAGTGAAAGGTGTCGGGAATGGATCATGAAGCGATGCATCATTGATTTTACGTAAGTCAACATAGATCCTGATGTCTCCTTTGTTTTTATTCTCTTGCATGACCATGGGACTAACCCATTCGCTCTCTTCTACGGGCTCAATGATGCCTACTACTAGCATCTTATCGATCTCATCCTTAACTTTTTCTTTGTAGCGCGGATTCAATCTATATGGACTCTGCTTGACTGGTCTAGCATCCTCTTTCAATGGTATCCTCATTACTCCCAGGTCTCCGACTATTCCCTTCATCTCTATGAACTTGGTGGAAATAGGTCCTGATAGTCATGTAATAAGTCTGCAATCTGTCCAACTGTTTCATCGGTCCAGTAGTCTCCAATAGAGGCAAACTTTGGTTCTGTGTCTGTGCCAATATTGATCTTTTTAATCTTGAGTGGATCTGTGATTTCTGGAGTCTATAGCTTCGGTCCATCAACATCACGAGTCCCTTCTGACTCCGAAATGTTGATGTTGTGATGATCCTCATCCTCCTCCCCTTGTTCTGATGCAAAATTGTAGCACTCAAGTGCATCTTCTAACTGGATGGCCCACTCAGGTTGAGTCTATACTGATAGTGTACAATCCTCAAATATCTTAATCTTTATTACATCTACGGCCTGATCAACATTTGGATACTCAGATTCAAAAGCGAAGGTGAGTAGAAAGCTGTCTACTAGAAGTGGCCATGTAATCATTCCCTTGTGTAATTCAGTCTCTATGTACCAGTTCTGTGGAACTGGGTCTAAAGTGTGAATGAATCGGTGAACCCATTCATCCTTGGGAATGTCTGAATGTGTGTCCTGGGGTCACTTTCTTCTGTGTATCTCTGCTAGGTATGCTCTCTGTCCATAGAGAATCTGATCGCCATCAATCTCTTAAGATCATCCCATGATGCGATATTCTCTTTATGTGCATACCACCATCTTGCAGGTGTGGCTCGTACTGCAAGGTCCATAGCTGCAATTCTCTGCTCGTGAGGGATTTGTTGTTCAAACTGCATGAGAAAGTCTTGGATGTCTATTATACCATGAAATGATGGAATCTCGTTTATCTTTGCACCAATCCATCGCAGTGACTTAGTCATATACGCACATCTGCGCGCTGAGACTTCGTAAAGTCTATTCTGCCAGTTCTCTAGACCAACATCCAAAACCGATGCATATGAACTGTCGCATCGCCAACTAATGTTCCCTTCTGCGGTTGGATTGATGTAGTCGCTCTGGTTCGTAGTCATGTGATAGAGACTGTCCATGTTATGTGCCTCATCCTCTGCTCGAATAGGTTCAATGTATCTAGGACCCTGAAGAGGATCTAATGGTGCGATGACCCGGATCTACGCGTCCTCAAAGGTCATTTGTCTTCTCTTAAAGTCGATAATGGCCATGTTACCGATCGCCCAATCAATGCCTAGTAGTGCTGGATATGGTCTACTATCGCCAATAATTTCTATAACTTCACAGTCCGCAGAGCTGTGAACTTCGTTAATGTCAACTGGCACCTGTGACAATCGACCCAGGGGTGATACCCTCTATTGATTATCTAATCTGAGGTGGATAGGCGATATGACTAACTTAGGGCTACCCATCTATTCCCATGTCTTCTTATTTAGAACATTTACCTCTGATCCCAGATCTAGGATCACCTCGTCCATTTCAAATTCTCCAACCTGTGCTGTGAGTCGCATCTCTCTTCCTGTTCTTGTATGTCCCCTAATACTATGAATAGCACGTTGTGCACTGCTCACGGAAGACGATGGCTGACACTGATCTATGAAGCGCTGAAGTTCTCGAATATCTTGCTCATTTCTCACGAGTTTTGAACAACTGCGCAGGAAGGATTGTACACTTCTTGCCAACTCATCTTCGTCGCAAGCGCCCAATGTGGTAGCCTGCGATGTCTGGTCAGGCTAACGCCACAAGGTGCTTGCTGCGGTACACCCCTAGATGGCGGTACCTGCGATCTTGATTACATAGGGTCATCAAAGAAAGTCTTAGCTTCCTGAAATGTCTATTTGTTCTTCTGTAGGTCAAGTGGTGTTGCTTTGTTAGGAGCTTTATGCACCCACTCCTGACCTGTGGTATTTTCAGTAACCTGCAATGTCTCATTGGTGGAAACACCGCTGCGAGTCACAATGTTGACTCTTAGTTCTGGTTCTTCCTGTTTAGTAGCAATAAACTGGATGTTCTGGTGTACTGCTGGCTTAGGTTCTATGATCTTAGCTATCAAGGTAGGACAGTATTTTATAGCATGATCGTAGGATTTGCAATAGTTACATGTGGTGGTAGGGCTCTGATAGTCGCTAGCATAATGTCCTACAACTCCACAGTTGTAACAAGTGACTGGTCCGTGACCACCACCAAATCCTTCTCCACCGGCAAAGCCTCTGAATCCTCCTCGTCCTCTGAATCCTCCTCGATTGCCAACATAAGCCGGATCATGCTGTGGTCCTGCTGCTTGACCTTGTGTTTCTGATTGGACTCTGTACAGGTCTTGCTTGCTCCCGACCATGAGATCATAGGCTAGGCAATCATGTTCATCATGGCCTATGGACTTGCAGAAGATGTAGTATAAGTTCTTAGGTGTCTGCACGTACTTCTGAAGTAGAGGGCACTGGTGAGGTAGATGTCCTCTTGTTTTGCATATTTCACACCATGGCCCATGGGTCTGTGGTAAGGGGTTAGGAGCCCTGGTTGCTAGATATTCTACAAAGACTGGACAGTTATCTTTAGTATGGCCTTGTGCTTTACACTTTACGCACCAAATGTCTTGCGCAACCTCTTTCCCTTTCTTAAATTCATGCATCTATATCGTGATATTATCCAACTGGTTTTGCAAATTTGTCATACATGTGCTAGTTTCAACTAGAGGTGAATCCTCTAGTTTCATCGCCATCTCCAACGCGTCGTCCTGCGTCTGGAGTTTCTGCTGCATTAATGGTAGTATGATGTGAGGGAGCAGCGCTGCAATAAACCATTCCTTATGCTGCTCTGGCCCAAACTCAAAGCTAACTTGGTCTATAAGGGCTTTAAATTTCTGATCAAAGTCCCACACTGACTCTGTAGGTAACTGTTTGATGTCTTTGAGCTCTGTAATGCACTGTGACTCAGCCTTAGTTTTCTTAAACTCTTTAATCATGGCAGTCCTAACCTAGACAAGTGTTCTGGGTACCACTAAGGTATACTTCATATCCCATGTTAAGGCTCGTTCTCTCAGTGTGGTGACCAACTGTACAAGTTTACTATTATCATCATTGATTGCTTTAATGGTCCACACGGGTTCACATAGAAACCAATGATGCTCTGGGTCCTCTGCCCCTGTACCCTTAAAGATAGGTAGCTTCATATCATCCCCCATTCTATTTCTACGTGGTGGGTGTTGATTTGCTGTGTTACTACCACTCGGCGGTGTAGGTGGAGGTGATGTAGCAGTAGTATGTACTATCTGCGAGCTACTAGATGGAATTCCTACGGTATTGTTCTGAGTCCCGATCTGTTTCTGTGGGTTATAAGGGTGGTAAGGGATACCCCCTTCTGTTCTGTCTGTGGTACTATGACTTTGTTGTCTAGTATTATCTGAACTATCTTCAAATATGGGAGAGCTGAAATCTACTTTGTATTTCTTTCCACTACGTGTACGTCCAATGTCATCAAAATCACTTTCAAACTCTTGTGACATTACTATCTTTACTTATTCATCTGAAACTAGATCCATTCTTCCTTTTTCATATAATAGCATCTTAATGGACAAGTTTAAAGATTTTAGGTACTTACCACAATATCCTTTGAAGAAGTACCGCTCAGCCTCGTTGAAGCTTTTTCTCTAGTCAATTGAAAACTCTGTGACGAAGCCTTCTAGCACACTCGCAAGCTAGAAGTCTATTGTCCTCGTAATTGGATTATCGAGGTTCTTCACGGTCTGAATCAGCTCCGGTGTCCAAACGATGTTTCTTTTCTTCTTGAATATGTTCTTATCAGTCAACTTTGATAACCAGTCATAAAACTCGTTTCCATAGGTCGCAAAAAATATCGCATGCAGGTCTGTAATGATATGTTTTTGTAACCAGTCCTCTGTACTCAGTCTAGGACTCTTGTTCTCTCGTTCAACAAACTCTTTCTGGTTAGACACAACCCACTAGTTGAGTTCGTCTCTAGCAGGATGCCAACAGAACATCTGTGCTCAGTTTGTTCAAAACTGGCAACAGAACCATTTGTTGATTCTCTGGGTAGACCCGGGTTTACTATAATGAACCAAAAACACCCCTAGCTCACCGGCCCTTTCGGCGACAGACCGCAGAGCGGCCTGAAGTCTCACCCGAAGTGATTCTAATGGGTTGGTCGAGGACTCAAGTGTCTCGACCAGGTTCTGTATGGAATCCTGTGTGTGTCTCATAGCCCTTCTTAGCTCGCAAGACTGTTCTTTCCTCTCTGCGACATGATGCGTAGTTTCCTCTTGCTCGCAATGACTCCAATCTCTATCACATCGCCGCACCCGGGGCAACACCTAACTCTGTCCTACGCTTGCTCCTCAACCCATGGTGTCGTGCACCGCAGCTCCTCTGCTGGTGCGATATCGCCTCCCTGCGATATCCTACCGCTGTGACTCAGCGTACTTATCTTACTGTTGTTAACTTAATGGACACAATGCGCAAAGCTATGTTTTACTACGACATTTAACTGTCTCAGGTGAAACTTAGACCAACTCTTATACATAATGTTTAAAGACTTCAACTTGCATTTATCCTTTTACTATGCTGTGAACTAAATAGCGCATACATACATTCACTGTAAGCAAAGTTCATGTAATGAATGAAAGATATAACAAGTAAATACAATCACATGAATCAAGCACATAACACTCTAGTTTTACGTGGTTCACTTCCAGGATGGAATTTAGGTCCACAGAACTGTGTTTCTATATTATAACTTGAGAGAGGTACACAGTTCTGCTACACCGCATATGCAGCTAGAGATCTTCTGGGTAACTCCGCACTCATCCTGGAGCCCTTCTCTCCTAGATCTCTTCTCTATCTCTATATTGCCTTCTTACAATATACTCTCTCTCTGTCTCTCTCTGTCAATACCTGCGGATTGTTACAATACAAAATAACAGTAAGCTAACAGACTACTGATAATTTGACTAGATGGATGGCCTAAAATGCCCAAAATGCCAACCTTTTACAATACAAATTACAGCCCTTTATAGGCGGCTCGAAGGTCTCGCCATTACAACACTGTGGGCCTGTCCCAACAGTAACCCAAACCCTAACTAGTGACAGTCGACATATCTGTACTTGGGGTAGCCTCTTTCCGTCACACCACTGCTCTCTGCAATCTTCCATGCTTCCCGGCGCTGACCATGGGTACTATGCACCGCTTCCTATCTTATGTCCTTCGTCTTTAATACCTCGGCCTCGTTGCTCCTTTTCCTTTATGAGGGTAGCTGAGCCCTCCTGTCTTCGCCGCTGCCTTCAATGCAGTGGTTGAGCTCTCTCTTCTCGACCGCTCAGGTACTGTCGTCTTCTTTGACTTCTCTGTTCCAACAGCCACGGTTTCCTGCTCTGCTCTGTAGCTAGAAACATGCTACGGTGTCGTAGCTTCACCTTATCTCTTCGTCTTCGCCAAACTGTCTATCCACCAAAAATGGCAGCTTTTCTTGTAGCTGCGGGACTCTGCTCCAACAAAAACTGCGGTGAGAGTCTTCAAAATTGACAAGTTTCGAACCTTTTAGGCAGGTTTATCCTTAGAAGAACAAGAATGTCACTCTTCTTTGCACCCAGTTGTAAGGTATAAATAATATATTTTTTTTTAATTTGATAAATTTTATAATTAAAGTCCGTTTTGGTAGGTTTAGGGTTGTTCTAAAAAGCGTTTAATAAAATTAATATATGTTAATTTTAAGGTTTTTTTGTTTTAATTAGTTTAGGGTTTGTTCTAAAAAGCGTTTAATAAAATTAATATATGTTAATTTTAAGGTTTTTTTGTTTTAATTAGTTAAAAATTAACTTAAGTATTTTTTATTATTTGAAATTTCTTTATTTAAATTTTTTTTATTTAAAATTTTAAAAATGTTGTAAACTTTATTTTTAGTGTATTGAAATGAAAACGTTAAACAATGTTTAAAATGTTTTATAAATTAAATGTTAAAATCTTTTAATTTTTTCATTTAAGATATTTCAAATTTCTTGTTTTTAATGTTATATAGGTTATAAAAGTTGTAAGATTAGTTTAAAGTTATTTAAAAGTTTAAAAAGTTTGTTTTAAAATAATGAAAATGTTTTAAAGTTTAAAAAATAGTTTATAACGTTAATAGATTGTTAATTAAAGTTAAAAGTTATTTAATTTTATTTTTAGTTTCAATTTATTTAAAGGTTAATAATTTTTGTAAAGTAAATGTTTGGAGTTAAGATTTTAAAATTAACATTAAGCTTGTTTTAATAGTTAAAAATAGTTTCTTTAGAGTATCTAAGTGAAGTTCGCAAGTGCAATTATTTTCTATGTTTTTTAAGTATGGGTTTCCATGTGTCCTTTAGTTTTAGGCCATCCTCCCGATTGAAGTGTTTGACGCATTTTTCGATTTCTATGGCTTCATAGACTTTTCTTCTGTAGTAGTTAGGGATAATTGCTAAGACATTTGAGTTCTCTAGGCAGATGTTATTAATCTGTCACAGTAATCTAGGGACTAAAACACAGTCGCATAAGAGATTTAATACAATTAAGCATGAAAATGGCATAATGGTGCTGCAATAGAATGTTGCGGCTTTGTATAATCAATAAAATAATGATAGTACAATAGAATGGTCATGCAGAGTGCATGAATTCCAAGACAATTCGAATTCCCAAGGAGGTCATTTGAATTGAATGAATGGGTGTAGCTTAACTGAATGTCAGCCACAATCGACACACATAGTTAACCACAAAACTAATCAATAATTGACTCTCACACTAAGTCCTAACTGAGTCAGAGTGCAATAGAGACTGAGTCTAACTAGAAGTGACTCATCACATGTAACTGCATGTCCAACTGAAGGAGGTATTGCATCCATAACTCCAAGTAGCTCCGATGGAGTTAACTGAAGTGACACATGTCATCAGAAGTGGTTGTAGGCGCATGTGTTAGCTCCAGTTAAAAAATAATGACAAAAAAAAATAAAATAATGAATCGAGGCGCTTTCACAACTCAACTTAACTGATTGTGACAATCAGTTAGCATTTAGGTGCATTTATGACACTCAGATCACCCCACAAATGCTCTTTGTTTGAAGGAGGAAGCCCAGTTAGCCTCCCCGAATGAAGGAGAAGGCTTAGTTGGCCTCCTTGACTGAAGGAGGGTGTGGGTGTGCTCATGATGATGTCATAGTGTGCTCATCTGATACCAAGTAAGTCAATTAAACTTAGGATAGTGGGTAAATAGGCCAAAATTGACCAAATAAGTGTGCATGTTGGGTAAATGACTCCAACACCCCCCCTTAAGTTATACTCAGGAGGAGTAAAACTAAAATGGATGAAATGCTAGGCCCTAGAAAACAAAGGCCATAGGTCACCTTGTACAATAATGTAACTCAAACAATGCTAAAAAATAAATCTAAGTGAGGAAAGGGGGAAAATCCAGTGGGAAAACCCCCCCTCAAGCTAAACAATGGAAAGTAATTTGATCACCCTGATTAACTCACCCCCAACAGTGAAGGGAGGTAAGTGAAATTCTTCTCTAAAAATCTCTTGGTGAATATGTCTGCAATCTGCTCATTAGTAGGGAAGCACTGCAGAATGATGATCCTATCATGCACCAATTCCCTGATATAGTGCATGTGTATCTCTACATGCTTGGTCCTCTGCCTCGTAACTGGATCTGTGGAGATATTAATAGCACTTTGATTTCCACAAAAGAGGATAGTGGACAAATTACTACCAAAATCAAACTTTGAAAGAATTCCTTGCAACCAAACAACTTGGATGTAAGCATTCACCGCTCCTCGGTACTCGACCTCTGCTGAAAACAATCCAATGACGGCCTGATTTTTGCTAGAACAACAAATAGGGCCACCACCAAACATGAATACATATCTAGAAGTAGAATTCTGATCAATAGAATCTATTTCCCAATTTGAATCTGTGTAACCAACCAACTCTAGCTCAGAGTCTGCAGCATAGTGAATGTCGTAGGTCCTAGTTCCCTGAATATATTGGACGATCCTCTTGGCTTCCTTCCAATGAATATCATGAGGCTACTACATGTATATTGATACAACATTCATGGCATAACATATATCAGTTTGAGAATGAGTCAAGTAAAGCAATCTACCAATCAGCTAGTGGTAGATTGTCCAATCCATGGGTGGAGTGTTGTTTCCTTCTTTAAGGCTGATCCTTGAAAGGAAAGGGAATGGAGCAGCCTTACATCCAGCCATGCTAAACTTAACTAATAGGTCTTATATGTATTTATACTCACTAACCATGATTCCATCAAAATTTTGGGAAATTTCAAGCCCCATAAATTGCTTCAAGAACCCCAAATCATTCATCTCAAATGCATCATGGAGGGAAATTTTTATGACTAAAATGGAAGCAATTGTGCTACCAATAATCAAGAGATCATCAACATATACAAAAATAATAAGCAAATGAGCATCATACTACTTTAGATACACATTTAGATCTTATTTACACCTTTGGAAGTTTTGCGAGAGAAGGAAGGTATCCATCTTGGAATACCACTCTCTTGGGGCTTGTTTTAACCCGTAGAATGACTTCTTTAGTTTGGAAACCAAAGATGAATATGAAATGTAGACCTCGACCTGATTCATGTATATCTCCTCATGAACATATCCAGGTAGAAAGGTAGACTTAACATCCATATGATCCACTTCCCAGTGCTTGGATGCCGTAATTGCCAAAACTAGGCGGATGAAGTCCATTTTTGCAACCGGTGCAAAGGTCTCATGGTAGTCCACTCCTTGGACCTAGAAGAACCCTTTTGCTACTAGCCTTGCCTTATATTTTTAGGTTCTACCATCAGAAGAAACCTTTTTTCAGAAAACCCATTTGCATTGAACTAATTTCCTCCCTAGAGGAAGAGAAACTAGCTCCTAAGTAGCATTCTTTTGAAGAGAATTCATCTCTTCGTCCATGGAAGCTTGCCATCTCAGATATTTTTTAGCATGGTAGTAAGACTTAGGATCTGAAATTATCATTAAATAACAAGTTTTGGACAGAAAATATTCATGACAAGGGAGTGCAATACCTTCTCTTTGGAAATCGGACCGGGTTCTTCGTGGATCATCAGGATTTCCAATGTTGTCACCGACGGAAGAAAGTGTCTGTCTTGCTGAAGTTGGGAGATGTTTTTACACTTCAGGTTCTGAAATTGAGATTGATTATTTCTTGTCACTGATATCAGATATTATAGGTTCCAAATTAGGTTCCAAATCATATTCATCACCCCCAATTTCATCATCCAAATATTCAGTAGAATTGGAAGGAAATTGAACAGTTTTCTCCTTCAGTAGTTCTACCTCTTGAAGGGGCTCATCCAACCAGACAGTTCTTTCAATGATGATTTGTTTTTTTCTGATATCTAGCAGCATGAAATATTTATATTCATTAGCATATCCAATAAACAAACATTCAGTACTTTGCGGTTGCAAAGCTTTCCTCTTATCATGCATAATTCGAGCCCATGCAGTCGACCCAAATACCCTGAGGTTCGACACATCTGGGTTGTGTCCAAAGTAGGCTTTGAAATGGGTCTTCCATTTCACAAATGAGAATGGAACTTTGTTCTGAATGCATATATCATTATTCATGTCCTCAACCCATAAATTTGCATCAAACTTCTTAGATTCCAGCATACAAGTGGTCATCTCCTTGAGAGACTGGTTCTTTCTCTCCGCTACACTGTTCTACTGGGGAGTATAAGGGACTGAATGTTGGATCTAAATACCACTTTTGGAACATATATGCAGAAAATAGTTACATATATATTCCCCACCATTATCATATCTCAAAGTTTTGATCCTTTTCAGAGATGCATTCTCAATCAGTGCTTTTAATTCAATGAATTTTTCTAAGACATCTGACTTTTTCTTGATGATGAAGGCCCATGTATATCTAGACAAATCATCTATAAAAGTAATAAAATACTGAGATCCATTTAAGTATTTTATGGGAATTGGTCCACTGATATCAGAATGAATTAGCCCCAAAATTTCTGATGCTCGGCTTGCCTTCCCCTGATCAAACTTATGCTCAAGATGCTTGCCAAAAATACAGCCTTTGCAAATTACGGTGGTAGATTTGATGGACGGGAGGACTTAAACCATGGAATTATTCTATAATTTTTGAAATTATTTGAAGTTTAGGTGGCCAATACTCTCATTCTAGAGCCTACTAACCTCATTTCCATGAGTCAGCAGAGCTGTGGGATTTGCATCCTCTACAAAATGGGAAAACTCATAGGCTTTTGCATGATGATTTGCAGAGCCTTTTGCCACAAGTTTCCTGGATGCAAGTTCGGTAATTTCTACATCATCTGGGCTGAAGGATACTCTCTTAGGAAATCCAATATGTTTCATTTGATAGACACTTAGGAGGTTTGATGCAAGAGATGGTACATACAAAACATTGGAAAAATAACCATGCTCAAGATTTACTGTACCTTGTCCTTTTGAGATGATGGTAGAGTCATCTCCCATGTGGATGGGAATGATCTTGCTGGTGTCAAGAGAAGAGAAAGAGTATTTTCTGGCCATCATGTGGTTCGAAGCTCTAGAATATATGAGTAGAGCCATGGACTTTGAAGTGCTTTCCATGAGGGCGTGACCTCTTTCACACTGGTATTCCCAATCTTAATTTTCTTTACTCTGAAAGATTTCCAAAATATTTATGTTATTTCTCTTAAGGATAGAAGTAGCTTCATCAAGCTTCTTTTTCATGTAGGTATGTTTAGGGTGGAAGAACTTCCCATAGTATGAACACTTGACTTTTTCCTTCCCATGGAGGCCTTTGTTTTTGTTCTTCTTTGAGCCAGAAGGTTCTTCTTGCTGCTGGTTTTGAACTTTAGGCTTAGGAGATTTGAATTTGGTTTTGGGGTTCTTCTACTACTTTCCTTTCACCTTCAGATCCTTGGGTCGCGAAACAAAGAGGGCTTGATCACAGGAGGGTCTGATGATCCCGATCTGGACAAGCTTATCATGCTCGCTTGTTAGGGACTCAATGAAGGCATTGAGTGAAGGCATATTCCATCTAGGGGTTGTGAGCTTCCCCGCACAGAATGTAGAAATAAACACCGAATAATCAGCTCCAAGTTTTGAGAGAATGGCGAGGATGAGCTGATCATCCTCCTCCTTCACCTCACACTGCTTTAGTAGAAGGACTATATCCTTTAATTTTGTGAAAAAATCATTAAGGGTCTCAAAATTGCCAGGTTGAAGAGACATCAACTCATTTTCAAGCTGATAAACCCTCAAGTCATCATTTTTTCCATACAGGGAGGCAAGCTGGTCCCAAATCTCTTTCGAAGTCTTCAATCCCGAGACGTGGAATATAAGATCCTTGGAGATATAGAGACACAAGAAACTGAAAGATTCATATTTCTTATTAAAAAATCTATCCTTGTTTATAACATGAGTAGGATCTTCTTCTGTGTCCATAGTGACCCAGTACATTCCTCTAGCACATAGCTGGATCTCCATGTTTCCTTTCAATTGAAGGAAATTGAATGGAGTCAAAATTTCTATGAAAGAATCCATATGAAACTGTTGTAGTGAATGCAGTGAGCCTTTAAAACCTACAAATACAAAGAATAAAGTCATTGTAAGGTCGAACAGCCTGCACATTTCAGGTTTTCATCACACCCAACATAATTGATGAAGCAAGATTGATCAACAATTCCTTTCCTTGGGGTATTAAGTGCTAAACCTTCGGCTTCTAGTGCAGTGCTGGAATTTGAGCTCTTTCTCAATTTTTCATGCAAGATTCGTCCCACTGTGAGCTATGATACCATATTAATCTGTCACAGTAATCGAGGAAATAAAACACACTGTCATAAGATATTTTAGACAATTAAGCATGAAAATGACATAATGGTGCTGCAATAGAATGTTGCAGCTCTGTATAATCAATAAAATAATGATAGTACAATACAATGGTCATGTAGAGTGCATGAATGCCAAGACAATTCGAATTCCCAAGGGGGTCATTCGAATTGAATGAATGGGTGTAGCTTAACTGAATGTCAGCCATAATTGGCACACATAGTTAACCACAAAACTAATCAATAAATAGCTCTCACACTAAGTCCTAACTGAATCAAAGTGGAATAGATAACTGAGTCTAACTGAAAGTGACTCATCATGTGTAACTGCATGTCCAACTGAAGGAGGTAGCACTATTGGAGAAAATATTAAAGAAATTATAACATATATCCAACGATTTAATTCTCAACCCAGAGAGAGTGTAAACTTGTGAGGTACAGACAAAATATATGCAGGGGGAGACTATTGCTAACTTAATCTAAGTGACTGAAATTGAATTTAATCTATGAAAACAAGAAATTATATGGAAATAAATCTAGTTTCAGAAAACATGAAATTGCATGAAATAAATATGATCTAAGAAAGCATAAGATTGCATAAAATAAACTGATATAAAGCAATCAACATTAACTTGCGAGCTCACATAAAATCAACACAACTAATTCATAACCAAGACATCAAAATATGAAGAGATCAAACTATCTATTCTAAAATATGAAATCTATTATAGCAGGATCAAATCCATGACTATCTAAAAGATGAACCAGTTCTCTACTACCAAACCACTAGAGAGGCCTCTAACCAAAATGAGGAGAGAGCCCTGCTATTTATACATCAATTCAAGATAACTAATCATAATTACATATCCACTATTCTCTCAACTTATCCCTCAAAATCCTCAACAAATCTATAACTCATCCCTTCATTAAATCCTCAACATATCTACAACTCATCCCTTCAAATCCTCCATGATATCTTCGATAAGATATTCCATCTCCACATTTCCATGATATTCTCCTTGAAATTAGCCCACATCTTGAGGATGAAATTCGAATTTGAGGTTAGGTGGTCACTTTTGAGCTTGTTAAAGTCTTCAAATTCACCTGTAAGCATCACCAAACTCATCCAACTTTAAAGTATAATGGAAATATGTTTTGTTTCTCAATAATTAACCACAAATTCACTCAAAATACTAAAAAATAAATGATTTGGAAAATGGTAATATAAACCCATATTTATTCATGAAAGTGGTGGATATAAATGGTTTTATGGAAGGATAAAATATGAATAAGGTGACAAATGATATGTAAAAGATGAATAAAATGTGGTATTTTTGCGGCTCAACATTATCCCCAACTTAGCTTGTTGCATGTCCTCATGCAACTATACATTAATTCTCTTTAAAACTTTTGGCTTTGTAGTTGGGCTTCACATGATGATGGTATGTAACAGTAAATCATTCCATGATTTGAAATGCATGAGTGACAACAATTTTTTTTATATATATTTGTGGCTAGTTCTTGTGTGAAAACCATAACAAATGTTGGTTCTTGTGGTAACAACATTAATTTCTTTTACTTGTATTTTTGCTGCAATACATAAGATTTTTAATAGTATACATGCATTGGAAAGGATGAACCATCAATACATATTAGAAATCCTTTTCTTCATATTATGAATCATGCCAAGATATATAGCAATGTGCAACAAAGCATAGTTTGGGAAAGACATGTTAGTTGATGGTAAATGGTAAATGAGATGACGAATAGGTAAAATGGTAATGAATAAGCCCCCCGCCCCCCAACTTAAGATGTATTAGGTTTATGAAAAGGAGAAAGGGAATATAGTGAGACAATTTTTCGAATTCATTCATTTTCTAGCATTTAAGGAATTACATGGCTAAAGATTAGAAAACAACATGCCTCCTCTTACCCAAAAAGTTGATGAACTATGTAATATGAATGTGGCTATTGCTGCTGAATCTTAGAATGTGAAGTGAAGGAATTAAACTACTGCTTGGTTGGATGAAGTAAAACATGAGAGATGAAAGTAGAACTGTGGTACTCTCATATGGCTAAAGTATGCTGCTATAAAACTGTTGATGGAGTCATGCAAAGTATATAGTCTTCACCTGCTACAAAACCTGATGGTACAATTCTTACCATGCAAATAAATGTGTCGATGTCGAACATGGAAAGAAGTCATTGGATTACCGACCATTGATGAATGTCATTGACCAATGAGGCAATCTCACCATTGATGTCAATGAGTGCCAAGGTACCTAAGTACATCATGCAAAGTGCGAATAAATGAGCTGACGTAGAGCGACTTGCAAGATCTAATGATCAAGGGACATTGATGTATTCCCATGATTGTCAGCGAGAGAACTTTCCAATAAGCCATGCAAGCCTCAATGTACTAAAAATGAACTCTAGTCTCTATCCCAGATAATGTGCTGAGGTCGATGGGGCAAGAATTGTTGAAAGGTGGGCCTTAAGGAATCCCACATCAGTCAACACGAGTTGTACATAATGAGTGGTAGGACTATAGATGAAAGATCTCACAGTCAAATTTTTTTTATGGTAGGGATAACAAAGCAATGTAGTCATGGAAAGGAATCTGAATGGTTTTATTCATAAGGAAAAAGATAAACTGAAAATGAGGAAAATGTGTGCGACTCAGAAAGGTAGACATGCGAGAAGTCATGATGTATAAGGCAGTGAAAAAGTAGAGTCTAACATGAATGACATATAAGCTTGGAAGGAAAAAGGGAAAGTAATCATGAGATGGCGTAATTGGTTTCTGAAAGGCTTCTTTGTGGCAGCAAAATGTCATGACATATATAGTGGAAACTCAACTTCTTCAAGCTTTAACTGGAACATTTTTTCTGTGATTCTGGAAATAATTTCTGCATGCCATTTGTTTGTCTTTAAATCTGCAAAAAAAAGTTAGTATTTCTCTGTAACAAACTTGTTAGATCATTCAAAATACATGAAATTATGTTAGAAAAATGTTAAAGAGAATAAATAAAATGCTCTTATACCTGAAAATGGCAATGCATATTAAGCAACCCTACTTGTCAAAACCTGTTTCTAAGTGACTTGAGACAACAAGTTAGCGCAATAATCATAAAATTTTGAGAAGATTTCAAGTTTATTTAAAATTTAAAATTTAATGATTTTATTTGTTACCTAATACCTTTTATTTATTTACAAGTTTTTAGTTTTTAATTTATTTTTATTTTTATTTTTGTAATGTTATCACAATCCTTTTATTATTATTTCTGAAGTAGTTTTTGTTTATATATTTTTTAAATTTGATTTATTTACAAAAACAATTTTTATGTTCCTATTTTAATCTTATAAGTTTATGCATATAGATATCAATATGCGTCTTTATGTAATGATTGCGCAATATGGAGAGACGGTCGACCCTTTCAGTGGTCGACCCCTCTAAAAGCACTATCTTAATGATCTGGATTAGAGAGGAGTATGCGAAATAAGCGATTTCTATGATAATTTTAGCAATTTGAATGACCATGCGGATACACCCCCCCCCCCCCGAACTGAAGATGTGTCAGGTCCCACTATGCAAGATTTTTATATTTATATTTTACCTATTGTTAATTTGTATTTATATATATTTTTAATTTTTGTGTTATAATAATATTTTATTATTATAAAACCTTTATTGTTGTTGTTTTTATATATATTATATATTTTATTTATTTATAAAAACGATTCTTTTTTATGTGTTTATGCAGACACTTCACCATTGATGCATAGAGCTTCACAATTTATGCCCACAAAGTGACTGTTCAGATTGAATTGACACCAATGCAAACTCATTATTCAACAACTAGTCCTAGAGGGACTGAGGATTATTAAAGGGAATTACATAAGGTTTTACATAGAGTTGGTAAAAAAATGTTGGGGAGTTATAGTTTGGTAAAATATTTATCTCGACGGTTTACTTGTTATGCCAAGTTTCACTTTTGTTTTGTAACATGAGTATCTCTCTCTTGCCACTAATTCTACAAAGAGAGATGTTAAAATTAGGCAAACATTTGTTGATATCTTCATTTCATAGGTCGCTGGCTAAAAATATTACTTAATTATATGCAAGAGATACTATATTGATGTTTTAAACATTTGGCACGAATTAAGAGAGTGAGACCCAAAGCACAAGATATGTCATTCAACAATAATTTTCCTCTCATAATAAAATAAATAAAAGATATAAAGTATTCAATATTGGTTTTCATGCATTGATCTTATAACTCCGCATGGAAAATCCAAAATGTCTTACCTCATCAACATTTTAATGATGTCCAAAAATGTATTACAAAAATGTTTTAAAAACTTATGTTTTATTTCTTTGATTAAGAATTGATTTTTATGATTATTTTCTATCCATTTTTTACTAGTTATTATGCAACACACGGCCATGATCGAGAGAATCGAGCTCTGAAATTCATTGAAACTATCACCATACACGTAGATGGGATGCAGACTGAGGTCCTGGTCTCAACCAACGAACTGACAGAGCAATTTTTTTTTAAGTATCTTCTTGTATTTACTTGTGGTGATATTTAACCTGACGTACATCGTAATGAATTGTGTGAACATGTTGAGACCCTCTCGGCAAAATTTGGTGGCAAATCTTGTACTGTTCCCGAACCTCTACTTGTGAAAGAAAGAGGATACTAAAATTCATTGCTGTGTTTCACATACTCAAACTTATTCTTCCTCTTGATTTCGATTGAATTACATATTCCAAAATCCAGTGTGTTTTGATAACGTAAACAGGTATCACAAATCAGAGTTGTGCCCAGAATTAATGTTTCACAACAGATGGGAATTTACAATCTATTGTATCTAACGTCCAAATGAAAACCACAATAAATTTGTGAAAGTGAATACCAAGTTCAAATTTCCTTTTGGAATTTCCCATCACTTAACTCACTCAAATCTCCCATTCGTATCTACTTTTTCAAATATTCTGAAAACGCAATAAAATGATAATGATGATATAATATTAACAGAAAATAGAACGATAATAATTTTTTTTCAAAACTAGATTATTAATTAAGTCAACAAGAACTTGGTAGAGGATATTGCTTGGATTACCTGGAATCTTTGTAAGTATTCTCCATCCCTACACACCAAACACCATAAATCCTACTCCACTACTACTTTACTTTTACCCACTTCAGTCGTTTGGGGCATAAAGGACTGGTGGCCCAACATTTGTCTGTTGAATCAGAGTTATTGTAAATACCTAGCTTTATAAGGATGCTTACCTTGACCTATATAGACCTGGTGATTTACAATATAGAATGAATTCAGAGAATCAATGCTTGCAACATTCAAGGACCCATGAGATCCATTGTGGCTTGTTCTCTTTGCAGAATGCGCAAAATTCACAGAGCAGAAATTCATACAAAGTCAACGATATGTAGAAGAACATGGCTTACCTATCCTAAATGACGTTCTTTCACCCAGAACAAAATGTTTCACTTCATGATCAAACCTTGCAAAATTCTTTAAATTTCAATCAAATAAAGGATCTAGAGACAAAACCAAAACGATCACCAATAATCTTGATTCCCGTGTTTATTTGGCAGTGAATTGAATCTTCTAATGGGTGAGGGAATACCATCAACAACGTTTGGAAATAGGCGCATACACAACTATAGTGCCATGTCATGGTATACATAATGATTTGATGCAAGCATTTGCGAATATGGATTGCTCACCGAAAGTTGAATCCAATTTAGTGTATTTACTGGAATATAACTCACCACTATACTAAAACGACATAACTGGGTATGTTGTGTGTACTAGATGCTTGTTTTCAAATAATTTTTTGGGGCTTTTACAATTCAGATGCACTGCATCGTGCCTTCAGGTCGGTATTTTCAAGGGAGATCCTTCTCTAGCAATTTTGGTTAATTTGAAGTGCTTTGTATAAAATATCAAATCAAAATCAAAAGCGGATAGACAAATACCAACTTGAAACAGAGAGGAAGGAGAAACTTGCTATAGATTCTACATGAGCAGATGAACTGCATGAAAGGATGTCATGTTGCTTGTAGTCACCAAATCTTTCAGTTTGGGTTTGAATTAGATCAACACCATTGGTGTAGGTGTAGACACAGGCAAAGGCACCGAGGGAAACATGTTGCATTTGTCATTGATATGAATCGAATCGCAATGAAAACCACCCTAAAGAATCGATTTTACAAGGATCATGTCCTACACAAAAAATGGAATGCCAAGGATCTTTGAAGCAGATCACAACCAGAAAATACGAGGTTCGTTAGTGAAGGATGCCAGTTGGTCGCTTGATTATATTTCAACAAATTGTGGGAGAGAACTGGGAATCCACACCTTCAAATCAATAGTTTAACATGCGTTCATGTCAATTATTGTTTAACGGAACCATGTAGAGAATGCCACAAGCTACCATCAGCCAATCAAGAGTGTATAAGTGTCGATTTAGAGATAGCCAGACTATTTTTCATTGAAAGATGGTGGGTAATTCATTGTACACTACTGTCAGTGGAACGAGATATTTGAGGGACAACGGACAACATAATAAAATTGCCAATAAGGAATATGATTTGCACTGGTTAGCTATAAGATATTGAAGAATATGAGACCTTTTCATTAGATATTACGAGACCAAAAGATGAAGGCTTCACACAAGAAAGGGCCAAGTTCATTCGATGATATTACCAGACCGAAAGATGAAGGCTAGAAATTGTTGCGATCATGTTTGAGTCAAGTAAACAATTATTTATATATTTTTAAGTGTTTTTTTTTATGTTTGCAGGTCGCATGAAAGGTTGTTTGTAGGTTCAATTTCGAGGATGAAAGGGTGAAGCATTTGCAGGTTGTGCATGAGAAGCTATTTGCAGATTGGGCATGGATGGTTGAAAGGTTCTGTTTATTATAAAAAAAAAATTAAGTATTTTTTCTTTTTAATATTAATATTAATGTTTTAGAAATGGTATTGTTTTAATATATATATATATATATTGTTTAATAAAGGTTTCATTTTTATTTTATTTTATGTATATATATTGATGTTTCAATGTTTATAATTGCAGGTTTTAATAAAAACTAAAAACCTAACAGAGAAATTAACTATATGATTTAGATCTGTTTATCAATTTTTTTTTTAACTAAAACAAACAAAGAAAAATATTAAAACTAAAACAAAAACTGTATAGATTATTATTATTTTTTTTATTAATTTGTTAATTAATCTATTTATTTTCTAATGGTTCATAGATTTAGAAGAATTTAATTCCTAATGTATTTTTATTCTTAACATGGCTAGAAAATTTATTAAATAAGTAATGAAAATTTAAAACGAAAACAGATCAAAAATTTCACAAAAAGATTAAAACTAGTTTTTAATCCCTAATGAAATTAAAAACAATGGTAATGAAGACTATTAAAAATAAAATTTTAACAAACAGAAACATTAAAGCAAATTAAAGCAAAGCATCTTATATGCAAATTTTTAAAAACTAAAACTGAAACCTACCTACTTTACTTTAATGAAAAATTAAAGATTATTTACATAAAATGAAATTTCCAATGTAACGTCTATCTAACAAAAGTAAACCAAAATTATCTTTTAATTCTAAAAAACTAAATCTAGAATATGAAATAATATGAAAGATTAAATGTTGAAAATGTGAATTAATAAAATAAAAGCGAAAATAAAACCTTCCTAACTTAATACTTACTTGGAAACATTGTTTGATGCAGCTCTCGTTTGCATGATGATCACCCGAGATCCCTTCTTCATCCTCCTCAATTTATTTCTCGCATGCTTGTTCCTTATCAAATATATAGAATTCTTCAGATGTTGATTCTTCCTTCAATTCTAGAGGAATGGTTTCATTTTTAATTGCGGTCATGATCTCCTCTTCCTGAGAAGAGGAGATCCCGGCTTTTGCAAGGATCTTAGTGAGTAATTCCAAACTTACACTCATCAAATCAAATGCTTAAAAAATGAAAAACAAGTACATGACAAATACAAAAGACAGTACGGAATGAGTTAGTACAAAACGAGGGCAAAAACATAAATTAAAAGTACACAAAAATATGTACAAAACAAAAATGAACATATACAAAATTAAAAACAAGTTAGTATGAAATAAAGGTGGGGCCAAAAATGAAAGAAATCCAAACTGAAAATGAAAAGGGAAAATTTGCATAAAAACAAACTCGTATTTGTAGAAAATGAAAGAAAAAAATCTTACAGAAAAATAAACAGACTTGCAGAAACAACAAGGATTTGGGGTGACCCACTAAAGTCGACGCGTCTAGCTGTTACACCACAAGAATTCTGAAAATTCCATAGTGAAGTCATCCTTGCATCTTATCGTTTCCCCCTCCCCCTTTCAATGTAATAAAAAAATGAACTAGCTAACTATGTAAACTCTGATCCCTTTTAGCACCTCCCTGGCAATGGCGCCAAAATGTTGGGGAAAATATTAAACAAATTATAACATATATCCAATGATTTAATTGTTAACCTGGAGAAAGCATAAACTTGTGAGGTACAAACAAAATATATGTAGGGGTAGACTAGTTCTTCCTCTCTGCTACACCCACTAGTGGAAAATGAGAGATTAATGACCAGGAGACCACAATTTTTGGTCACCATAGTTTTTTTCAAGGGATAAATGACCAAAGTTGATAAATTTAAGTGAGCTAACTAAAAAAGACCAAGATAAATGACCACTTTTGGTCACGAGATAAAAACCAACTTAAAACAACCAAGATAAATGACCAAATTTGGTCACAGGATATCTAGACTAAAAATGACCACATAACAATTGGTCATTTATTTGGTCATTTTTAGTTGTCACTCCGGCAATGAAAAAAATTACAAATTTGACAATAAATTTTTATATTTTACTAAATTCTAACATATATATAATATATATTCACAAGTCCTTATATTAACAAAACTGAATTAATGCAACCCAACTATATGTTAATTTGGACATGACCTTGGCATATATAAAATCCCACTAAACATTTAAACCCACCAAACCTTGGCATATAATGTTAATTATAAGGCTAATTTGCATGACCTTGACATATAATTATAGTTTTTATAGGCTAATTTGGACACGATCTTGGTACCTTGGCTAATTAAATCGGTGGAATCCACGTCAGTTAAAAGATATTTTGCTATTTGGACCGGCGGTCGTTATAGAAAAAATTATATTATTTAGACCTTAGAAGATCAACTCATATAATATGGGAGCGATAAACATTTTCATCATCATATTATGCACTCACAATGGACTCAATTCACATAATGAACTCAATCCTAGCATTAATATAGCATACAAGACACTTATGGATAAAAAAAACATGTTGACCATGCTATGTCGACCATTGACTCCATAGACATTTTGTACTCATCTATGTATTTCTTATTAAAATAATATAAATATATAAACTCATTAAAGTTAATATATAAATTAGTTTACCATATAAAAATTTTATATTAAAAATCTATAAATATTACATACAAAATAATTAATACAAAACATTTTTTCTAACACATAAATTTATACTAAAAACCTATAAATATTACATACAAAATAAATTAATACAAAACATTTTTTCTATAATATATATATACTAAAAAATACATTTAATACAAAACAATATTATACCAATATAATAATAATAACAATATGTTGTAACAAACTATATTATAAATCTAAACATAATACTGTAACTAACTCCATCGACAATATGGAACAAATTTGGTACTAAATACTCCCAAAGTGACCAAGCAACCAAATCTAATGTCGAAATGATGTCAGTACATGCATCACAATGATTCCAACCAAGATGTGAATGAAAAGCAATCAATATATTAATTTGGTTCATTTATTCTTTGATCCTTTAGCATAACAGGAAGGACCTAATGGCAGAGAGGTGCCATAGTGCCAAAGAGCCATGGTGCAGAGAGCTAGAGCCATAGTATAACCAGAATCAATCAACAACAGAGGTGTTGTCTTCGAAGGTGGACCGTCTAAAATTCTTTCTTTATTGTTACAATGGACAAGTTCAAATTCTCCATGCGAGTTGGTACCTCTAGTATTGGAGTAGTTTGGGGAATGGTTGTGCTAAGTCAAATATCCCTCTGGCCATCTCAGAGATGGCCTGAGTAGTGCTTTTGAATAATTGGTTTTTACCATTGGAGGTCAAGATGGAAGACTGGTCCGATTTTTTAGCGTAGTGGCTCTTTTTGATAGGGACATGAATGTAATTATGGATGGGAATGTTATTATGGACAGGAATGTAAATAGAAAACATCCCGTGAGACCAAAGTGGTAGTATGAGGGGACGCCTCTCTCAAAGATCAGTTGTGGAATCACGAACCTTGAACTCGACCTCCACTGATACAGAACTCGTTGACCCTCGCAACCTATGGAAAAGGGGTTTTTACCTTTATTTCACAAGTCGTTTCACTGGTTGAAACCCCAGACACCCTCAATTTTCTTCATGAAATCCTGGTTATTTAATCCACAGAGGGTTTCGATCATCGAACCTAATGATTTGGGTCCCAAAGGAATCCCTTGAAGTAGCTATCGCTGAAAGCCATTGAGATTGGTTTGATCAGTCTTCAAAACATTTTTGGTACTCATCGAGCTTTAGAGGTTATGTTTGATTAAAATTCCACCGACTTTAATAAAACCGTTATAGTATGTTGAATATGAATGTACCCATGTATTTTTTGCACTATATATGAATTGGGCATGCTTTAAGATGCTTCAAGGTTTGTACATTAAGATAAGTTTTGGGGTCTGCGTATTTCTTTATTTATATGTTTTCTGCATGTAGGTTCAGTGAATTAGCCCTTATGTCGCTGTAAAGTTTGTAGTAAATTTGTGGAATTGTTAAAATCGGCTCAAATCTATGCCCTCCAGATCGATGAATCTGTAAACTTTGAAAAATGAATAATTGGATCAGTTTTTGAAATAGAAATAAACATAGTAAGTCTAATGGTTGGTATCTGATCAAATTAGCCCTTAGGGAAAGTCATTTTTGGTGATGTAAATGTCACTGCTTTATGGTCAAATTCTCTCTTAGTGCTTGTTAAATCTAGTGATAAGCTAAAGGATCTTTGGCCATACGAATATGTCGGGAATTAGAAATAGCTATTTGGGTATGATTTAATGTACTGTTTTGATTGGCTAAATTTGACTGATAATATGCCAGATAATCTGTGAATGAATGCATTAATTCCCCCTTTGACTGAGATGGTCTATCAGGCCAGGGTTATAGAATCAGGTTCAATAGCTTATTTTAACTTGATGATCTTTGCAATCTGGATTCGATGTGATACATCCTCGATATAATCTAATTGGAGGAATGTTTCTGTCTAAATTTGCAATTAGACAGACTCCAATTTAGCAGAGTGGAAAATTTATTTATTTTGATTTTGAGCTGGCTCAGCTCCGGATTCAATGTAGCTCTATGTATATTAGGCACCCCTGTTCCATACTATGGCTTTGCAGGTTTTCACTGACCAGTTACAGTTTTTCGATAATCTATGCTCATCCTTCACGATTTCATGGTGGTCCTGATGACATGAGGCTCTTCTCAAATCACCCTTCCTATAAGGATTCAACAATGCTGCTTGAAGAGGGTGGGGGCAGAACAGTCAAAACCCATTAGGATGCCTTTGCCTTTGTGTGTGTTGAAGAGAGTTACCCTATGCAAAGTTGCAAATTATTTTGGGAGTCGAAGTTCCCATTCACCCAATTATTATGATATCTTGAAATCTGTATAGTTTGGATTCATTTCAAGAAATATTTCATCCTCATTTTATGTGCAGCCGTGATTCTTGTGCTCTTATTTTTTCAAATGTTTCCATTTGCTTAGCTTATGTACTTTGTGAATCTAATGCAATTGTCGGAGGCTGGTACTTTAATAGATTTTGTTATCTTTCGTGGAATTTTGTTGTCTAGGACAATTTTTTGGTTTGGTAGACCGGGTTGCATTTCACATGCAATTTGAGTGACTGAAAACCCTATCCTTGAAGCAAACAATGATTAGTTAAGCTCCCCTAACATGTAAATTTTGTTACAACCACTAGAATAGTGGTATGTAAATTTTGTAACAACGATTACATTATAGATTAATGGCGTCCAAACCCCCTTTGTTTCATATTATGTAAGGTGTGACCTCAACTAAAAAGATTTTGTATCTCTCAATGCAATGCAAAAATGAAGTTACCTTATGTTTGGAAGCTAGATGCCACTTTCCAAAATTGGGATTCAAAATCACTCAACAATGCTGCTTGGTATTTTCACAGTTTTGACAGCGAATGGATGGAATTTGGCTGATGCATATTATTGGATACTCATCACATTGTTGTCTTGTTAATGTCTTGTTATTGTAGCAATTCATATATCACCTACTAGGCTTCTGGTATTGCTGCTTGCAGTTGGCATGGACACCACAACAAGCAGTGGCCTATGGCCATCTACATCAATACAATATTACGCAGTCAATGAAAGTCCTCTTTCAAGTGAACCTCATTTGCAAATTATTCACCAACAACAACGACATTGCTATGGAAGTACAAGTCAGGGCGAATTTCCACTAGCAGCGAATCCCTCCATTGTTCTACATGTGCTTACGGAATGTAATCTGGATCCTCAAGATCTTGCCAGACTAGAGGCAAGTTTTTGTGTTTATGGTTTCAGAATGGCAGAATGGATTGCAAACTGTCAAGCTTGTTTACCTTCATTTTTGTAATATATTTTAATGATTGTAATGCTTACCTGGTTGAATTGTTTTGTCATTTTGTAGGCTTCATCACGGTTCTTTAGAAAACCGGCAAACTTTTCCCTTGATTTTAATCTATTTATATCTGAACTTCCAGCATTGGAAATGTGTCAAAGCATAGCTGTATTCAATCCCATGACACAATCAGAGAGAGAAACTCTGAAAGAAAGATGCGGAGGTTCTTGGAAGTTGGTATTGCGGTTCTTGGTAGCTGGGGAAACATGCTACAGGCGTGAAAAGTCTCAAGCCATAGATGGTCCTGGTCATAGTGTTGTAGTAACGAAGTCTGGTGCAATTTATACATTTGGTTCTAACAGTTCTGGACAGCTTGGCCATGGGGCAACAGATGAAGGATGGCATCCAAGACTGATCAGGTGTGCAATAAATGCCTGTGTGTTCTTTTGTCTAGTATTTTTCCCAAGGTGTACTGTGCTTTTGCAGTGTCGAATCGCCTTTTAAATCGACATGGGTTGAGAATTGGGAGGTTACATCATTCATATGCAGGTCTCTTCAGGGGATTCGTATTATCCAGGCAACTGCAAGAGCAGGGCATATGATGCTTATCAGTGATATAGGACAAGTTTATGCGTTTGGGAAAGACTCTTTTGGTGACTCAGAGTATGGGATTGAAGGCTCTAGTACTGCCACTACTCCACAACTAGTGGAGTCTTTGAAAGGAATTTTTGCAGTGCAAGCAGTCATTGGCAATTTCTTCACTGCTGTTCCTTCACGAGAGGGTAGAGTTTACACATTCTCTTGGGGTTCAGATGCAATTCTTGGTCATGAAACTAATCTCCATGATCAGGAACCACATTTACTGAAAGGTGATCTGGAGAATGTTCCTGTGGTACAAATTGTTGCAGGCTATTGTTATTTGTTAGCTCTCAGCTGTCAGCCCAGTGGAATGTAAATTTTGTAACTTGAACATATTTTATGTTCCCATTGACTTTATGAAACTACTTGATGCTTGTGTTGCAGAACCCTTGGTCTGGGTTTTGATGCTTCATTAAAATTCCTGCTTTGTGTCGATGTACAGATATTATGGTAGATGGAGATGTTGGATTAGAGGAGGATCTAAATAAAGATGTTGCAGAGGATGACATTCAGGAGGATTTGTTTGATGAACTCTATCGACAAGCAGTAGGAGAGGTAATACCCTCCCCAATAACTGCAATTGGGTGGTATGATTATTAAAACCCAGTGTTTTATTTCTGTCATCTTATTGAATGAATGTGGTTGCTTTCAGGATCCAAATTCTTCTTCCCAAAAGGGTCTAGAAAATGTAGTTGATAGCCATTCTTTCTCTCAAGCACCGACTCTCAACAATACTCAAGAGGAACAGGGCTCGTAACAGTCCCAAAGTGAGGTGATTGGGCAAGGGAAAAGAAAGAACCAGATCACTGAGGAACAGAAAGCTCTCATGGAAATGAATCGATTGAAGGCCTTGGAGAGGGCTGCTGCCAGGGCATCTCAATTACAAGCACAATGATCTATCTTATTTATTTGATAGTCACGATTCAGTTTCCTGTATATAATCATTCACTTTCTAGAAGAAAATGGAAAGGTTAGTAAACTTTAATGTATTTTAGATGAAGGGGGTACATGTAATGGATTGATTCCAGTTACTGTAGCCAAGTAATTGTACAATCTTGTGTTTTTTTTTGTCAGATTTGAGTGATGCAAATTTCAATAGTTGATTTTTTTTTGTTTTTTTTTTCTAAAAGTTTTATGGCAGAGTTTCCATATATTTCAATTAAGCAATTGGCCGTTTAACAGATATTTGTTGAAAAGGCATTCCATGAAGGCAATGCAAGTCATTGAGTCTTGAGTGCATTCTATGATTTTTGGTCTTTATTCGTAGGAGAGTCAAATAGTATTGTAGACATTACATTCACATCATTCCAAAACTAATTTATAGAATTACCAAGTGAATCCTTGCAAAAGTCAAATTAGTCTTTAAAATCTACCACAACTACTCATAATGGTTGTGTTGGTATATACTTGAAACAATCTATAAAAGAGCACCCTTCTTCTAAAATGCAGCGTCAGAATCAACTGAATCTACATACTTTTGTGCATATAAAAGGTACTGGTATCCTTCTATCTAGGAGTTGAATTTGCACTCCTACATTGTACTTAAAATGATTATATCCTTTTAGTCCCATTGACCTACTTTTGTGGTCATTTGTTGGACATTAATAAAATTATCTTATCTTGATTGTTACCTTATTATCTGGCCAAGCAACCACTCCATTTCTTGTTTTCTAAGCAAGCAATCTCCCACAAACCATAGAAAACATGCTTTTCCCAAAAAAACATAGGGCCACTCTCTTTTGATATGCCTTGGTCATAATTATTAATACACGCATGGATAAGTAGAATGAATTCTATGTGTGAAGTAATCACATGATGCAATAAAAGAAGTTTGAAGTGATGGTTCCATTGAAACTCTGTCTGCTGCCTATTTGATTAGGCCATCCTGCTAAGTCTATCTTCCACAATGTGAAATCTTGGCTCCATAACAATGTAGATTCGTCTAAGATGCAGTTCTTAGTACTAACAGGTACATAAAGTTTATACCCTTAGAATTAATAAATCTTTAATGGAAGTATGGAATTGAGTATTTAGAATTATGATACAGTTTTGAAGAATGGCTATTATAATACTTCTATTAGGATTATCCAATCATCTATGCTTCTGGGATTATGTTGTTGCAGGTCCAAAATGCAGATGATAATGCTTATCCTGCTCATGTGGAACCGACTTTGGCATTCATTCTACAAAGAAATGGTGTTGTGGTCCTCAATAATGAATTGGGCTTCACCACTAAAAACATTAGAGCTCTTTGTGATGTTGGGAATTCAACCAAGAAAGGTTCCAATGCTGGCTATATTGGACAGAAAGGCATTGGCTTTAAATCAGTATTTCGGGTGAGAATGGATGGATTTTATAGTATCTTAATTGACCAAATTAGATAACCATTTTGGATGGCTCTTTTCTTGAACCTACTTGACATTCCTACGACTTTGCATAATCCTTTATAATATATGCCAATGTGGAATTCATGCATATTTATACTTTGTATTTTCACGTTTTGAACTGTATTAAAAATATGAAATATGTACCGTGGTTCTGATTTTTACTTTGTGAGTCATAGATGACTGATATGTAAGTGATCTCTGCTTGTGGGTTTTTGGCAGGTAACCGATTCTCCAGAAATTCATTCAAATGGTTTTCATATAAAATTCGATATCACTGAGGGGAAGCTTGGCTTCATTTTTCCAACCCTTATACCTCCGCTATGCAATCTTGAATTGTTTAGTAGAGATATAGCCATCGGAGATAAGAATTTAGACTGTGTTGTTTGGAATACATGCATAGTTCTTCCTTTTAAATGCTCACTTGTGGAAGGAACAGGGATGGGATCATGGGTGCCAAAATTTGAAGATTTTCATCCATCAATATTATTATTTCTTCACCATCTTCGCTGTATCAAAGTTAGGGATACTATGACAAACTCTTTGATGATAATGCGAAGAAAGGATATTGGTAATGGCCTTGTGACGGTTTTACATGGCAAAGAAAGCACTAATTGGCTTGTGGCAAGTCAGAAGCTGGATGTTGGTACCATGCGGCCTGGCATACAAAGCACAAATATAGATATGGCCTTCACATTATGTCAGGAGTCTGGTGGAGAGTTTGTACCATATCTTGAATAGCAGCCAGTATTTGCATTCCTTCCATTGCGAAAATATGGTTTAAAATTTATTCTTCAAGGGGATTTTATTCTACCATCATCCAGGGAAGAGGTTGATGGTGACAGTGCTTGGAACCAATGGTTGCTTTTAGAGTTTCCAGAGTTGTTTGTTAATGTAGCAGAATCTTTCAGGTCGCTTCATTGTTATCAAAGCAACCCAGGAAAATTTGTCTCACTCTATATGAGTTTTGTTCCATTGATTGGGGAAGTATTAGGATTTTTATCTCCACTGCCATGACTGATTATTTCCAAGTTACGGGTTTCTCCTTGCTTGCCTTTAGATGGAATGGATAAACGATGGGTTCTCCCATGCATGGTTCTAAGAGGTTGGAATGATCAGATACGCATCCTTTTACCTAATGACTTACTGAATAGGCATCTTGGTGTTGGTTATCTACATAGGGACGTCTCTTTGTCAGATCCATTAGAAGCTGCTTTAGGTGTGCACACATTTGGACCAAGAATCTTGATTGATTTGATGATTACGGTATGCAATATAGGGGATGATTTAAAAAAATTGGGCTTGAACTGGATAGGGTCCTGGCTTGTTGCTCTTTATGAATGTTTGAGCTGCCGACCAACTGGACACGAGTACTTTTTCCAAGTAAACTCAGAATCTGACTGCCTTAATGATCTTGCTCAAATTCCATTTATTGCACTTTCCGATGGATCATATACTTCAATTAGAGAAGATTCTATTTGGTTACCATGTGAGGCCAATAGATCTGGGCTTGATGGTATGCATATTTTAAAAAACTTCCCAAAGTTATATTGTGAGTTAAGAACTGTACACCCTTCTCTCTTTTTCTCTCCAGCAGTAGGTGGTGATGTTGTGGTCAGAGCCGATTCAGATATGATTGTATGCATGCTACGGCGTGTTGGCATTGGTCAGTTGTCAGCACATGAAGTTGTGATGAAACATATTTTACAAGCTATGGAAAGTGTTAAATGCATGACAAAAGATAATTTAATTTTGGCTGAATACCTAGCCTTTATCATGATACATTTGTAGTCAAATTGTTCACTATGCCACTTGGAAAGGCCAAAAATAATACAAGAGCTGCAAGAAAAAGCTGGAATCATAACAAATAATGGATATAGACATGTTGGTTCAGAACCACTTCACTTCAGCAAAGAATTTGGTAATCTAGCAGACATGAGAAAATTTCTTGCTGGCACAAGTGTTATCTGGAACGAAATTGATAGTGTGTATCTACAATTTTCTTCGAATGAAGTGAAATCATTGAACATGATACAGTGGCGTAATTTTTTCACAGAGCTTGGTGTCACTAATCTTATGCAAGTAGTTAATATAGAGAAGAAACTGGAAGACCAGTCTTGTAGTATATGGAAAGACCTAGCATGGGAAGAGAATGTGAATTCAGTAGGCTGGACAGTAAAGGATTGGTAATCTCCTTAGTTGGTGGATATACTGACAGCCTTGTCAAGTTCAAGAACATATGTAGATCAATGCTCACATTTCCTTCAAGTTCTTGATAGTGTGTGGGATGACCTATATGGTGCCAAAAAAGCTACTTACTGTTGCGGCAGTCTTGGTGTGAAGGAAGGAAAGTATATAGAGTCTTCATGTGTTTTAAATATTCGTGAATATTGCTGGGTAAAATCAAATCTTGATGGGAAGCCTTATAAACCATCTGACCTATTCCTTGATTGTGATGAAGTTAGGTCTATCCTGGGTTCTAATGCTCCTTATGAAACTCCTCAGGTAAAGTTCTCCATTTCATTTTTGGTACTTTTATTTCATTGTGCAAAAACCATAGCTGTTAAATTTTATAGTGGAAAATTGCAATGATAAGAAAAAACACAAAATCCTTATAGCACTTTGTAGCAGCACATTTTTTTTCCGACGAAATACACATCATGGAAACCCTCTGGGCTCTTGGGGTAATTTTTTTGGTTGCAATTTTTGTCAACCTAACCCAGTGGGGACATCAAGTAAGACCCAAAATATTTACAGAGGCAAACACACCGGGGACTTGACCCTGTGAATTCCTGCTGACAATTCATAGCTTTCAACCGCTCGAGCTATTAATTATTGCACATGATCTAGGAACTAGGAATCAAAATCATCAAAGAATAATTAACAAATACTCATGAATTGGAAAATAACTAGATACAAAATAGGTATCCTCTTTGTATATTTTATAAACAATAAAGGATTACAATTTCCATGCAAAGCAATGGCTTAACTCCATGAATAATTAGAATACCTAAGGGACAATTCGAATTCACTGAGTGAGTCTAGCTTAACTGACTCTATGCCATGCAATCTCACTCAGTTAACCACTTGACCAAAACCCTAATTGACTCACCAAACCCTAACTGAAGTTGGAGTGCAATAAATGACTAAATCTCAACTGAAGGAGATCAAACACATGTCATAGCAATCCAACCATCAAGTGCTAGTCCTGCATGACTCCAATGAACCTTGATGAGGTTAACTAAAGCTAAACTGACCATCAGAAGTTGGTGGAGGCACCTTGTTGACTCCATTTCATTAAATAATCATTAAATAATCATTAAATAATATATTTAATGAATGGAGGCGCCCTAACTGACTGTAACTGATTGGTTGAACTGATTGTAACCACCAGTTAGTAGTTAGGTGCATTAATGTCACACAGATCACCCCTGGAGTGCTCCAGTTAGCCTCCTTGACTATAGGAGAAGGCTGAGTTAGCCTCCTTGACTGTACGTAGGCGTGGGAGTGACTGGGATGATGGTAATTAATGCTCCACTGATGTCAATTAAACTTAGGATAGTGGTTTAACTAGGCCAATTTGACCGAAAGAGTGTGTATGATGGTAGATGTCTCCAACACCCCCCCGTTAAGCTATACTCAGGAAGAGTTAGAAAATATAGATGCATAAAATGCTAGGGACCTGGAAACAAAGGCCATAGGTCACCCGATACAATAAAGTAACTGCTTAATATAACCAAGGAAACGGGGAAAACCTCATGGGAAAAATACCCCCCCTCAAACTAAGCAGTAAATCAAGAATTTGGTTCTTCTATGTAGTAGCATCCTGAGACTGTGCATGTGAACCTCTGAATCCAAACTAAATGAATATGTCTGGAGGAATCTTCCACTTTGGAAGAAAAACAATGCACTCAACTGAATCAGAAATATAAACAGCTGCACGGTGAAAACTGGACCCATGGAGAGCAACTGAAATCATCTGAAGAGAGAGCAAAGGTTCTTAAGGATTCAAACCATGTGTGGAACACTCAAGAAACTGATATGTTGCAGCCCTGAACAGCAAACCATGATTGGTAAAATCAGCCCCAAATCTTAGGAGCAAGTGTCCATGCGGATGCAGAATGTCTTCCTCTTTACTAGTTCTATGAGGAGATGAGCTTGTGACCAAAGGTAGAGAATCCCTGGGACTCTGGAGAGAGAATGCTTGAGCTCCATAATCTGATATAGATTCTGAAATAGCCAATGAATCACAAAATAAAATATCAGCAACCTCATAAGAGGAAACTAACACCAAATCCCCAGCAGCAAATTTGAAGAAGAATTGCGGTACTTGATTTTTCACACCGGAATTGGTGAGAGTGTTGGGCAATAGGGCAGAACTAGGTTTAAACCTTTTTCTTCACACCAACAAAACACCCATAGTGTTGGCCCTTTTGGAAACAACCTGCACGCAGGTTACAGTCTCACCCGAAACAGCTATGGGATGCCGCAGAATCAGGTTTCTGCAAGCAGAAGAGGGATATTACTGTACCTTTAGCCTCTAACAGCCTATCTCCAATCAACACAGAGCTTCGACTAGTATAAATAGCTAGCATATAAATAAACACAAAGTGACTTGCTCAACCCTTTACTGGGAATTTGCAGCGAAGCTATTTATTAGCAGTGATCTTGTTTATCAGATATATCTAGCTATTAATGCAAGAAAGATAAACAAAAACAGAGACAATCACAAGAACCACAACACCAGATATAACGTGGTTCACCCCCAGTGTAGGGGTTACGTCCACAGAACTGTGTTTTATTCAACTTGCTACAAAATCACAGTTCTGGTCTGTGCACTCAGCTACAGATCTCTTCTTGTCCTTAAAAAGACACGCACACAGTAGCAGGCCTTTGCGCACACAGCTGCAGATACTCTTAACCTCTTACAAAATACCCTCTGCGCACACAGCTGTAGAGGTCATCCACGCACACAGCTGGGACTTAACCTTTTCCTTACAAAATAGCCATAGCTTCACAGCAATTCCTTATACATAAAAATCCTAACCCTCTTTCTTTACAGGAGTGCCTATTTATATAGCGCACTATTACAAAATCCTGGGCTTAAACCATGGGCACCCCGAACCCTAAACCCTGGACATAAACCATGGGTTTGTTACAATAAGAAAGCTTTAACTTAACCCTGACACCCCTAAGACTATTTTGAACCATAACTCCGCTTACAAACTTACAAAAACCGTGGAGTTATCCAAAACTAGAGACTCTTAAAATACACATCCCAACAGGCCCCTAAGACTCACTAGTGGCCCGTCCCGGGACACTCTGCTATTCTGCTGGCAGGGGAAGCTTCTTTGCGAAGGTGGTGAACAGAGTATTGAGATTGTGCATGATGTCATCAGCTGCTTTCTCCTTGTCTACCAAATCCTACAGGGCTGCGGATGATACTTCACGGGCTTTTTCCTGTGCGACTGCATCATATGTCTTCAGAATTTTTAACTGGTTATCCACAGTAGTACTTAGTTCCTAGGATTCACTGACAAGTGGCTGTATATATTTTTCCAACTCTGTCACTTTCATCCTGCATGATTCAATTTGCTGCTGAAGCTCCTTGCTGTGCTTTACTTTAAGCATTTTCTCCATGGGTGGTAAAGTCTTAATTTCCATTTTAACTGTATCCAGTTCTTCCTATCGCTGCTTGATAGTTTCTTGCAGCTGTCCTAGTTCTGGGTGTTCCTGAAGAGTTTTCCAAGCCTCGACACTGTCTCCAAGCAACTTTGCTGCGCTACCCATAATATCTGAAATTTTCGCTGCTGATGCCTGAATGTCTGCACGGCGCTGCTCTTTGACCTCAGGTGGACTTCCTGGAGGGATGTGAAGTTGAAGCTCCATGATCTGAGTTTCATGTTCTGCTTTGAGCTTCTCAATTTCACTTCAGGACTGCTGTGCGTAATCTTTCAGCCTGCCTAGTCATTGCTCTGGCTCTTCTACCAGTTGCACGTCGAAGTCAGGAAGGATTCGACATGCTTCATCCAAAAGTTGGACCAGTGTAATCCGATTACGTTATGCATCTCTCTTTCACTATTCTGTTGCTTCCAGCTGCGCTACGAGGCTATCATTCTACTTCGTGGTATCATCCAACTGCTTTTGTGAGTAATGAGGTCGGGCCTGGATTTATTTTGTAATAGCTAACTGGCACAGCTGTAGTTCCATCATGGAAATTTTGGTGTAATTGATGCCTACTGTCATGCTCATCTCTGCTTCAGTTATGATGAGGGAAGCAGTAGAGACTTGGCCCTTGTTTTCTCGATCCAGCCATTCCCTTAAGTTGGGCTGTATACTTACCGGGGTACTGCTGGTGACAGTTCCAGTCACCGACTGTGCTGCTAAGTCCTTCAGCTCCGATATGTTCTGTGCGACACCGTGGGTGACATCCAAGTGTACAACGGCAAACTCTGACCACTTTTTAGTAAGGACTTCTGTGGACTTTGACAAAGCCACATCAAGCTCTTCGCTTGTCAAACCGGGTGTGTCTTCGATATTCTTATCCTTTGACGCCTTCACTTTCTTGCGGGACTTTGTCTTGTTTACTTCCTCTACTTCTGGTGTCTTGCGCTTCTCCGGTCTATTAGGGTCTGGAGTAGTTTTGACCGAATCCTGTCCTTTTTCTTCGTCAGTTTCAACTCCTCCACCCTGGTTGCTATCATTCTGCTGTGACTCCATCTGTTCTTCGCTGTCTTCCAGGGGAACTTGCTGCTGCTGGCGACTAGTACCTGTGCTCGTATTGGTAACTATGGGGATCAGAATGTGAGTTTTCTTTCCTACATCTGTCATCCATTCAGTCAGCCAGTGCTGAACTACTGCTTGGATATCACCCTCAGTGACTACATAGGGTAGCTTGAACCATTGATGCTTTTTATCTGCATGAGCCTGGATGAAAGTATAATGCATGTCAGCGCGGAAGGTGGCTGTGCATTCATAATGGGAGAATAACTCATGACTGAGCCATGGGGTTTTTGCGATCTCATACTGGATATTCATCATATAAAAGGAAAAAACATAATTTGTCATCTGTTGATGTGCTTTATCTAGTGATACCCACAGCGATGCGTACCTGACTGCACCAAACATGTGCTCTGGGGAATCAGGGAACTGTTCCTAAATAGGTTCTTGCCATCCTACGAGTGTGATGAGGACGAGTAACCATGAGTAATGGAAGGCTCTACCTTTCTCCTGTGCATCGTGAGCGTCTTCCAGGAATTCTCTCGCAACATACACTGCCCAGTTGTAGCTATAACCTTCGGCGCAGTTCATGGTGATTCTGATGACTGGGGAAGGTACTTCAGTAGGTCTACACTTCTGTATGACTTTGCATGCTAAGAGATCAGTTGCAAAGTGAATGGGGTGTTCCTGAATCACGGAGGTGTGATACCCACATTTTCCCTTCATTAGGCCGAAGCGTTCCTTCATAGTTTGCGCAAGCTTCGTGTCCTTATGCTTCGAGGGAAATTTCGTCACTGGATCAGGCCCTGCTATTGGCAAGCCCGTGATTCTGTGAATGAGCTCACCATTAATGGGAATTTTCTGGTCACCTATCCATAGGTGGCTATCATGAACTAGAGCTAGTAGCTGCTTGACAGCTATGGTCACCTGTGCACCACGACCAAAATGAGGAACGTCAAGCATCTTCAGCAGACCAGCTTGATCCAAGCTGGTAGCCCACCGTTTGACCTCGAGTAGTGTTGCTCCAGTCTCATCATACTTGACAGAGTGCAAATACTTATCTGGTGTGAACTGTGGGAACTTACCACGATTACTGGTATCGTGGTCGGCATACTTAAGTCGGTCTATCTTTCCTGTCATGATTCCAACCAACTGTACACCCGGGGGCAGTGAAGGGGTGCGTATCGTAAACTATTTGTTCTGCCGAGCTGTTTTAACTCCTGCTCGTAGAGGTGGGACATATGGCGGCTGACGCGGTGCAATATTCTCCTCTCCTTCACTTGGGGTTTCTACTGAACCATGCGGATCCATTGCGGGGTCCTCCGATGTTTACTCAGATTCCTTGTGTCAGTCTTCGTTCCACTTAGAGCGCACTTCTGGCTTGAACTGTTTCTTGGTAGACCGTGTTTGCATTGGTGAAGTCGGTGCTGGTAGGGTCTCCTCCCATCCTGCAGGCGCAAGTGGGGGGTGGAAAATGTTCGGTAAGCCTGTCCGTTCAAATTCTCTCAACAAGTCGTGAAGTTCCTGATCATCGGACATAGGTTCAATTGTGAAACTGCATAATGTAAATTCCCCATGCCTGGGTGGCTTCTTATAAAATCCATCGATCCCATCGGTCATAAATGTGCATTGAAGGCACCAAATCTGACAGGAATCCCGCTTCCACGACTCTAGATTTTGGCGGTTATCTTTAGGACAGGCAATTAAGGCAAGGAAAGTGCCGGTGCCGCCAAATTGGTAGTGTTCCAACAGTCAGCTTTTATGCTGCGACACAACCAGTGCCACAGCTGCATCACAAAAAGGAACTTCATAATGATACTGACCTTCGGCTTATGTGGGCAAGCTCTGCGACCAAACTGTGAACTTCTCTCTCTTAGCATTTAGTGCCATCCGGTGAGGGTAGGATTGGGCTATTTCGGTAGCACTAACCATATTAACGTGTCGAGGCCTGACCTTTATGTACCGGTGTTTGGCTATAGGTTCCTGGAGATAGACAGACCAAAGTTTCCATGCTCCATAGGAATACTCTAAGTGTTTATGTGGCCTACGCTGTGCATTGAACCTGCTGCGCAGCCTCTGGTGCTGATCCCCAAATTTCAGGCGAAGGGGGGTCGGGCCAGTTTCCTGACTAAGAAGGTACTCATGATGGGAAATCCACCTTCTGGCTGTGGTGACTTGAAGGGCTGAATCCAGAGTCTGGAGTTTCTGTGGCGCCAATGTCTGCTCTGATAATGGCATAGTAGACGCCCCTGGGGCTGTCGAATCATCAGAAGCGGGAAAAGTTCTTGTCTGCGAACTGAGCCGTCTGAGGGACTTGGTAATTCTGGTGCATCTATGTCCATGTAACTCAGACAATCAGTTCTGCCAACTTTCTAAGCCATCCTTGGAGTCCGTCATACAAGAGCTACCAGACTCCCAATCCTCTGCAAGATATTCCTCGTAATCATCTTCCTCCGCGGCGATATTATAGATATGATCCAGCACATCCGGATCTTCATTCCTGAGTGGTTTTGTGTATCGTTCTCCTTGGGACGGGTCTAGGGGTATTATAACTATCAAACCCCTTCCTTCGAAGGTCATCTATCTTCTCTTAAGATCAATAACTACAGCATTTTCCATTTCCCATTCAATTCCCAACAGGGCTGGATAGGGATTACTGTCATCAACGATCTCAATAACTTCAAAATCCGCCAAAGTGTTGACCCCATCAATACCTATTGGAACTCTAGGAAATCTTCCTAGGGGCACAATCCTTTGCTGATTGGCTAACCTCAACTGGATAGGGGACCAAGCAAGGGTAGGTTTTCGTGTTTGTTCCTAGGTTTGCTTGGTGAGGACATTGACTTCTGATCCTAAATCCAAAATGACATCGGTCATATCATACTCTCCTATCTAGACATTCAATCTCATTTCCCTCCCAGTTCTCCGAACAAGATTAACAGTTTTCTCCGTATCAGCTCTTCTCTGAGGTTCACAGACAGCAAGAACTTTTTGCAACTCCTTTAAAGCATTCTGATTCCTCAAGAGTTTCATACAGCTCTGTAAAAAGGAGGGAAATGTCCTTACTTCATCTGTCGAAGCATCTTGCAGCTGTGACTCCTGCGGATGTTGCGACGCGTGTACTACGGCTGTGTCAGGATCAACATAACTACGCTTGGCCTTCATGACTGTCCCTTGGTCGCTTTCATTATCAAGCGCTGGAGTTTTCTTGGGGGATTTACGGACCCACGCCTTGGCAGACTGTTGCTCGGTAGGTTGTGTGTACGTTGTAGCTCCACTCCATGTAACCACATTGATGGCTGGGGCCGGTCTCTGTTCGACAGAAATCAGGTGAATATTCTGGGTAGGGCCACTGTTTATTTCCTAAATTTTAGCTATCAGCTGGGGGCACTGCTCGATCACATGATCTACCGTGCGGCAATACCGACATGTTGTAGTGGGGTTCCGACAGTCCCTGCTAGATGCCTGGCTTGGTTACAGTTGTAACACACCATCGGTCCTCTGCCTCTTCCTACCATACCGCCACGACCTCGACCTTCAAAAGCACCTCTACCAGAATTACCACCGCGGTACCCATAGCCATCATTACTCTGGCCCTCATTTTGCACCCGGTGGATGTCATAGGTGCGCTCTCTCATGAGGTCATAGCTACGGCACTCCTATTCATTATGCCCCACGGACTTACAAAACTTGCAGTAAGGGTTCTTGGGAATTTGTACATACCTCTGGAGAAGCTGGCAGTTTTCAGGCCGATGTTGGCCTGTTCTCTGATAGATCTCACAATATAGAACGGCGGGGTTGAACGGGTTGGGCGCACCCGTATTCAGGTAATTTCTGAGCACAGAAAATTGGTCCCTGTCGTGACCTTCTATCCGACATTGTGTACACCAAACCTTCTTGCGACCGGCTTTGCCTTCTTCATATCATGAAGCTCCAAGGCCATCTCTGCCAATTGCACTTGGATTTGAGCAATACCAGAATTATCTCCGACAGGGGCAGTCTCAAGCTTCATCGCTATTTCCAGAGCCTCTTGTTGGTCAGCAACCTTCTGTTGCATGAGTGGAGTTCTGATATGCGGTAACAATGCTGCAATGAACCATTCTTTGTGTTGCGTAGGACCAATAGTGAAATTGACTTGGTCTAGTAGAACTTTGAACTTCTGGTTAAAGTCCCATACTGATTCACCGCGTCGCTGCTGAATCTCTTTCAATTCAGTGATACACTGCGACTCTGATTTGGGATTCTTAAACTCTTTGATCATTGCTGCTTTAATATCATCTAAGGGAGGAGTCTGAGTACTGGAGAATTTCATGAACCAAGTCAAAGCCCGATCCCTGAAAGAAGTAATGAGCTGTGCGGTTCGTACAGCTAGGTCTGTAATGGTCTTAGCATTCCACACTGCTTCACATAAAAACCAGAACTGTTCGGGATCCTCTGACCCAGTTCCTTTGAAAACAGGAAGCTTAATGTCATTAGTCATGTGGGACATAGCGGATCTAGGGGGGATTGGAGGGGGATCGGAGGTAGGCGGGGAAGAACTGAATAGGGTAGACTGCCCTGCGGTGGGGATGTTCATGGTAGGGTTACTTGTCGACGGTGACAGAGTCTCAGGGATAATAGGTCTGCGTTGCGGCGTTACCGGAGGATGGCTAACAGAAGGGTTTTCTTCGGTGTCGGACTCGGCATTGATGACATGGGTAGTCTCGATATCCTGACCTAGGGTATAGGACTCAAAATTTCACTTATACCTTTTTCCACTTCGTAGAAAACCACTTTGATCATCGAAGGTAGTATCGCTTGCAACCATAGGTTAGTATTACTAACTAACAGTCAGATTCGAAAAGCAATATACCTTTTTCAGCTAATAGTAACTTAATGCTCAAACTAAAAGAATTCAAAAACTTACCCCTTGGGCCTTTGAAGAATTGCCATTCAGCTTCGCTGAAGGAGGTACTTGTGTCAATGGCAACCTCCGTCACGAAGGCTTCCAATGTGCGCGTCATCCAGAAATCAACAGCGCAGGATATCTCGTTGTTCATGTGTTTCACAAGATTAACTCATGCGGGGGTCCAAATAGGAAACAGACGAACTTGGAAATTCGTCCTTCACTCTGCTAACCTGGATAACCACTGGTGCAACTCTATGTGGATAGTACCAAAAAAATTCTCATAAACATCAGCAAAAACATACCTTTGTAAAAAGTCGCGTGCACTGCGGCGTGGATATGTATTCTCTTGCGCAACGAATTTTAGATAAGTCTCATCAAGCCAATCACCGATTTCCTTCACGGAGGGCCTCCAAAACATAGCCCTCGTGGGACACGTAAACCCCTCTTGAGAAGATACTGAGTTCAACCGGCAACGGAACTAATTTGTTGGGCAATAGGGTAGACCCGGGTTTAAACCTTTTGCTTCGCACCAACAAAAGACCCACATTGTTGGCCCTTTCGGCAACAACCTGCACACAGGTTGCAGTCTCACCCGAAACAGCTATGGGATGCCGCAGAATCAGGTTTCTGCAAGCAGAAGAGGAATATTACTGTACCTTTAGCCTCTAACAGCCTATATCCAATCAACACAAAGCTTCGACTAGTATATATAGCTTGCATATAAATAAACACAAAGTGACTTGCTCAACCCTTTACTGGGAATTCACAGTGAAGCTATTTATTAGCAGTGATCTTATTTATCAGATATATCTAGCTATTAATGCAAGAAAGATAAACAAAAACAGAGACAATCACAAGAACCACAACACCAGATATAACGTTGTTCACCCCCAGTGTAGGGGTTACGTCCACAGAACTGTGTTTTATTCAACTTGCTACAAAATCACAGTTCTGATCTGCGCACTCAGCTACAGATCTCTTCTTGTCCTTAAAAAGCCGTGCACACAGCAGCAGGCCTCTGTGCACACAGCTGCAGATCTTCTTAACCTCTTACAAAATACCCTCTGCGCACATAGCTGCAGAGGTCGTCCACGCACATAGCTGGGACTTAACCTTTTCCTTACAAAATAGTCGTAGCTTCGCAACAATTCCTTATACATAAAAATCCTAACCCTCTTTCTTTACAGGAGTGCCTATTTATATAGCGCACTATTACAAAACCCTGGGCTTAAACCATGGGCACCCTGAACCCTAAAACCTGGACATAAACCATTGGTTTGTTACAATAAGAAAGCTTTAACTTAACCCCAACACCCCTAATACTATTTTTAACCATAACTCCGCTTACAAACTTACAAAAACCGCGGAGTTATCCAAAACTAGAGACTCTTAAAATACACATCCCAACAGAGAGCAGCTACAAGCATGGCTGAAAGCTCTTGAATTTTAAAATATGAAAAAAATAATATCAGATCAGAATGTAAATCAGATCTAAATAAGTTCACAACAGATCCAAAAATGTGAAATGAAATCAAATCCCCAGCAACAGTTTTGTAGGAGACTTGCGGTACTTGTTTCTTCACACCATTGATGAGAACAGCTACAAGCAGTACTGAAGGTTTATGAACCTGAAATTTTGAACCAAGCAATATCAGATTAGATCCAAATAAGATCATATCAGATCCAATAAGGTTCATATCAGATCCAAAATTATGGTCAACCGAGACGGTAGATGCACAGTTTTCTTCTTCTTCAAAATTCTGAATTTTGGTGCATGCAATCCTGCAGGAATTTGCTGGAACATCTAGATCATGGGGATCGAATGGATCACTCTGGTAATCTGATATTTCTTCCAAAATATCCAAGGTATCACATATTTGCACATTAGCAGCAACATTAGAGGAAGAAAATTCAAATTTCTCCTCACTTTCGGAAGCAATTACTGGTAAATTTTGCACAGAATTCAAAGGAAAATCACCGTTGAATGTTTGCATGGAAGTGCAGCAGTGTTTTTCTTCAATATTAGAGATTCGAATGTCTTCTTCTGTTTCAGCAATATGAGAATATGAGATATCAGAGATCTCATGAACTTCCAGAGCATCAGAAGAAGGAGTCACTTCATGGAGACTTTCTTCAATTCGAATTGAATGTGTAGAAGATTCTGCTTCATCTTCATCTTGAACAAATTCATTAGAGAGAGTAGAGGCTGAGATTTTTGAGTGAAGAAATCTTGTGGTGATGGATGTAATCTCCAAAGTACTATTATGATCCTCATTGTGCTTGCCAAAGGTTTTGTCCAATCTTGTCCAGAGATCCTTTGGGTATTCAACAGAATCAATAACAAAGTACAAGTCATCATCAAGGGCCAGAGCTATTGATCCAAAAGCTCTGTCAAGGTCATTTAGCCAGTCATTCTCATTCTCATAAGTCTCTCTTCCAATTCCAATAGACACCTCATAGAGACCTCATCTCTTGAGATACGCATTCATCTTCAACTTCCATTCCGAATAGCTTTTGAATGGGGTGAGAGGAGGGATTGATGAGTCCATTCGAAGTTGTACCTGTTAAGACCTGCAAATCAAAACAAAAAAGACACCGTAAGGTCGGACAGCCTGCACATTCTAGGATTTCATCACACCCAGCATAGTCAATCAAGCAAGCTTGATCAACAAGTTCTTTACTTGGGATATTGAGTGGTAAGCCTTGGCTTCTGGTGTAGTGCTGGAATTTTGAGCTATTGCTCGCTTTCCATGGAGAAATCTATCAAAAATCTTGTTCTTGACAGATTTTTCTTCGTCTCGCCGCATGCTCTGATACCATATTAATTCTTGCACATGATCTAGGAACTAGGAATCAAAATCATCAAAGAATAATTAACAAATACTCATGAATTGGAAAATAACTGGATACAAAATAGGTATCCTCTCTGTATATTTTATAAACAATAAAGGATTACAATTTCCATGCATAGCAATGGCTTAACTCCATGAAGAATTCTAATACCTAAGGGACAATTCGAATTCAGTGAGTGAGTCTAGCTTAACTTACTCTTTTCCATGCAATCTCACTCAGTTAACCACTTGACCAAAACCCTAATTGACTCACCAAACCCTAACTAAAGTTGAAGTGCAATAAATGACTAAATCTCAACTGAAGGAGATCAAACACATGTCATAGCAATCCAACCATCAAGTGCTAGTCCTGCATGACTCCAATGAACCTTGATGAGGTTAACTGAAGCTGAAATGACCATCAGAAGTTGGTGGAGGCGCCTTGTTGACTCCAGTTCATTAAATAATCATAAAATAATCATAAAATAATATATTTAATGAATGGAGGTGCCTTAACTAACTGTAACTGATTGGTTCAACTGATTGTAACCACCAGTTAGCAGTTAGGTGCATTAATGTCGCACAGATCACCCCTGGAGTGCTCCAGTTAGCCTCCTTGACTGTAGGAGAAGGCTAAGTTAGCCTCCTTGACTATAGGTAGGCGTGGGAGTGACTGGGATGATGGTAATTAATGCTCCACTGATGTCAATTAAACTTAGGATAGTGGTTTAACTAGGCCAATTTGATTGAAAGAGTGTGTATGATGGTAGATGTCTCCAACACGAGCTAACCCATTGGGCTTTCTTAGTGGCAAGATATATTGTCATGAATGAAAAGTATCCATTTTTTCCTGTAGTATTCATCAGTAGGATCCATATGTATCACCTTGCTAGTTACTGTATTTTGGGTGTTTAGCAGAGAATGCATTCTTGGTGTAGGGAAAGTGCACTCTACTTAGTGGGAATGAATACAAGCTTGGGATGTACCAACAATTTATTACATTTTTAGGTGTTCAATTCCTTTTGTAAATTATGATTTCCAGAATTTATCCTGATACTAATGAGAATCATATTATGTTTGGGACACAAAATAGGTTCATAGTAGAAAGCTTGTGGCAGACATTGGATTCAGGACACAGGTTCTCGTTAAAGATGATAAATTGAAAGAAAGTGAACCAAATCCTTGTGGTGTTGGGAGGGTGTAGTTTTCTTTACATGTAACTACTGGTCCTACCCTCTAGACTGTAGGAAAGAATGAGATTGCTGGTACTTTGTCAGCCCTAGTGGACAATTGGCCCATGAAGATCCCCGGTGAACAATTGGCTCATGAAGAGAAAATATGTCACAAGTGGGATTTGAGCTTGGATGGGGAGGGTAACATCTTCTCCTCCCAAGCATCCGAGCTACACCCAATTGACAAAAGAATGGTATAAGCAAGCACCCCATCCTCCAGCCCATAAGCAAGGGTGAGTTGTTATTCTTGGTCCATGAAGAGCCTCAATCAAACTATTGGCTCATGAAGAGCAGAACATGTCACAAGTGGGATTTGACCCCAACTGGGGAGGATGAAACATCTTGTCCCACCCTCCCTCAAGCACTTAAGAGAGAATTAGATCACTGGTACTTTGCCAGCCCCAGTTGGCCTAGAAGGGGTAGATATGTCACAAGCATGATTTAAACTTGGGTGGAGAGGACAATAACTTCTCCTTGTAACCGTCCAAGGTAGACCCAAATGACCAAAAAAGTTGTGTAACCAAGAAACCCACCCTCTGGCCTGTAAGGAAGGGTGAGATATTCCTTTTGGATCAAGAAGAGCCTCAAACAATGATTGGCTTATGAAGAGTTAAGCATGTCACAAGTGGGATTTGAACCCATGTGGGAGGATAACTATTGTTCCTGTCAACCAACCAAGCTAGGCCCAGTTGACAGGAGGGTGAAACTTCACCCAGCTGAAATATCTAATCCATTTCTTGTTTTCTCTTACTTTCACTATAGCTCATGAAATTATCTGCCAGGCCCGTCCAAGTGAATTTTCCAGAGTCCAGAGTCCACGAAAGAAAAACTCATGAATTTTTTTGATTATATATAGATATAGAGGGTAAAATATGATGGTTGTTGGCTTGATGCCTAAACTATGTCATGAACACTTTGAGGCTGACAAGTTAAAAAGAACTTTTTATAATTTTCGTTTGTTTATATACAAATATATGTTTGAAACAAGGACAAGGTAGGCATGTAGGAAATTGGGACTGTTGATGCTATTTGATGGGTTTTGATTATACTGGTGGTTGAGTATAACATCACAATAGTTTGATGGGGTTCTAAATCATTCATTAGTTTCCATAGTTGTCATGTCATTCACTAAGAACATGACATATAGGGGTGAACTCCTTCACAGATTGCACTATGTATGCAGGTTTCTACTTGTGCAGTCGAGCATAATTGTTTTATGGATTCATTGATTATCTTTCATGTTGAAATCCATTTCCTGGTTTAGAGCTGATTTTTACTTTTCTTAGGTACTAAATAGTTGTAGATTTATCCATTCAAGTTTAATTTCAACCAATTCTTCAATTGATTTTGTTAGATTAGATATTATTATTTTTCACATGATCTTGGTTATTGTTGTTAGCTGTTGAACAAGATAAATAATTTGCTTCATTGTTTTTCTACTTTACAAGTGATATTTTTTTATTGGATTTTGCAGGAGTGAGCTTAACTTATAAGTGGGCCATTGAGTATGAAGAGCTTGTTATTGAAGATTTGCCATTCAGTATGAAGAACTCGATGTTAAGGCTTTTAAGCTGCTAAGTGTGGTTTTGAAGCTGCTGACGTGGGATCTAAGTATGGTTTAGTGCTGAGTATGGTTTTGAAGCTGTTGACGTGGGATCTAAGTATGGTTTTGTAGCCAAGTGCAAGTATGATGGTTTAGCCATTGCAATATTTTGAAAAGTGATGATTTTCCTATAAAGTTATATGGAAATTAATATGAGTATTTGAGAAAACTCATATTTATTGTAATACTTTTGACATCTCATATAATATAATTTGTGGTTTAAAACTTATATATATGGTTGTACTTTATGTTATGTACCAATGTTGTAATTATTAACTAATTAATGTGACATTGTATGATTTATATGTGTAATAGATATTATTTACAAGTGTTATAATTAATTATAATGTGACATTGCATAATTCACAAGTGTATTAGATGAGAATAAATGTATCATTCTTTTTTTAATTAAATATAATATCATATTAAAATTTTATATTGATTAATAATGGACACCATTCAAACTACTAAAATATAATGACCACATATAAAGCAACTAAAAATGACTAAATTAGTGACCAATAATCGAGAAATATGTGACCAAACAATGAGATATAAATGACAAAAAAATGACCAAAATTCGCATATCAATGACCAAAAAATAGTTTTGGTGGCTAATTTACGGTCTTTTATTACGCGACCAAATTTGGTCATATTCTAGCTTGTCATGTGGTCATTAATTTGGTCATATAATTGGTCATTGATTCAAATACATGACCAAATCAATGACCAAATATATGACCAAATTAATGACCAACCGACAAGCTATAAATGACCAAAATAAAAATGACCAATTTTGGTCATGTAATAAAAGACCGTAAATTAGCCACCAGTGATCGCCAAACCAAAAGTGGTCATTGATATGCGGATTTTGGTCATTTTTTTGGTCACTAGTCTCTCATTTTCCACTAGTGACCATTCTGCTGGGGAGTGTAGGGGACTAAATGTTGGATCTGAATACCACTTTTGGAACATATATGCAGCAAATAATTACTGATATATTTCCCGCCATTATTAGATCTCAAAGTTTTGATCTTTTTCTTGGATGTAGTCTCAATTAGTGCTTTTAATTCAATGAATTTTTCTAAGACATCTGACTTTTTTCTTAATGAAGAAGGCCCATGTATATCTAGAAAAATCATCTATAACAGTAAGAACATACCGATATCTATTCAAGGATGTGATGGGCATTAGTAGAATGATATTAGAATGAATCAGCCCCAAAATATTTGTTGCTTGGCTTGCCTTCCCCCGATCAAACTTATTCTCAGGATGCTTGCCCAAAATACAGCCTTTGCAAATTCTGGTGGTAGATTTGATGATCGGGAGGCCTTCAACCATGGAATTCTTCTGTAATTTTTGCAAGTATTTGAATTTTAGGTGGCCAAACCTCTCATGCCAGAGCCTGCTAAACTCATTTCCATGAGTTAGCAGAGTTGTGGGATTTGCATCCTCCACAAAATGGGAAAAATCATAAGATTTTCCATGATGATTTGCAGAGCCTTTTGCTGCAAGTTTCCCGGATGCAAGTTCAGTAATTTCTACATAGTTTGGGATGAAGGATACTCTCTTGGGAAATCCAGTATGTGTCATTTAATAGACACTCAGGAGGTTTGATGCAAGAGATGGTACAAACATAACATTGGAAAAATAACCGTGCTCAAGATTTACTATACCTTGTCCTTTTGAGATGGTGGTAGAGTCATCTCCCATGTGGATGAGAATGCTCTTGCTGGTGTCAAGAGAAGAGAAAGAGTCTTTGTTTTCCATCATGTGGTTTGAAGCTCCAGAATCTATGAGTAGAGCTATGGACTTCGAAGAGCTTTCCATGAGGGCATGACCTCTTTCATGCTAGTATTACCAATCTTGATTTTCTTTCCTCCGAAATATTTTCGGAAGATTTATGTTATTTCTCTCAAGGAGAGAAGTATCTTCATCAAGCTTCTTTTTCATACAGGCATGTTTAGGGTGGAATCCCTTCCCGCGGTATGAAAACTTGAATTTTTCCTTCCCATGGTGGCATTTTCTTTTGTTCTTCTTCGAGCTAGAAGGCTCTTCTTACTGCTAGTTTTGAACTTTTAGGCTTAGGAGCTTCAAATTTGGTTTAGGGGTTCTTCCGCTGATTTCCTTTCCCCTTAAGATACTTGGGTCCTGAAGCAAAGAGGGCTTGATCACGGGAGGATTTGATGATCCCCATCTAGACAAGGTTATCATTCTCACTTGTTAGGGACTCAATGAAAACAGCTTCCATCTAGGGGTTTTGAGATTCCCCGCATGGAATGTAGAAACAAACACTAAATAGTCAGTTCCAATTTTTGAGAGAATGGCGAGGATGAGTTGATCATCCTCCTTTTTCACCTCACATTGCTTTAGTAGAAGGACTATATGCTTGAATTTTGTGAAAATATCATTAAGGGTATCAAAATTTCTAGGTTGAAGAGACATCAACTCATTTTCAAGATGATAAACCCTCAATTCATCCTATTGTCCATATACAGAGGCAAGCTAGTCCCAAATATCTTTTGGAGTCTTCAATCCCAAGAGGTGGAATAGAAGATCCTTGGAGATAGAGAGACACAAGAAACCGAAAGCTTCATCTTTCTTATTCAAAAATCTATCCTTGTCTATACCATGAGTATGGTCTTCTTCTGTTTGCATAGTGACCCGGTAGAGTCCTCTGGCATGTAGCTGGATCTCCATGTCTCATTTCCATTGATGGAAATTGAATAGAGTCAAAATTTCTACAGAAGAAGCCATATCAAACTCTTGTAGTGAATGCAGTAAGCCTGTAAAACCTGCAAATCAAAACAATAAAGTCACCATAAGGTCGAACAACCTGCACATTTCAAGTTTTTCATCACACCCAGCATAATTGATCAAGCAAGCTTAATCAACAATTCCTTTACTTGGGGTATTAAGTGGTAAACCTTTCGCTTCTGGTGCAGTGCTAGAATTTGAGCTTTTGCTCAATTTTTCATGCAAGATCCGTAAAAAGACATGTTTTTGAAGAGAATGAGCTTCGTCTCACCATGAGCTCTAATACCATATTAATCTGTCACAGTAATCTAGGGACTAAAACATAGTCTCATAAGAGATTTCAGATAATTAAGCATGAAAATGGCATAATAGTGCTGAAATAGAATGTTGCAGCTCTACATTAGAGGAATTTTGGGGTCTAAATGGGCCTCCTAAGGAAAATAATAAAATAATAGTTAAAATAATAAAATAATATTGATTAATTTTGGAGGAAGAAAGAAAAAAACTACATTTTGTGTTCGTATTTTCGGCATATCTCCCTGTGTTTTTACTCAAATTTAGATCGGGAGAGCTCATTGGATGCGGAATTCGATTTCGCATCCAACGAATACCCACACTTCATACTTTTGACGGACCCCGCTACCCCAAAAACAAGAATTACCTAAAAAAAATGTGATGATGATGTCATCATCACATTTTTTCAGGTATTTCTTGTTTTTGGGGTAGCGGGGTCCGTCAAAAGTATGCAGTGTGGGTACTTGTTGGATGCGGAATTGAATTCCGCATCCAACGAGCTCTCTCGATTGAAATTTGAGTAAAAACACAATGAGATATGTCGAAAATACGAACAAAAAAAGTAGTTTTTTTAATGACAAATATGTCAATTCAACCATTATGATTGACTTATTTTATTGAAATTCTATTGGTTCTTGAATTCCAACTCACAAAAAATTATTTTGGCACATTTTCATATAAGGCCCATTTTAGACCCCAAATTTCCTCTAATGTATAATCAGTAAAATAATGATAGTACAATACAATGGTCATGCAGAGTGCATGAATTCCAAGACAATTCAAATTCCCAAGGAGTTCATTCGAATTGAATGAATGGGTGTAGCTTAACTGAATGTCAACCACAATCAACACACATAGTTAACCACAAAACTAATCAATAACTGACTCTCACACTAAGTCCTAACTGAATTAGAGTGCAATAGATGACTGAGTCTAACTGAAAATGACTCATCACATGTAACTTCATGTCCAACTGAAGGAGGTAGCATTGTTGGGGAAAATATTAAAAAAATTATAACATATATCCAATGATTTAATTGTCAACCCAGAGAGAGCGCAAACTTGTGAGGTACAGACAAAATATATGCAAGAGCAGAATATTGCTATCTTAGTCTAAGTGACTAAAATTGAATTTAATCTATGAAAATAAATCATGTTGCATAAAACATGAAATTGCATGAAATAAATGTGATCTAAGAAAGCATAAGATTGCATAAAATAAACTGATATAAAGCAATCAACATTAACTTGTGAGCTCACATAAAATCAACACAACTAATTCATAACCAAGAAATCAGAATATGAAGAGATTAAACTATCTATTCTAAAATATGAAATCTATTATAGTAGGATCAAATCCATGACTATCTAAAAGATGAACCAGTTCTCTACTACCAAACCACTAGAGAGGCCTCTAACCAAAATGAGGAGAGAGCCCTCCTATTTATACATCAATTCAAGATAAATAATCATAATTATAGATCCACTATTCTCTCAACTTATCCCTCAAAATCCTCAACGAATCTACAACTCATCCCTTGAAATCCTCAACAAATTTATAAATCATCCGTTTAAATCCTTCATGATATCTTGGATAAGATATTCCATCTCCACATTTCCATGATCTTCTCCTTGAAATTTGCCCACATCTTGAGGGTGAAATTCGAATTTGAGGCTAGGTGGTCACTTTTGAGCTTGTTAATGTCTTCAAATTCACCTGTAACCATCACCAAACTCATCCAACTTTAAAGTATAATGAAAATATGTTATTTTTCTCAATAATTAACCACAAATTCACTCAAAATACTCAAAAATAAATGATTNGCCCATATTTATTCATGAAAGTGGTGGATATCAATGGTTTTATGGAAGGATAAAATAGGAATAAGGTGGAAAATGATATATAAACGATGAATAAAATGTGGTATTTTTGCGGCTCAACAAGCGCATCAATAACTCCAAGTAGCTCCGATGGAGTTATTTAAAGTGACACATGTCATCAGAAGTGGTTGTAGGCACATGTGTTAGTTCCAGTTCATAAATAATGACCAAAAATAATCAAATAATGAATGTATGCACCTTCACAACTCAACTTAACTGATTGTAACAATCAGTTAGCAATTAGGTGCATTTATGACACTCAGATCACCCCAAAAATGCTCCCTGTTTGAAGGAGGAAGCCCATTTAGCCTCCTCGAATGAAGGAGAAGGCTTAGTTGGCCTCCTTGACTGAAGGAGGGCATGGGTGTGCTCATGCTGATGTCATAGTGTGCTTATATGATTCCAAGTAAGTCAATTAAACTTAGGATAGTGGGTAAATAGGCCAAAATTGACCAAATAAGTGTGCATGTTGGGTAAATGACTCCAACAGATGTGATGTTTGGTTTTATGGGAGTGTTCTGCTATGGCTGAGATTTTAATCCTCTCATGACAAATATCAGAACTATGCTCTTTTAGCCTTGTTTGGATTGATCTCCCAGTCTCACCTATATAGACATCACCACAAGAGCAAGGACTTTTGTAGACACCTTTATGGTGCTTTGGATTGATGGGATCTTTTGCTTTGTCAAGCCAGGTTCTTAAAGAGTTAGGGGGAGTGAATGCTACCCTTATGTTTTTCTTTCTCAAGACATTGGCGATTTTTTTCGTAGTGCCATGGATACAAGGAAGGGTGATTCTTGAGAAGTTATTTTCTTTTTCTTTTTCTTTGGTTTCACCCTTGTTTATTTTTATGTTTCGGAAGACTTTATCGATTTATTTTCTAGTATATCCATTGCTTATGAGGGATGTCCTGAGGTGTTCCAACTCTTCCTTTATGTGATCTGTATTAGAGTCCCTCCAAGCACGTGTGGCTAAGGTGTTTATTACCCCACTTTTATGGGAGGGATGATGATGTGAGTCGGTGTGAAGGTATCTATTCGTATGTGTTTTCTTTCTATATACTTGGTGAGATAGAGAACCATCGGTCTTCTTAGTGATAAGTATGTCCAAGAAATGAAGAGACTTATCCTCTTCTTTCTCTAGAGTGAATTTTATACTATCACATTGATTGTTTAAGTGTTCCTTGAACTCAACCAGCTTGTCTTCTCCATGTGACCAGTCACTAAACACATCGTCCACAAATTTGAGCCACCATCTTGGATTTTGTGGAGATGAATTTATCGCTTTATCCTCAAGATATTCCATGAAAATATTTTCCACAATTAGTGACAGTGGTGAGCCCATTGCAAACCCTTCATTTTTCTCATATATTTCTCCTTGAAAGCAAAAATAAGTTTACCTGAGGCATATCTCAACCAAGTGAGCGGTTTCAGAGTCCAATACTTTCTTGATGACCTCCATAGCTTCATTAATTGGAATTTTCGTTATCATTCATCTTCCAATCTCTTATTTTACTTACCAGCTGTGAGGAGTCTTTGATGAATGAGAAGGTATTTCCAACCAAAGGTATAATATATTTTTACAAGTGCTTAGCTAGATCATAAGTAGGGGATACTATTGTGTTAACAATGGGTCTTAGTGGGATGCTAGGTGTTGATGTAATTGTAACTTCAAAATGTATTCACTTGTATATTTTATGTATTGTACCCCAAGGTTTATTCTGGGAAGTATCTATAATGTAATTGATTCATGTCATACCCCGATGTTCCTATCGAGAGATTCAACAATCTAAACAAGTCATGTAAATTCATTGTGGGTAACCCTCCTTTTTGATCAAGGGTTAAAGCTCCCACAGTTGTGGGGCCCTAGGGTTATTAGACTCTCATAGAGATGTCGGACCTAGTGAGTTATTGTCAAGTTCGAAATTAGTATAAATAGAGAGTAAGACTCTCTATTTATCACACATTCACTCACACTTAGTTGTAGTGCATAACTAAGAGAGAAGAAGTAGTCGAGACAAGAGAGAGAGAGAGAGACTACTGCTGTCGGGAGATCATCTTACTGTTTTGGGGTTTTGATTTTGGTGTTGATTCTATCTCCGAGGGATTTGTGGTGTTTTCTCCTTTATGGTTTTCTCAAGGAAAATCTTTGTGTCCATTGTCTCTTATGTTTTATTGATGTTCTTGTTATTCTCTTAGTTAAAGATCCTAAGATAATGCTAGCTTGAATGATGAAAATATAACATGGTATCAGAACTAACCTAAGAAGAGGACATTGTGCAGCTTTGGAAACTAGGGCTTACTACTTTTTCAATCTCTCTCCACATATTTTCAGCAAAATAAGGTTGGGATGACTCTCCTCTCTAGGGTGCATCTTTCTATTGAAGCATAATCTGATTATGATCATTTTTGGATTTTTGACCCGACACTACTGCCGAAAATTAGGGCTTTCCGCAGAAGTGGAATTTTTGAGTGATCCTAGGCCTGGATTGATATCCTCCTCAAAATCGAAGTTTAGAGACAAGAATTAAGTTTTTTGGTTGGGTAGAAATCTGGGAAAGTCAAACCCTAATCTGCTCCTAAACTAGCATTGCAGAAATTCAGCTCCAGATCCAGTTTCGACATCTTGACCTGGTAAGATCTAAATCCTTTGTATTTCCATTTGAGGTTCTCTGTTAATATGTCTCATCATACCAAGCTTAATGAAAATCTTGAGGGAGATGATAACTTTCGAGCTTGGAAGTATAGGATCTCCCTGGTCTTGGAAGAAAATGAGTTGGATTGTTACATCACTGAAGAGGTTCTAGTTACAAAGGGAGATGAGGCTAAGGCCTTACAAAAGAAGAAATTGGTCATGGATAAGAGGATTATTGCTGATTCAATCAAGGATCACCTTATACCACATGTGTCCTCCCTAAAGACACCTAAAGCTATGTTTGATGCCATGATCAAACTGTTTCAAGGGAAGAACATAAACCGAAAGATGACTTTGAGGAACCGGTTGAAGAATGTAAAGATCCAGAATGAGGAAAACATACAATCATACTTTACAAGGGTATCCCAGATCAAATAACAACTTGATGCAGTGGATGAAGAAGTAGAGAATGCATATATTGTGATGACCACCTTGAATGGCCTCCCTAGGTCATGGGATTGTTTCATCCAAGGAATCTATGCTAGAAAGAAGCTAATCAAGTTCAGTAGGCTGTAGGAAGAATTCTCAAAAGAATAAGCTCGAATAGTAGCTCAAGAAGAAAATATGGGAAATGAAGGTCAAGCTCTCATAGTACACTCCAAGAAAAATAGAAGGGACAATCATCATCACCGAGGTAAACACTCTCACCAGAAAGATAATTCTGTTAAAAAAAATAAGGATCTATCCAAACTCAGATGCTATACATGTGATGAAAGAGGACACTTTACTAGAAATTGTCCCATGAATAAGAGTGGTTCTAAGAAGAAGAGGAACTCCAAAAGAAGAAATCATGCTCACAATGCTAAGGATGATGATCCTCATAGAAAAAGAGTCAAACAAGAAAGTCAAGACTCTTCAAGTGATGAGGAATATGTTCTGATATCTGCCCTCATGGGAATTGTCACACATGGAAGAAAAGATTGGCTTATTGACAGTGGGGCTTCCAAGAACATGATAGGATTCAAGGAATATTTTGAGAAACTATCCAAACATAATTCATCCCATAAGGTGAAACTTGGGGGTGGCTACCAGTATCCAGTAAAAGGTAATGGTGAATCCTCCTACAAGCTAGACTCTAGAAAGTTTATGAAAATGAAGGATGTCTTGTTTGTACCAGGACTAAAGAAGAATCTTCTCTCCATATCGGCATTGGATGCAAAAGGAATGAGGGTTGCATTTGTAGATGGCCAAGTCTTCATGTGGCCAAAAGGAAATACTATTGACGATGCAATAATAATTGGAGAGAAAGAGGGAGGATTATACAAATTGAAGGGACAACCAGACCAAGATCTGATTTATGACTCAGTGGAGCCAAATGAACTTTGGCATAGAAGGATTGCACACATACACTACAGAGCACTACCACTTGCAAGAAAATATGTTGAAGGACTTCCATAAATGCAGACAAAACATGAAGGAGTTTGCAAAGGATGTGTGAAAGGAAATAAAAAGAAGAAGACATTTCCAAGTAGCGAAATCAGAGAAAAAGGAATCTTGGAAATCAGTCACTACGATGTATGTGGTCCGATGTTATCCAACTCATTAAGCGGGTATGTATACTATGTTTCTTTCATTGGTGATTTTTCTAGAAAGACATGGATATACTCCATGAAAAACAAGGATGAAGTATTCAGCAAGTTCAAAGAGTTCAAATCCTTGATCGAGAATCATACAGAAAAGAAAATCAAGACCTTTCGATCAGACAATGGTGGAGAATTCACATCAAATGAATTCAAATAATTGTGCAGAGATTCAGGGATTAAGAGGGAGTTAAGCACTCCATATAATCCATAGTAGAATGGGGTTGTAGAAAGAAATAATAGAACAATTATGGAAGCTGCAAGGGCAATGCTTCATGATCAAGATCTTCCTATGCATCTATGGTCATAAGCTGCTAGAACAGCTGTGTATGTATAGAACCGTAATCAGCATAAAGTAGTCAAGAACAAAACACCTGAAGAAGTATTCTCCAGAAAGAAACCAGAAGTCAGCCATCTCAGAATATTCAGTTGTCCAATGTACATACACATTCCAAAATAAAAGAGGACAAAGTTAGATCCTTCAAGAAAGAAGGGTATATTTGTGGGATACTCTGAAAGCTCAAAATATTATAGAATATAATTCCCAGGATTCAAGAAGATTGACATAAGCATAGACGTAACATTTGATGAAGACTCAGTCTACAACAAATATGGAAAGAGACTAGTTGAAGACTCTAAAGAAACAAAAATACCCAGAATTCAAGATACAACTATGAACGATGCAAATCAAGATTAAGATCGAGAAATAGAAGAACCCCAAGAACCTGTAGATCCACCCCAAGAGAAGAATCCTAATAATAGGAAACATGTATGGGTACGAGAGGCTATCCAAGGTGCAGAAAGATATGGGGCTCCAGAAGAAGTACACAGAGAGAGGAAAAGAACCAGGTCCTACTCTGGCTATGTAGCACTATTGTGTGACTTCATTGATAAAGAACCTCCCAACTATGAAGAAGCAATAGAGAAGAATGAATGGAAGGATGCTATGATCGACGAGTACCGGTTAATCATGAATAATGATGTCTGGGATGTTGTCCCAAGGCCAGAGGGGAAGTCTACTGTGACTTCCAAATGGATCTACAAGATCAAGCATGCTGCAGACAATAGCATAGAGAAACATAAAGCAAGATTTGTGGCTCATGGATTCTCCCAGAAAGAAGGAATAGATTATGAAGAGACATTTGCACCTATAGCTAGATACACTTCCATCAGATTGGTACTTTCTCTAGATGCAGTGATGAAATGGAAGATACATCAAATGGATTTCAAGACTGCCTTCTTGAATGGTGTATAAGAAGAGGAAGTGTATGTGGAGCAAATACTCGGTTTTGAAACACATGACAGGGAGTCTTATGTGTGTACATTGAAGAAAGCCATGTACAGTTTGAAACAGGAACCTAGGACATGGTACGACAGAATTGATGGCTTTCTATCTAGTTTGGGATTTACCAAAACTAAAGCAGATTCCAACCTTTACTACAAGGTTGAAGAAGGTAACCTAGTGATACTCCTACTGTATGTAGATGACCTATTTGTAATAGGTGGAGATGAGTTGATTACTAATAAAAAGAGGAAGCTTGATTCTAAGTTCGAAATGAAGGACTTGGTTATGATACACTATTTTCTAGGCATAGAGGTGTGGCAAAATGAGGATGGAATCTTCCTCAAACAAGGGAAGTATGCAGTAGAGATGTTGAAGAGATTCAGGATGATGGACTGCAAGGCGATGTACACACCTATGGAATCAGATGTGAAGCTTCTAAGTAATGCTTCATCAGAGTTGGTTGATGCTATGATGTATCATCAGATGATTGGGTCTTTGATGTACCTGATGAATACGTGACCAGATATTTGCTTTGCTATGGACACATTGAGCTAGTTCCTGACAAATCCTAGACATGTTCACTTGATTGTAGCAAAGCATATTCTAAGGTACCTAAAGGGTACAATTGATAACAGGATCAAGTATGGGGAAAATCAGAAGATTAAACTAGAGGGTTATGTTGATTCATATTGTGTAGGAAGTACCATTTATAGAAAGAGCACTTCAGGGTGATGCTTCAATATGGGATCAGGTGTGCTCTCCTAGTTTGGCATGAAGCAGTCCTAGGTGGCACTGAGTACAGCTGAAGTAGAGTATGTCACAGCTTGTTCAGCCATTTGTAAGGCAGTATGGCTAAGGAAGCTACTATCTAATTTGTTTGATCTCTAGTTGGATGCTACTTGTATATATTGCAAAAACTAGAGTTGTGTGAAGTTGTCAGAGAACCCAGTGTTCCATGACAAGTCGAAGCATATCAAGATCAAATATTGCTATATCAAGGATATGGTGCAGATATGAGCAGTGAATCACCAGTATGTTGCGATGGATGAACAAATAGCTGATGTGTTGACCAAGCCATTAGCCAGAGTGAAGTTTGATTACTTCAGGGAGAAGCTTGGTGTTCTCCAGATCGAGGTTCCCTCCAAAGGGAAGTGATGAGTCCATGAGCCATTCTGACATGGTGAGAGGATTGGTTCCTTNTGTAGAGATCTTCTGATATGATTGTGGGTTGTGTTATCACATGATCAGTGTAAGGCCATTCTCTGGGAGAATGGAGGCACCTGGTCAATTACCGGGAATACTCATCCTATAGATGAGGGCCATTCTGATGTGACTGTGCGGTGTGTTCCCACATGATCAGATATAAGTGCAAGGCCATTCTGATGTGACTGTGGGATGTGTTCCCACATGATCAGATATAAGTGAAGAGCCATTCTGACGTGACTATGGGATGTGTTCCCACATGATCAGTTGTAAGTGTAGAGCCCTTTCGACATGTATGATTAGATTGGTTCCTCTCATGGTCGAATGTAAGTGTAGAGCCTTTCCGACATAGTTGACTGGATTGGTTCCTCTCATGCTTAGATGTGAGTGCTAGGAATTTCTGACATAATTGAATGGATTGGTTCCTCTCATGGTCAGATGTGAGTGATAGGTCTTTCTGACATAGATGACTGGATTGGTTCCTCTCATGGTCAGATGTGAGTGTTGGGCATGCCTTTCTGACATGTGTTGGTCTCTCTGGGCAGACCCGGGTTTCCTTTAATGTACCAACAAAACCCCTAGCTCACTGGCCCTTTCTGTGACAAACCACATAACGGTCTAAAGTCTCACCTGAATTGATCTTGGATGGGTTGGTTGAAGACTCAAGTGTCCTCAACCAGGTTCTGTAGCATCCTGGTGGTCGCGCGAATCTTCTCAGTCAGCGGGTTCTCTCTGTGATGGTGACCTTTCTTACTCGTTGGTCCTGGGAGGGAGCGATCTCTTATCGCATCATCAATGCTAGCACGATGCACAAACTATCTCCTCTGCTCAGCTCTTAACCTGCGATATCTCACTCTGCGGTTCCTTCGACAGTGCAATATCACCTTTCTATACTGTGATATCCTTTACGGTAAGGCTTCAATATGACTCTCACGGTCCAAAGGATTCTTATATTAGTATAATAGTTAAGCTAAACAGCCTCACTTAGACTCCTATAGTCTAATATAGTTAATATCAACTATGCTCAACTTGCTGAACTAATATGCAAAAATATCTTAACACTGTAACTGTAACTATCGTGCATCGAGTACTGATAACTCGTATACATAAGACTTTAACAAATTCAACTCATAGTTAATCTTCCACGCTACTGTAACTAAAGATAGCATACATTCACTCATTCATTAACTGGTAGTAAAGTTCATGTAATGAATAACAGATAACAGATAAATAAAGCACAGTCACATGAATAGTCGTACAACACACTTATTTTACGTGGTTCACCTCCAGGGGGGAAGCTACGTCCATGGGAACTGGTTTTTATATTATATCTTGAGAGAGTAAACACAGTTCCGCTACAACCTGATATGCAGCTTGAGATCTTCTAGGAAACTCTGCGCACACCACCAGGAGCCCTTCTCTCTTAGATCTCTTCTCTTATATTTCCTTCTCTTACAATATACTCTTCTTCTCTCTCTCTCTCTCAATCCTTGTGGATTGTTCAATCCCTATGGATTGTTACATTCATGCTTGAGGGGTCAGCTACTGGTTATAGTAAGATAATATAGATGGACTAACAGAACCAGAGATTGATTCTTACAATACTGAGACACTAGAGACACTTAGCTAGCTAAATGACTCAATGGCTAACTGTATAACTATCTAAATAGCTACCCAATTGTCTAACCTTTTACGATACAAAATACATGCTTATATAGGCGGTCCAAAGGTCTCGCCCTGTTACAACACTGTGGTCCTGTCCCAATAGTAACCCCAAAAACCCTAACTATGAAAGTTGGCCTATCTGTACTTGAGCTGCCGCTTTCTGTCACACCACAACTTTCGGCAGTATTCCATGCTTCTCGGTGCTGATCGTGGGTATGGGCACCGCTTCCTTGGTTGCTCCACTTCTATCCTTCATCTTCAATGCCTCAACCCGTTGCTCCTTTTCCTTTATGAGGGTAGCTAATCCATCCTGTCTTCGTCGCTCCCTTAAGTGCAGTGGTTGAGCTCTCTCTTCTCGGCTGCTCAGGTACTGTCTTCTTTCACTTCCCTGTCCTGATGTAGCAGCCTTTCCTGTAGCTACGGGCCCCTGCTCCAATAGTACCCTAACACTTACTTGTGGCTCATCCCTGAGCCACTAACAGCTGGCTTCTCCTGCTATAGCTTCTTCTTGGCTTCCTGCGAAGTCCTTGCGAATCTCACTCGAAGTCCTGCGACTTCGCTGTTCATAGCTTTGACACACTCTTGTGCCATTTCAATCATAGCTTGACTAATGCTGGAGTCTTCTGTAAACTTAGTTCATAGGTCTCTCTTACCTTTCCTTCCCTTATTGTCATGTTCTCTCTCTCGTCGCTTGCAAGACCTGCCATCCATTTTTTTTTCTATAAGGATTCAAATCCCTGGTATCACGAGAAATCCTCTCTAGCTAGGTTAGAACTCGCATCCCAAAGAAAATATAAATTTGTATCTTCCAGCCTTCTTAAACATTTCACTCGGTCTGGATCATTAAGTATGAAAACTATACAAACCATGAATTCCATTCCGAGAACAAGCCTTTGTCTGCATTCTGAAGTTCTGTTTGTTGGGTTTGTTTCCCCTTTGACTTTTCTTCTTAGCAAATTGCTCCAGGTTTTCATGCTACCTATGATATTCATAGTTTCATTTCTTTGCCTCTGCAATCTCTTGTTCTTCTCTTAAATGATGAGATAGGTCAGCTTCCTTCACTCGTTGCCTTCTTTTTCTCATTTTTACTTTCTTCCTGTCTGTGGATTTCTTCTCATCATTCTTCTACTCCGTTTTCTTATCTTCAGTGATCTTCTTGTCTTTCTGCTTCTCTGCAGCAAATAATTTGATGACATCTTCTACATCCTGCACTTGACTCCTCATCCTTGGTGGCTGTCTGACCTGTGATGTACCTAATTTCACAACCCTGGGTGGTGTCGTCATAGCAGACCTGAGGCCACCACGCTGGAATCTTTGCACAATGTCCTCTAAAGGCTCCGTCTCGGACAGAGACCACTAGGTGCAATACTCTGAACTGGCAATGGCTACGAAATTGGGGTAAACTAGCACTCTGTAACTGGGTTATCTCTTCACAAGAAAAACTCTTCAAATTGCTCTATAAGTGTCAGAATTCACAACAATAACCCTTCTGTCTGAATGATCTTCGAATTTATAATGAAGGTGATAATCTCTGTAGCAACGGTCATCTAGTTTGGAACCGTCTGTGGTATTAATTGCATGGAAAAGACAATACCCGTCATTTCGATCCTCATTAATTGCTGAAATATGATCAAATTTCCCTCGAAACTTGTGTGCAGGCGCCGGTCTCGTCAAAGATTTACCAAACCTGTAAAAATCATTATACTGTTGCCAAATCATATACCGGTCATTTTTTTCCATTAACTACTTGTCAGAAGGCGAAGTGACTGGCCCTCTATCTCTTTTCAAAATGGTCTACGTGGCATGGGGAACATCGCATTGTTGCAATTTCTCACCGCATCGTCTCGAACCAAAGTGTCGGCATGAACTCCGTGAGCGTCCTATGACTTGCGCAACATAACTTTTTTGATGCGATTCCTCATACTTGGGTTTTTTTTTCTCTGTGTAGACTCATTCCCGGTGCGATGCCTCCTTTCAACTACACTGGACATCTGCACTTCTTAAACTGTCTATCATTGTTGGACATGTGATGGTTCCTCTGCACAACTCAGTCTCAGTGTACTAGTTCCTTGGAACTATGTATAAAGTGTGAATGAATAGGTGAACCCATTCATCCTATGGAGTTTCTGACCAATTCTATTCACAAATCTGAATATGTGACCTGGGGTCACTTTCTCCTGTATATTTCTACTGTAAGGGTTCCTTGTCGTTAGAGAACCTGATCACCATCAATCTCTTAAGGTCATCCCATGATGCGATATGTTCTTTATGTGCATGCCACCATCTTGCAGGTGTGGCTTTTACTGCGAAGGTCAATAGTTGTCATCCTTTGCTCCTGAGGAATTTCCTGCTCAAACTGTTGTAAAAATTCATTGACATCCGCTAAGCCATGAAAGGACGAAATATTAATAATTTCTGTGCCAATCCATCATATTGACTTAGTCATAAACACACATCTGCGTGCTGAGACTTTGTAAAGTCTGTCTTGCCAGTTTTCTAGACCAACCTCTGAATCTGATGCGCATGAGTTGTCGCATCACCAACTGATGTTTCCTTCTGCAGTCGGATTGATGTAATCACTCTGATTAGATATCATCTGATAGAGGCTTTCCATGTTGCGTGCCTCTTCCTTTGCTCGGATAGGTTCAATATACCTGGGACCCTGAAAAGGATCCAATGGTGCGATGAGCCGGATCTGACTATCCTCGAAGGTCATTTGTCTTTTCTTTAAATCGATAACAACCATGTTATCGATTGCCCAATCAATACCTAGTAGAGCTGGATATGGTCTACTATCGCCAATGATCTCTATAACTTCAAAGTATGCAAAGCTGCGGACTCAGTCGATATCAACTGGTACCTGCGGTAATCGACCCAGTGGTGATACCCGCAGATGGATAGGCAATTTGGCTAAATTAGGGCTACCCATCTGTTCCCATGTCTGGATAGTCAGAACATTTACCCTTGATCCTAAGTCTAGGATTACCTCATCCATTTCAAATTCTCCAACTTGTGCTGTGAGTCTCATCTCTCTTCCTGTTCTGGTATGGCCCATAATATTATGAAGAGCACGCTATGCACTGCTCATGGAAGAAGATGGATGACACTGATCTATGATGCACTGAAGCTCTCTAATAGCTTTTACATTTCTAATGAGTTTCAAGAAACTCCGCAGGAAGGATTGTACACTTCCTGTCGACTCATCCTCTTCGCATCTTCCTGATGTGGTAGACTGCGATATCTACACAGGACTAACGCCACAATGTGTTTGCTGCGGTATGCCCCTGCATGGTAGTACCTGCGATCCTGATGATGTAGGGTCATCAAAGAAAGGTTGAGCTTCCTGGAATTTTTCTTTGTTCTTCTACAGGTCAAGTGGTGCTAATTTAGTAGTGGCTTTGTGCACCCACTCCGGACTTGTGTTCTTTTCTGCATCCTGTGATGTCGAACTAGTAGAAGCACCACTACGAGTCACAATGTTGACTCTTGTTTTTGGCTCTTTCTGCTCAGCGACGATAAGTTGGATGTTCTGGTGTACTGCTAGCTTAGGGTCTCTAATCTTGGCTATCAAGGTCAGACACTCTTCTATAGTGTGATCATAGGACTTGCAATAGTTACATGTTGTAGTAGGGTTCTGACAATCCATACCATAATGTCCTACAATTCCAAAATTGTGACAAGTAATAGGTCCACATCCACGACCAAAGCCTTCACCACGGCCAAAGCCTCCTCCATGGCCAAATCCGTCCACGGCCTCGTCCTCTAAATCCTCCTCCATGGCCATCATGAGCTGGTTCATGCTATGGTCCTGCTGCTGGACCAGGTGTTTCTTACTAGACTCTGTACAATTCATGCTTTCTCACGACCATGAGATCATAAGCTCGGAAATTATGTTCATCATGACCTACTGACTTTCAAAAGTTACAATATAAGTTCTTAGGGGTCTGTACATACTTATGAAGTAAAGGGCATTCCGGTGGTCGATGTCCTCTTGTTCTGCAGAGTTCACACAATGGCCCTTAAGTCTGTAATAAGGGGTTAGGAGCCCCACTTGCCAAATATTCAACAAATACTGGATAGTTATCCTTAGTATGGCCCTGTCCTTTACACTTGGTACACCATAGGTCTTGTGCAATCTCTTTCCCTTTCTTAATCTCATGCATCTGTAACGTGAGATTAGCTAACTAGTTTTGCAGGTTTTTCATACCTGTACTAGTCTCAGCTAGAGGTGAGGCCTCGAGTTTCATTTCCATTTCCAATGCTTCATCCTGCATACGGAGTCTCTGTTGCATTAATGGAAGTATAATGTGAGGGAGAAGTGCTGCGATGAACCATTCCTTATGCTGATCCGGTGCAAACTCAAAGTTGACTTGGTCTATGAGGGCTTTGAATTTCTGATCAAAGTCCCATACTGACTCTGTAGGTAGTTGTTTGATGTCTTTAAGCTCTGTAATGCATTGTGACTCAGACTTAGGTTTCTTAAATTCTTTAATCATTGCGGTCTTGACCTGTACAAGTGTTCTGGCCGGTGTTGTTGTATAATTCATATACCATGTTAAGGCTCTTTCTCTAAGTGTAGTGACCAACTGGACAAGTTTAATATTATCATCCTGGATCCCTTTAATGGTCCATATGGCTTCACATAAGAACTAATGTTGTTCCGGGTCTTCTGCCCCTGTACCCTTGAAGGTAGGTAACTTCATGTCATCCCCCATTCTGCTTCTACGTGGTGGATGTTGATTTGCTGTATTACTACTAGTCGGCGGTGTAGGTGTAGGTGATGTAGTGGTAGTATGTACTATATGTGAACTACTAGATGTAGTTCCTACAGGATTATTCTGAGTCCTGGTTGCTTTCTGTGGGGTATAAGGGTGGTAAGGGATACCCCCTACTATTCTCTCTATATTACTTGGACTCTATTCTCTAGTAGTGTCTGAACTGTTTTCAAAGAAAGAAGATCAGAAATCTACTTTATATTTCTTACCACTATGTGTACATCTAATTTCATCAAAGTCACTTTCAAACTCTTGTGACATTACACTTATTTACTTATTCATCTGAGACTATATCCATTACTCATTTTTCATGTAATAACATCTTAATGGACAAGTTTAAAGAGCTTAGGTACTTACCGTGATATCCTTTGAAGAGGTACCCCTCTGCTTCGCTGAAGCTCTTTCTTTGATCGACTGCAAAATCTGTAATAAATCCTTCCAGCAAACTCACAAGCAAGAAGTCTACTTCCCGCGAAGTGGGATTATCAACGCTTTTCATGGTATAAATTAGCTCTGGTGCCCAGACAATGTTTCTTTTCTTCTTGAATATATTCTTATCAATCAACTTTGATAACTAGTCATACAACTCATTTGCATAGGTCGCAAAAAATATCGTATGTAGGTCAGTGAAGATATGGTTTTGTAACCAGTCCTCTGTACTCAGTCTAGGACTCTTGTTTTCTTTTTCAGCAAATTCTTTCTCCTGAGACTCAACCCAGTGGTTAAGTTCTTCTTTAGTAGGATTCCAATAGAACAATAGCTCATCAGTTTGTTCAAAACCGGCAACGGAACCATTTGTTGGTCTCTCTGGGCAGACTTGGGTTTCCTTTAATGTACCAACAAAACCCCTAGCTCACTAGCCCTTTCAGCGACAGACCGTAGAACGGTCTGATGTCTCACCCGAAGTGATATTGGATGGGTTGGCTGAAGACTCAAGTGTCCTCAACCAGGTTCTGTAGCATCTTGGTGGTCGCGTGACTCTTCTTAGTCAGTGGGTTCTCTCTGTGATGGTGACCTTTCTTACTCGCTGGTCCTGGGAGGGAGCGATATCTTATCGCATCGCTGATGCTAGCGTGATGTGCAAACTATCTCCTCTGCTCGGCTCTTAACCTATGATATCTCACACCACGGTTCCTCCGATAGTGTGATATCGCCTTTCGATATTGTGATATCCTTTAAGGTAAGGCTTCAATATGACTCTCACGGTCCAAAGGATTCTTATCTTAGTATAATAGTTAAGCTAAACAACCTCACTTAGACTCCTATAGTCTAATATAGTTAATATCAAATATGCTCAACTTGCTGAACTAATATGCATAAATCTCTTAACACTATAACTGTAACTATCACGCATCGAGTACTGATAACTCGTATACAGAAGACTTTAACAAATTCAACTCAATGTTAATCTTCCACACTACTGTAACCAAATATAGCATACATTCACTCATTCATTAATTGGTAGTAAAGTTCATGTAATGAATAAAAGATAATAGATAAATAAAGCACAGTCACATGAATAGTCGCACAACACATTGATTTTACATGTTTCACCTCCAGGGGGGAAGCTACGTCCACAGGAACTAGTTTTTATATTATATCTTGAGAGAGTAAACACAGTTCCACTGCAACCTGATATGCAGCTTGAGATCTTCTAGGAAACTCCGTGCACACTGCCAGGAGCCCTTTTCTCTTAGATCTCTTCTCTTATATTGCCTTATCTTACAATATACTCTTCTTCTCTCTCTCTCTCTCTCTCTCTCTCTCTCTCTCTCTCTCTCTCTCAATCCCTGCGGATTGTTCAATCCCTGTGGATTGTTACATACATGCTCAAGGGGTCGGCTACTGGTTACAGTAAGATAATACAGATGGACTAACAGAACCAGAGCTCAATTCTTACAATACTGAGACACTAGAGACACTTATCTAGCTAAATGACTCAATGGCTATCTGTCTAACTGTCTAAAAAGTTACCCAATTGTATAACCTTTTACGATACAAAATACATGCTTATATAGGCGACCCGAAGGTCTCACCCTATTACAACACTGTGGGCCTGTCCCAACAGTAACCCCAAAAACCCTAACTGTGAAATTCGGCCTATCTGTACTTGAGCTGTCGCTTTCCATCACACCACAGCTTTCTGTAGTCTTCCATGCTTCCTGGGGCTGATCGTGGGTATGGGCACCTCTTCCTCGGTCGCTCCGCTTCTGTCCTTCATCTTCAATGCCTCGGCCCATTGCTCCTTTTCCTTTATGAGGGTAGCTGAGCCCTCCTATCTTTGCCACTGCCTTAAGTGCAATGGTTGAGCTCTCTCTTCTCAGTCGCTCAGGTACTGTCTTATTTTACTTCCCTGTCTCGAAGTAGCATCTTTTCCTATAGCTGCGGGACCCTGCTCCAACAACATGTATGGTGGATGTGTTCCTCACATGGTTAGATGTAAGTACTGGGCATGCCATTTTGACTTAGGGTCAGATATAAGAACTGAAGAAGACCTACATGGAGGCTAGGCCTATAACCAACATGAAAAAGGGCTGGCTTTGTATAACTTCCTATGACGAGAAGAATTGAGAGATAGCACTTGTGATGATGATCCAACAGAGATGTTTCGGATTCAGTGATGATCCAGATCCAGTGATGATCCAAATCCAAAGATGTTCCAGATCTAGTGATGATCCAGATCTAGTGATGATCTAGATCCAAAGATGTTCCAGATCCAATGATGATCCAGATCGAGTGATGATCTAGATCCAATGATGATCCATATCCAGTGATGATCCAGATCCAGTCATGATTCAGATCTAGTGATGATCTAGATTCAGAAATGAAGATGACTTGAAGATGAAGATAACTTGATGATGATCTATATGATACGAAGAAGAAGACTTATGCTGATAGATTGTGTTGAGAGAATACCTTCCAAGTTAAGAGGGAGTGTTGATGTAATTGTAACTTCATAATGTATTCACTTGTATATTTTATGTATTGTACCTCAATGTTTATTCTTGGAAGTATTTGTAATGTAATTGAGTCATGTCATACCCCAATGTTCCTATCGGGAGATTCAATAATGTAAACAATTTATGTAAAGTCATTGTGGGTAACCCTCCTTATTGATCAAGGGTTAAAGTCCCCGCAGTTATGGGGCCCTAGGGTTATTAGAATCTCCTAGAGAATTCGGGCCTAGTGAGTTATTGTCAATTCAAGAATTAGTATAAATAGAGAGTGAGCCTCTCTATTTATCACACATTCACTCACACTCAGTTGTAGAGAATAAATGAGAGAGAAGAAGTAGCTGGGACAAGAGAGCGAGAGACTACTGCTGTCAAGATATCATCTTACTATTTTAGGGTTTTTCTTTTGGTGTTGATTCTATCTCTAATAAAGTTGCTGGGTTTTCTGCTTTATGGTTTCCTCGAGGAAAATCTTTGTGTCCATTGTCTCTTATGTTTGATTGTTGTGCTTGTTATTCTCTTAGTTAAAGATCCTAAGATAATGCTAGCTTAAATGATAAAAATATAACACCAGGTTTATGTATTTTAGGTAAGCCGTATATGAGTGGCATAATTACATTCTTAGGGGTGAGTTTTTTCTTTGTTTCATCATCTAGAGAAGACATCTTAATCACCTTGGTAACCTCCCTCATGACCTTTTTTAATGGATCTTTTGTGACTTTCTTATAACACCCACTCTCCAGATGTTCAATCATTTTCTTTTGATAATCCTCAGTTCTCAAAACAACCATAGAGTTCCCTTTATCAGCCTTTATAACCATCACATATTTCCCATCTTTGAGTTATTTTAATGATGTTGATTCTCAGAGGTTTGGCATTTTTCAATACTATGGCACATTCCTGCCTTATGTCCTCTGCCTCGTCATAAAAAATCCTTTGACTGTGTCCTCTATAGCACATATTATTTCTTCGTGTGGGATCCTGCGAGGAGCAAGGGGGAAGTTCAGACCCTTCTGGAGTATATCAGTCGCTTTATTATCGAGCTCCTCATTGGATAGGTTGGTGACATAGCTAATCAGTTCATGCGAGGTTTGTTGTTTGGTTCTTAGCTTATCAAATTTCAAAGACTATTTTCTGGTGGTTGTTTCTAGAAGAATTATTACTGGAGATGTTCTGTTCTAGCTCAATGGATAGTTTTATGGCTGAAAATATCCTTAATATGAAAATATCCTTCTAAGGTTAACATAAGTCATTTTCAAGTGGGTCTACTTTGTTGTTTAGCATTCAGTCTCATGCAAACTTGTTCATGCACTAGTAATCTTCTAAGTCTGTTGGTTGTCTCCTATTTGTCAGCTTTTCTAAAATTGTGTTGTGCTGCGTTGTGGTGTACCATGTTGCCTCCTGTCTTCTATTGATTTGGTGCTTAACTCTTTTATTGTTGTTCCCTTTTTGTGTTTGTGTGGCTATCTTGCTCATTCTTCTTGTATTCGAGGCTATGGTGATTCCACTACTATTGCATGAGATGGTCACATTTTCTTTGTGAACAATCCTTGATTATCTTAGTTCCTGTTGACCATTATACCACCATATAAAAGGTTCTTTGAAACTTAAATTTACTATGGAAATGGTGGAATTACACTTGGACACTTAGACATTTAGATTTTAGTAATTCCACCAACACTCATTAAGCTTCCTTTACTAGCGTGATGGTAGAATGATACCTATCTATTCTTTCCATTGATTTTCATCATTTTTCTAGTAAAATATATGTGTTCCAACTTCCTTTACTAGCAAAATGAGACTTAGTTATTCCTTATAGAGTCAAGAATTCCTTGCTGAATGAATCATTCTTGAATCCTCGCTGAGTGATTCATTATTCTTTATAGATGTTGGATAGTGCTAATGCATTTTTTTGTTTTTCCTCTAAACTTAGCCATTTTTCCTGAATGTTACAACTACTTTTTTTCCTTCAAAACTGACTATAACTTGTCCAATATACAATAAAATTCTATGCCCAAGTGTTCCTACTAGGCTAAAATAGCTATTTTGGTGAGAAAGTCCAAGTGATGCTCATCACATATGTTTTGATAATGGATATGATTGGGCCAATAACCGATAATGGAGTTTGAATGATGGAAATGAGTCAACAACCAGAAGGGTTAAAGTAAATCATGGATGCATTTGATGCAGTTTGAGAACAATGCATAAGCAACCACCAAACACATTACAATTTGTTCAATTACATTGGTTTCTTTTCTTTTAGTTAGTTCCTATATATCATCCTTAACTCATCAAACTTTCAACTAGGTTGATATTTCTATTCCATAGGTTTTTCTTGGAGGTCTATTGAGATTCATTCTTAGATAACTATTTAGTGAATGTGCATGTTCTACAGTTAGTTGAAAAACACAGGGATTTGTGAATGAAGGATAGAGGAAATTTATAAATTGGCCTAGCATGGTGACATACTTTGCAAAGCCATATTTATTGCAAAAGGTGAAAATATTTATTGCATACAAATATGGTGAATACTTGGAATACTGAAAAAAGAATGGAGAGGAGAACAAATGTAGTTCCTTTCCCAGGAAAATTACATAACAATCAAGGAGTTCACCATGCAAAACAAGAGTATTTTGAGAAGAATAAAACACAATCAAAGTAGTCAGTGACTCAGTGCATCAAATTCAAGTAATCACTCTTCTTTCTCTTGATCCACACAACCAATTTTGACAAGTACAATGATTTTGATGAATATGACAATGATTATACAGGAAACAAGAGTCAAAATCTAAATATGGCCATATCATAATTGAAACTTAAACAATAATGGGGTGATTGATAATAAGTTGCAATGAACTAATAGCCAATAGATTTAGGTTAAAATTGTATATGAAATTAATGAACCGGAATCCAAAGTTTAAATTCTTTGTTGAAGTCTAGCTGAAATCAATAAAGACACATATTTTTTCTTTCCACTAAGTTTTAGGTGGTAGACTTAGTGACAACATTCATTATTGATTTCCCCTATGAAAAAAAATATATTCTGTGAGAGATATTGTTTTATGCAAGTTATATGGAAAACTCACCAAACATTTTCTATCTTGCCAATGGTGGGCCTATTCTTGATTTATCAACTATGAAAAAATGGTACTGCTCATATACCTTGGATTGAATCTCTTCCCACTAGGGTTGAGGTTTCCTCTCACTGAACCTTTTTTGGCTGCACATAAATTAACAACACCCATTCAATTGTTAGAATTATAGGTAAATCATAAATGCAATGTAAACCATAATCAAGAGAGTAAATTTTATGCCATAGCATATACTAGAATCTTACATGTTTCAAATATTTTCCACCCCTTGGAAAGAAAGTATTATATATACACTTGGCTCATCTTGCTCAACCCATTGTATCTCTTGCCGATGATCATTTTCAGCCACAACTCTGTTCTTAGGTCATGGTTCCTCGTCAATAATCTAAACTTGACACAACCTATTTGAATCATCCATCAAATTGACTTGGTTTGATTCCATTGACTACTTATTGCTTACACTAAAATACCCATTTCAAACAATGGTGGTGATGTACTTGTGGATATACATGTTAGTATTATTAATCCTCCCTTGGTCAAATTTCTATTAGATTAATTATTGCCTAACTTAGGAACCTTAATTAAATATTTGGGTCCACTAGTACAATTGGGTCCACTTGACCTAATGGAGCCACATGTACTAGTCACTGGAGTGTGGGAACACTACTAGAGGTTAATTGCCACTTACTGCATGTGCATGCATTAGTTTGGGTTCCTCCTAGACCAAGCCCTACATTTTAGGAGTCACTAGGAGTCCCAACACCAACCTACTTTAGTTAGTTGGATTTAGTACTAGTTAATCTCAATTAGCCCTCAGTTGCTTTCAGCTAGTTCTCAAATAGTTAGATAATGCATGTGGAGTAGGTATCTTTTCCCACCTACCACACTCAGTTGCACTAAGTTAACTAGTTGTCACTATTTGTTTGACTTGGTTAGACGTCTTGGAGTTGATTTTGGACTCCGATATTGATTGAGAGACCATGAGTAAGAGATTCAGTTAGATACTGTCATATCCACTTGGGAGATTCAAATTCATGTCCCATGCATTCGAATTCTTCCTATGTAAACTATTGTAACACCGGATATTATTATTGTGAATGATATTGTAATCTCATGAGCAATACTTGTCTATTTCATGTGTGGTTTGCTTTGTTCAGTTTGTATCTTCATTCTCCATTCTTTTGCTGCAAACATTATTAGAACTATATTCTTGAATATCTAAATGGCATTCAAATTATAATAATAGAAAGTCTTTATCATTTTTAATATACACCATTAGTTTGTTATCCAAAATGAATGAATACACCTCTTGCCTCTTTATCATGGGATTGTTACTCAGGTCTATTTTGTCTTTCTTAAAGACAATCCCCGTGAAGGGAAATCAACAATTCTCTTAGCAAACTAACAATGTTTCAGGAGGCCAAACTTTGGAATTGATGCTAAAAAATCTCTTAAAGGTACTTTGACTTTGTTTTCTAGCTAGAAACACTTGCTGGTCCATTCTTGTCACCGGAGGACTTACCAACAGAATTGACCTACAATTTTGGCATTGTGTGGACGCAATGTTTGGGTTTTCATTCCATGGTATGCTATTTCTGGACTATTTTCTATGTAGGATGATGTTTCTCTCCTAGAGTTTTTAATATTATACATTGTATGCTGAGGCCAAAAGAACAATATAGGGGAGCAACTTGGTTAATAAAATTTCCAAATTTCGCACTGAAGCATAGGCTACCAAGTTTCCATATTAGGTCAAGGAATGGAGGATGAAACTTGGAAATGTAACATCATTTGGAAATTCCAACCATTAACTAGAGAATTTCAAACATCCTCCTGCTATAGTGGGGAATTGTTTCAACATAATTAAAAAAAAATAACAAGGTTGTCGCTGTAGCGACGCCTATGTGTACAAGCCTTTAAAGGGCTTGCTATACTAGCAGCGAAATTTCTGTCACTAGTATAGCAAGCAAGTCAGAGGCTTGTACACATAGAAATTTCTATAAATATGAGCCATCATCACAATAGAACCAAAAATTCATCATAATAGCAGCAAAACGTCATCAAAATAGTACCAAAACTCCATCACAATAGCACCAAAACATCTTCGCAATAACACCAAAACATCATCACAATAACACCAAAATGTCGTCGCAATAGCACCAAACTTTGTCGTAATAGCACCAAAAATTCATCACAATAGCCACTTGAGTTCATTGCTATAATGACGAACAGACGACGAAGTATAGTTGGCTTAATTTGTTTTTAAAAATACAACTGCGTCGCTATAGAAACGAATGGTGGCACTTAAATTGCATTTCTTTTCTGTCGCTATAGAGAAGAACTGTGGCAAGTGTTGCTACAACGATGAATGTTTTCCTACGAAAAAAAGGGGTAGGATTCATCGCTATAGCAACGATTTTTGATGAGAAAAATGTCCACATGTACTAGTTCCTTTTCCTCTTTATTTCCCTGCAACTAATCTTTGTACATAACATTTTCATTGAATACTACATCTCTACTCCTAACGATTTTGTGATTTTCATAATCCAATAAGTGATAACCAAAATCATCAACCCCATATCCAATAAAGGAACATTTCTTGGATTTAGCCTTGTTGGGGCGCGCACCTTAACGGTCCTTAATTTTGGTAACTCCGTGGTTTTTGTGGAAGCTGTAAGCGGAGTTGTGACTCAAAATAGTCTTAGGGGTGTCGAGGTTAAGTAAAATCCTTCTTTTTGTAATAAACCCATGGTTTAAGTCCAGGGTTTAGGGTTCGGGGTGCCCATGGTTTAAGCCTATGGTTTTGTAATAAGTGCACTATAAATAAGCACTCTTGTAAAGAAGTCAGTTTAGGATTTTGATGTAAGATGATTTGATGCAAAGCTAAGGCTAGTTTTGTAAGAAAGGTTAAGTCCTAGCTGTGTGCGTGGATGACCTCTGTAGCTGAGTGCGCAGAGGGTTTTTGGGTGAATAAGAAGATCTGCAGCTGTGTGTGCAGCTTGAGGAATTGAAGGGATCTACAGCTGAGTGCGCAGATCAGAACTGTGGTTTTTGTAAAGAGTTGAATAAAACACAGTTCTGTGGACGTAGCCCCTAAACTGGGGGTGAACCACATTACATCTTGTGTCGTGGTTCTTTTTTGTTGTTTCTGTTATGTTCTTTTATGCATTTATAAGTAAATAACTGATAAGTAAGATCACTGCTAAATATTAACTTCGCTATGAAGACCCAGTAAAGGGTTGAGCAAGGCATTGTTTGTTTATATAACCACAAAGCTAAATAAGTGAATATCAAGGCTCTGTATTTTATGATTATCATTTGTTAGAAGCTAAAGGTACAGTAATATCCCTCTTCTGCTTGCAGAAACCTGATTCTGCGGCACCCCATAGCTGTTTTGGGTGAGACTGCAACCTTTTTGCAGGTTGTTGCCGAAAGGGCCAACACTGTGGGTATTTTTTTGGTGCGAAGACAAAAGTATAGAACCCGGGTCTGCCCTAAGCCCAACAAATTGGTTCTGTTGTCAGTTGAACTCAGTATCTGCTCAAGAGGGGTTTACGTCATACCTCGAGGGCTATGTTTTGGAGACCCTCAGTGAAAGAAATCAGCGATTGGATTGAAGAGACTTATCTGAACTTTGCTGTACAAGAGAACAAATATCTACGTCATAGTTCAAACGACTTTTTACAAAGGTACATTTTTTCTGATGTTTATGAAATTTTGTTTGGTAGTATCCACAAAGAGTTGCACCAGTGGTTATCCAGGTTAACAAAGAGAAGGACGAACTTCCAAGAAGGTCAGTTTCCTGATTGGACCCCGACAAGAATTAATATATTGAAAAGGGTGAACAACGAGATATCCCAAGTTGTTGATTTCTGGACAACGCGAACCCTTGAAGCATTTGTGACGGAGTTCGCCATTGACACAAGTACGTCCTTCAGTGAAGCTGAAGGACAGTTCTTCAAAGGACCAAGGGGTAAGTACTTGAATTCATTTAGTTTGAGAATTAAAATTCTATTGGCTGATAAAGGTATATTGATCATTGAATCAAACTGTTAGATTTAGTATTACTAATATATGTTTGCAAGTGAAAGTACCTTCGACGAGAAAAGCAGTTTGTTGCGAAGTGGAAAAAGGTACAAGATAAATTTTGAGTCCTATGCCCTAGGTCAAAATACCGAGTCTAACCCTATAAGTCCAACAGCCTCAAATCCCAAAGAAACCCCTTCTATTGGAAATCCTCTGGTAACCCCGCAGCAAAGACTTATTATCCCTGAGAACCTGTCGCAATCTGAAAGTAACCCTAGCCCGAGTATTCCTGTCGTAGGTCAGTCTACCCCAGTAAGCTCCCCCCTACCTACTACCATTCCCCCTCACTCCCCCCCTAGATCCGTGATGGCCCATATGAATGACGACATTAAGCTCCCTGTTTTCAAAGGAACTGGAATGGTCACAAAAAGTACATTCATAGTTGGGAAGCATGCTAGAAGTCCCTTTGCCTAAGATTTAGGGACCAACCTTAGGAGGTGCGAAGCAGGTTTAATGGTACGACCAGTCCTCAGGGACATTTGGAGCAATGCTACGAAGCATGGAAGCATGTACCTCGTGAAGAATGGGTACATAGGTTTGTGCACACCCTGGAACCTATAGCGAAGAACTGGTATGCGGAGGTCGAGCTTCGCCATGGTACTGTAAGTTGGGATAGTCTTGTTGATAGTTTTGTGCTGACATTTTCTATTAATGAGGTTTCTCCTGCTTTGGATGCAGCTGTTAGGTTGATCTATACTAAAGTATTTGATGATCAAGAAATAGCAGAATACCAACCTGATTGGAAGGAACAAGAATCCAATGCAGTAGAATTTTATAACCTCACAATTGATGAGGATTACGATCCACACAACATTAACATTCCTGAGTCAGAAGGACACTATGAAGTACATGGACCAGTAGTTGAAGCACCTGAAGTGACTTAGCCCCTGAAGACGTGGACCGTAAACATTGGGTCAGAAGAAAACCCTAAGTATGCTACCATTGGAGATTATTGGGATGATGAAATGGTGAGCAAAGTGACCCAACTTCTCCATGAATATCAGGACCTATCTCTGACAGGGTTCTCAAAAATGAAAGGAATCATTGAGGTGGTGGAATACATTCTGTTGTGGGTTGAAGTTCAAAGCCATGTCGAAGATGGTATCATGAAATGTCGAATGTCCTTATTTTGGTGCAGCCAGAGTCACTGCTTATGCCAAAGAAGGAAAGATTTGTCAAGGCTTAAAATACGACCGTTGGAAGAAATCAAAATTGGCGGCGCCAGTACGCTACCTATATTAACTACCTGTATTAATGAGATATTGGAAAATCTACCCTCGTTTGGACAAGATCTCTGTCAGATTTGGTATCATCAATGCATAGTTATGACAAATGTCATGGATGGATTCTATAAGAAGACACCCACACCCGCGGCGTTCACATTCTACAATTTATTGAGTTTTACAATTGCATCCATGTCAGCTGATAGCGAGCTTCACAAGTTAGTGAGAGAATTTGAACAGGAGGGTCTGCCACACCTTTTTAGCCACCCACCTACGTCTCCACTTCATGAAGAGACTCCCCTAGCACCGACCCAGCCAACGCAGACACGCTCTACCAGTAAAAAATTTAAGCCTGAATTTCATTCTAAGCGGAATGAAGACAGACACAAGTAATCAGGGAAAACACCAGAGGATCCCGAGATGAATCCGTCCGGCTCAGCAGAGGTCCCACTTGAAGATGATGAGAAAATTGCACCGCAATGTCCACCGTATCTTGCACCAGTACGAAGAGGAGTTCATTTCACTCGGTGGATGAAGAAGTTCACAGTATGCACCCCTTTGCTTCCACGGGGTGTGCAGCTGGTCGGGACAATGATAGGGAAAATAGACCGGCTCAAGTACGCCGACCATGATACAAATGATCATGGTAAATTTCCATAGTTAGCACCTGGGACATACTTACACTCTGTTCGCTATCAGGAGACTGGAGCGACATTATTAGAAGTGAAACAGTGGGCTGCTGGCTTGGACAAAGCTGGTTTGTTGAAGATGCTCGATGTGCCCCACTTCGGTCCTAGCACACAGGTAACCGTGGTGGTCAAACAATTATTGGCATTGGTGCATGATGGGTACCTATGGATTAGAAACCAGAAAATAGCTATCAATGGAGAACTCATTCACCAGATTATGGGCCTACAAAAGGAAGGGCCTAAACCTAGCATTGAGTTTTTGGGAAAACATGAAGATGTGAAGCTAGCACATAGCATGAAGGATTCTTTGGGATGACGAAAGGGAAGAGAGGGTATCAAACCTCAGCTGTTCATCATCACAACATTCGATTTGCTGTAGAGCTCTTAGCCTGCAAGCTAATGCGGAAGTGCAGACCAAATGAAGTACCTACCCTAATTGTAAGTATTGCTGCGAACTGTGCGAAAGGATACATTTACAACTGGGCAGCATACATCACTAAGGAATTTCTTGACGATGCCTGCGACGCGCAGGAAAAAGGTAAACCCTTTCACTATTCATGGCTGATCGTGCTTATTGCTTTGATCAGGTGGAAAGATCCCACCGAGGTGCAGTTTATTGACATACCTCCAAGCATGCCAGGTGCAGTGAGGTATGCATCACTCTGGGTTTCGCAGGACAAAGCATCCCAGCAGATGATGAACACTGTGTTCACCTTTTACGCCATGAGTATCTCATATGAGATTGTAAAAACCCCCCGGCTCAGTAATTATCTATTCTCTCAATATGATGGAGTGGCCACCTTCAGGGCCAACATGCACAATGTCTTCATCCAGGCCTGCGCAAAAAAGAAGAAGGCATGCTAGAAATTGCCATATGTGGTGACCAAAGAAGATGTCCTCAAGGTAGTTCAATAGTGACCTGATGAATGGTTGAAGGATGCAGGAACAAAGCCCAACATTCCAATCCCTCTGGTCACCAATGTGGGCACTGGCCCTAGTCAGAAGCAGCAGTAAGACCCCCCAAAGGATAGCGAAGAGAAAAGTGAGTCGCACCAGAGTGAAAGCGACCAGGGTGGAGATGGCGGAGATAAAGGAGAAGAAGAGGAGTCGGTCAAAACTATCTCAGACCCTAATCGGCCAGATAAGTACAAGTCACCAGAGGCCGAAGAAGTGACCAAACCTCAGTCCCAAAAGAAAATGAAAGCGTCAAAGGACAAGAATATCGATGAAGACCCCACCTTGACAAGTGAGGAGCTTAATCATGCTCTGTTAAAATACATAGAATTTCTCACCAAGAAATGGTCAGAGTTTGCAGTCACGCATCTTGATGCCATCATTGGCATAGCAAAGCGAATCTCGGAGCTGAAGGAGTTAGCAGAAAAATCAACGACTGGTGCTACGGCAAGTAGTGCCCCAGTACCTACGTAACCAGACACAAGACAATGGCTGGTTAGAGAACACCGAGGACAAGTGTCAAGCGCAGCACTCATAATAACTGACGCAACATCTCGCGCAGAGATGAGCATGATAGTTGGAATAGATTACACTAATATGTCCATGATGGAATTACATCTTTGTCAGTCAGCTATCACAAAGGAAATCCAAGCACGAGAACACTACTCACAAATACAGTTGGAAAATACCAGGAAGCAGAATGATAGCCTCGTAGCACAGTTGGAGGAAGCGGTGCAGAGAAAGAGCGATGCAGAATGTAAGCATGTCACATTGGTGCGAGTATTGGAGTGTTAGTTTTTCAACATTTAAGCTAGCATTATGTTAGGATCTTTTCACTGAGAGAATAACAAGCATAGCAATAAAACATAAGCACTTCACAAGAGACAAGAGACATAAAGAGTTTTGATCGAGGAAACCATAAATGGATAAAACCCCGCAATTTCCTCAAATATAGAATTACCACAAGATGTAAGACCCCAAAACCGTAAGATGCACTCCCGACAGCAGTAGTCTTCTAGTCCCAGTATATTTCCTTCTTCACTAGTGCGCCACACTTGAGAGGGTAAGTGATGTGTTGTACAAGTGATAAATAGAGAGACTCTCACTCTCTATTTATATTCTTCCATTCACTTGAAGTGCACTTAATCATGTCGACCCAACCAACAATTACTTACTCGAGCCTACACCTTAATTAGTGTATAATAACTCAAGTGCCCCGAAACTGTGGGGACTTACACAATGACTTGACAAGACTTGTTTACATGATTAATCCTCCTGATTGGAACATCGGGGCATGACAACATGACTCAAATACATAATAGAAACATCCCTGAATAAACATCGGGTTACAATACATAAGAATACATTCTGAAGTTACATATACATCAACACTCCCTCTTAACTGGGAAGGTATTCTTTTGACACGGTTTTCAACACTGTTCTTCTTCTCTGTATCAACTGGATCATCTTTGTCTTCAAGTCATCTTCATCACTGGATCTGGATCATCTCTCGATCTAGATCATCATAGAACATCATCACTGGATCTGGATCATCACTCGATCTGGATCATCATCACTGGACTGGATCTAGATCATCACTCGATTTGGATCTGGATATGGATCATCTCTCAATCTGGATCATCACTGCTGGATCTGGATCATCACTCGATCTAGATCTCTCGGATTCATCATAACTGGATCTGGATCATAGCTCGATCTGGATCTCCTCTGGTCATCATCATGTGTGTACTATCTCGTCATAGGAAGTTCTACAGAGCCAACCCTTTTTCATGCTGGTTGTAGGCCTAGCCACCAGGTAGGTCTTCGCCCAGCAGTTACATCTAACCTGCTCATCAGAAAAGCACGCCCAACACTCACATATGATCATGTAGTAAACTACAATCACATCAGAAAGGCCCAACACTCACATTCACCAGCATGATAGGACATCACATCACTAACATCTGTGAAATGGATCTGCACTTATATCTGACCTACTCGTTAGAATGGCACATTCATCCAGGAGGGAACACATCCTACCACAGTGATGAATGAATCTCACCTAGGCCGGAACCCTTCCTACCACAGTGATGAAATATTTCCACACATTCACCCAGGCCGGAACACATCCTACCACAATGATGAACGACTCTCACCCAGGCCGGAACCCTTCCTACCACAATGATGAAATATTTGTGCACTCACATATGACCTGGTAGGAACTGAATCCTACACCCTCATCAGAATGGCCCCCAGTCAATGACTGAGCTACCTGGTAACGGACCAGGTGCCTCCACTCTCCCTGAGAGTGGCAGTTTCCCTTACATCTGTCCTACTCAACAGAATGGCTAGCACTCGCATCTGCCATGGAAGGAACTTAATCCTTTAGCCATGAATAGAATGGCTCAGCCCTTACATCTGACCTGCTCGTCAGAATGGCTCTTTGAGTCCCTAACTGAGTGTTCCTGGTAACTGACCAGGTGCCTCCATTCCCAGAATGGAAGTCAGCACTCATATCTGACATGGAAGGAACCAAATCCTCTCACCATGAAAGAATGGCTCAGCCCTTACATCTAACCATGGAAGAAACCAATCCTCTCACCATGTCAGAATGGCTATGGGTCTCATCACTTTCTCTTGGAAGGAACCTCGATCTAGAGAACACCAAGTCTCTCTCTGAAGTACTCAAACTTCAGCCTAGCCAATGGCTTCGTCAATACATCAGCTATATGTTCCTCCATTGCAACATACTGGAGCTTCACTGCTCCTCTTTGCACCATATCCTTGATATAGTGATACTTGATCTCGATATGCTTCAACTTGTCATGGAACACTAGATTCTCTGACAACTTCACGCAACTCTGGTTGTCACAATGTATACAAGTAGCATCAAACTGGAGATCAAATATATCAGACAGTAGCTTTCGCAGCCATACTACCTCACAACTAGCTAAACAAGCTGCGACATACTTTGCTTCAGCTGTACTCAGTGCCACACAGGATTGCTTCCTGCTAAACCAAGAGATCACACCTGATCCCATACTGAAGCAACATCCTGAAGTAGTCTTCCTGTCGATGGCACTGCCTGCCCAATCTAAATCAACATAACCTCCCAGGTTAATCTTTTGATTCGCATCGTACTTGAGCCCATAATCAACTGTACCCTTCAGGTACCTCAGAATATGCTTTGCAGCAGTTAGGTGAACACTTCTCAGATCTGTCAGGTACTGGCTCAAGGTGTTCATAGCAAATCAAATGTCTGGTCTCGTGTTTGTCAGGTACATCAATGACCCAATAATCTGACGATACATCATAGCATCAACCAACTCTGATGAAGCATCACTCAATAGCTTCAGGTTCGATGCCATAGTTGTAGCCAAATCCTTGCAGTCCATCATCCCAAATCTCTTCAGGATCTCTATTGCATACTTCCCATGTCCAAGGAAGATTATATCTGTACTTTGCCACACCTCCATGCCTAGAAAGTAATGCATCATCCCCAAGTCCTTCATCTCGAACTCAACAGAAAGCTTTCTCTTCGTATTAGCAATCAACCCATCTGTACCAGTTACAAATAGATCATCTACATACAGTAGGAGCATCACTGGGTTGCCATCTTCAACCTTGTAGTAAAGGTTGGAATCTGCTTTACTTTTGGTAAAGCCCAAACTCGATAGAAAGCTGTCAATCCTGCCGTACCAGGTCTTGGGTGCCTGTTTCAAACCATATAGGGCTTTCTTCAATCTGCATACATGAGACTCTCTGTCATGTGTCTCAAAACCGAGTGGTTGTTCTACATATACTTCCTCTTCTACTACACCATTCAAGAAGGCAGTCTTGACATCCATTTGGTGTATCTTCCACTTCGTCATGGAAGCCAAAGAAAGTACTAATCTGATGGAAGTGTATCTGGCTACAGGTGCAAAGGTCTCTTCATAGTCTACTCCCTCTTTTCGAGAGAATCCTCGAGTTACAAATCTTCCCTTATACTTTTCAATGCTACTGTCCGCAGCATGCTTGATCTTGTAGATCCATTTGGAAGTGACAACTGACTTCCCTTTCGGTTTTGGGACAACATCCCAAACATCATTCTTCATGATCGATTGATATTCTTCGATCATAGCATACTTCCATTCTTTCTGATCTGTCGCTTCTTCATAACTGGAAGGTTCTTTATCAATGAAATCACATAGTAAAGCTACATACCCAGAATTAGATCTGGTCCTCTTTCTTTCTCTGTGATTCTCTTCTGGAGCCCCATATCTTTATTCACCTTGGATAAGTTCACGTACCCAAGTAGGTTTCCTCTTATGAGGATTCTTCTCCAGATGTGGATCTACAGGTCTTTGTGGTTCCTCAAACTCTCGATCTTCTTATTGAGCTTCTTTGTTCATGACTGTATCATGACTTCTGGTTACTTCCGCTTCCGCTTCTTCAGGTTCTTCACCATGTCTCCTTCTGGATTTATTGTAAGCTGTGCCTTCATCAAATGTCACATCCCTGCTGATGTCAATCTTCTTGTATCCTGGGAAGTAGATTCTGTAGGCCTTAGAGCTTTCAGAGTATCCCACAAATATGCCCTTCCTTCCTGAAGGATCTAATTTTGTTCTCTTCTCTTTTGGAATGTGTATGTACACAGGACAGCCGAATATTTTGAGATGGATGACTTCTGGTTTCTTGCCGGAGAAGACTTCTTCAGGAGTCTTGTTCTTGAGTACTCTATGTGGAGTACGGTTCTGTACATATACTACTATTCTGGCAGCTTCAGCCCAAAGATGCATAGGTAAATCTTGATCATGAAGCATAGCTCTTGCAGCTTCCATGATAGTTCTGTTGTTCCATTCTGCAATCCCATTCTGTTGTGGATTATAAGGAGTGGACAACTCCCTCTTAATCCCTGATTCTTTGCATAGCTCCTTGAATTCATTTGAAGTGAATTCTCCACCATTATCTGATCTAATGCTCTTGATCTTCTTTTCAGTATGGTTCTCGATCAAAGCTTTGAATTCCTTGAACTTGCTGAATACTTCATCTTTGTTCTTCATAAAATAAATCCATGTCTTTCTAGAAAAATTATCAATAAAAGAAACATAGTATGCATACCCACTAAGTGAGTTTGATGACATAGGACTGCATACATCAGAGTGGATGATTTCTAGAATGATTTTGGCTTTGCTTTCGTTTCTTGGAAATTTCTTCTTTGTATTCTTTCCTTTCACACATGCTTTGCAGACCCCATCATGTTTTGCTTGAATTTTTGGAAGACCTTCGACAGCTTTACTTGCAATAGGTAGTGCTCTATAATGCACATGTGCAAGTCTTCTATGCCAAAGCTCATTTGGCTCTACTGTTTCATGGATCAAGGCTTGTTCTGGATGACCCTTCAATATGTACAAGCCTCCTTCTTGTTCTCCAATTACTACCGCATCATTGATAGTCTTTCCTTTTGGCCACATGATGACTCGACCATCTATGAATGCCACCCGCATTCGTTTTGCATCTAATGCTGAAATGGATAGAAGATTCTTCTTCAGTCCTGGCGAAAATAACACTTCTTTCATTGTTAGAGACTTACCAGAGTCTAGCTTGTATGAAGATTCCCCACTACCTTTTATTGGATATTGATAGTCATCTCCTAGTTTCACCTTGTGAGGTGATTCATGTTCTGACAGTCTTACAAAAGATTCGTTGAATCCCGTCATATGTTTGGAAGCACCACTGTCTATGAGCCAATCATCACTTTCATGAGTAATGTTACCTGTGAGAGCTGATATCAGAACATATTCATCCTCGCTTGAAGAATCTTCACTTTCATATTTGGATCTCTTTCTGGATGGTTCATCATCCTCTGCAGCATGAGCATGATGTCTTCTTTTGTTTCTCTTCTTTACAATCTTCTGTTTGTGAGGACAATCTTTTGCAAAGTGTCCTGCTTCATCACAAGTATAGCATATGACCCTAGACATATCTCTTCTAGGATTATCTTTGTAAGAAGGCTTACCTCTGGAATGATGAGTTTTCTTTCTTGATGACTTGGAGTGAGACTTGGAGCATACTGTAAGAGCTTGGTCTTCACTTCCCATCTTCTCTTCCCGTGCTGCTATCTGAGCTTCTTCTTGAAAGCATTCTTCCCATAGTCTACTGAATTTGACTAACTTCTTTCTGGCATAGATTCCTTGAATGAAAGCATCCCATGACCTAGGGAGGCCATTCAAAGTAGTCATGACAATCTCTGCATTTTCCACTTCTTCATCAATAGCCTCTAATTGTTCCTTAATTTGAGAAACCCTTGTGAAGTATGACTGGATAGTTTCTCCATTCTGAATCTTCACATTCTTCAACTGGTTCCTGAGGGTCATCTTCCGATTGATGTTCTTTCCTTGAAACAATTTGGTTAGGGCATCAAACATAGATTTAGGTGTCTTGAGAGAGGACACCTGTGGGATAAGATGATCCTTGATAGAATCAGCAATGATCCTCTTTTCCATAACCATCTTCTTCTTATGTAAGGCCTTTTCCTCATCTCCCTCTGGAACAAGAACCTCCTCATGAATGTAGGAGTCTAATTCATTCTCTTCCAGTACCAGGGAGATCCTATACTTCCAGGCTTGGAAGTTATCAGCCCCCTCAAGCTTTTCATCAAGCTTGGTATGATGAGACATCTTTAAATAAGAACCTCAAATGGAAATACAAAAGATTTTATATCTTACCAGGTTCAAGATGTCAGATCTGAAACTTGAGCTGAAATCCCGCAGAGCTGGTTCAGGAGCAAACTAGGGTTTTTATTTTCCGGAGTTCTGTCCACCCAAATGCCTTCAAATTTGTCCCTAACTTCAATTTTGGGGAGGAGATCAATTCAGGCCTGGGCTCACTGAAAAATTCCTCTTCTGTAAAAAGCCCTAATTTTTTACCCTAGTGACAGGTCAAAAACTGAAAAATCTCATAATTGAATTCTGTTTCGACAGAAAGATGTGCCCTAGGGAGGAGAGTAATTCCACCTTAATTTTGCTGAAAATCTATGGAGGAAGATCCACAAACTAGGAAGCCCTAGTTCCCGTAGCTGCACAGTGTCTTCTTCTCAAGTTAGCTCTGATACCATGTTAGTTTTTCAACATTTAAGCTAGCATTATGTTAGGATGTTTTCACTGAGAGAATAACAAGCACAACAATAAAACATAAGCACTTCACAAGAGACAAGAGACACAAAGAGTTTTGATCGGGGAACCCATAAATGGAGAAAACCCCGTAACTTCCTCAAAGATAGAATCACCACAAGATGTAAGACCCCAAAACAGTAAGATGCACTCCCGACAGCAGTAGTCTTCTAGTCCCAGTATATTTCCTTCTTCACTAGTGCGCCACACTTGAGAGGGTAAGTGATGTGTTGTACAAGTGATAAATAGAGAGACTCTCACTCTCTATTTATATTCTTCCATTCACTTGAAGTGCACTTAATCATGTCGTCCCAACCAACAATTACTTACTCGAGCCTACACCTTAATTAGTGTATAATAACTCAAGTGCCCCGAAACTGTGGGGACTTACACAATGACTTGACAGGACTTGTTTACATTATTAATCCTCCCCATCGGAACATTGGGGCATGAAAACATGACTCAAATACATAATAGAAACATCCCGAAATAAACATCAGGTTACAATACATAAGAATACATTCCAAAGTTACATATACATCAACATGGAAGAGGCGTGTCGAAGTCTTCCTGACTTCGACATCTAGAATGAGGAAGAATCGGAGCAAAGAATCACCGAACTAAAAGACTACACACAGTAGTATCGCAGTAAAATAGAGAAGCTTAAAGCAGAGCATGAGGCTCAAATTGCGGAGCTTCAACTTCGCATTATCCCGGAAATCCCACCAGAGGTCAGAGAGCAGCGCCGCGCAGACATTCAGGCCTCAGCAACAAAAATCTTAGATATCGTGGGTAGCACAGCAAAACTGCTAGAGGAAAGCATTGATGCCTGGACAACACTACAGGAAAACCCCGAAGTACAAAAGCTACAGGAAAACATCAAGCAGCGACAAGCAGAGTTGGATGCAGTCAAAGTGGAAATTAAGACCCTCCCTCCTATGCAGAAAATGCTCAAGGTAAAACAAAGCAAGGAACTCCAGCAGCAGATTGAGTCATATAGAACAAAAGCAACACTGCTGGAAGATTCTATGCAGCCCCTTGTCAACAAGGCCTTGGAATTGAGTACTACTGTGGATATCCAGCTCAAAGTTCTGAAGTAATACGATGCATTTGCATAGGAAAAGGCTAGCGAAGCGTCAGTGACAGCATTACAGGAGCTGGTGGAGAAGGAACAAGCAGCTGACAATATCATGCATGGACTCAACAAGCAGTTCACTATCTTCGCCAGCAAAGTTCTCCCACCAGACGAGCAGCTAAGTGTCCTGGGATGGGACACCGGTGAGTCTTAGGGGCCTGTTGGGGTGCACACCTTAATGGTCCTTAATTTTGGTAACTCCGTGGTTTTTGTGGAAGCTGTAAGCGGAGTTGTGACTCAAAATAGTCTTAATGGTATCGGGGTTAAGTAAAATCCTTCTTTTTGTAATAAACCCATGGTTTAAGTCCAGGGTTTAGGGTTCGGGGTGCCCATGGTTTAAGCCCATGGTTTTGTAATAAGTGTACTATAAATAAGCANTAAGATGATTTGATGTGAAGCTAAGGCTAGTTTTGTAAGAAAGGTTAAGTCCCAGCTGTGTGCATGGACAACCTCTGCAGCTGAGTTCCCAGAGGGTTTTTGGGTGAATAAGAAGATCTGCAGCTGTGTGCGCAGCTTGAGGAATTGAAGGGATCTGCAGCTGAGTGCGCAGATTAGAACTGTGGTTTTTGTAAAGAGTTGAATAAAACATAGTTCTGTGGATGTAGCCCCTAAACTGGGGGTGAACCATGTTATATCTTGTGTCGTGGTTCTTTTTTGTTGTTTCTGTTATGTTCTTTTATGCATTGATAAGTAAATAACTGATAAGTAAGATCACTGCTAAATATTAACTTCACTGTGAAGTCCCAGTAAAGGGTTAAGCAAGGCACTGTTTGTTTATCTAACCGCGAAGCTAAATAAGTGAATATCAAGGCTCTGTATTTTATGATTATCATTTGTTAGAAGCTAAAGGTACAGTAATATCCCTCTTCTTCTTGTAGAAACCTAATTCTGTGACACCCCATAGCTGTTTCAGGTGAGACTGGAAACTGTTCGCAGGTTGTTGCTGAAAGGGCCAACACTATGGGTCTTTTGTTGGTGTGAAGACAAAAGGATAGAACTCGGGTCTACCCTAATCCCAACAAGCCTCAAGCTGTTTTCTATTTTATTTATCAATATGGACAAGTCCCCACAACCAAAAGTTCTAAAAAATGAGTAGTTTACCTTTTTGTATGTCCATGCCTCCTATGGAATCCCACCATCCAAAGATCTTGAAGGCCCTCTATTTATTAAATAAATATTAATATCTACAACATCAACCCAAAAATGCAAGGGAAACCCTGGATGCAATCACATACACCTTGCACTCTCCATGATCGTTCTGTTCATCTTTGCTGACACACCATTTTTTTTGTGGTGTTCCAGGGACTGTTTTCTCTTTGCAAATCCAATTATATGAACAATAACTATCAAAATCCTTGCTGCAGTATTCACCTCCATTATCAGATATGAGACATTTTAACTTTTTTCCTATCTCTCTCTCAACCAAAGCTTTTCACTTCTTAAAAGTAGCAAACACATCATATTTTGTCTAATGAAATAATCCAAGTTTTTCTAGTTGCATCATTAATAAAAGTAACATAGTAATGAGATCCACCAAGAGATTGTACATGAGCCAGTCCCCATACATCTGTATGCACAAGCTCCAACTTTTCACTCTTATTTTGTTTCCCAACCCTGAGAAATATAAATGTCTTATGTTTTCCCTAAACACAGTTCTCATAGAATTCCAAACTTACCTGCTTCATATCTAGAATCAGTTTCCTTGAGTGGAGAATCTGCATCCCCTTCTCACTCATGTGTCCAAGCCTATGATGCAACGACGTTGCACCTAATTTTGTGGAATCTATAGATATATAATAATCAATATTACGAGGAAATAAATACAACGTAGCTATCCTATATCCTTTTTCTCTTACCGGTCCTCATTTAGTGATATTCCACCATGTTTTTCCAAATGTAGACAAAAAACTGCTATCTTTCAACTTCCTTGTTGAGATCATATTTCATTTCATAGCAGGAATATGCCTTACATCTTTTGGCAGCCATTAATTTCCATTATTTAACTTAATATGTACCTTACCCATTCGAACAATTTTACATGGTTCATCATCCCCCAATAAAACATTTCCAAAATCACCTCGAACATAATCATGAAATAACTTCCTATAGGGTATAGTATGACATGAAGACCCTAAATATACTACCAAGTAATAACTAGCATTATCTAATGGAAGAATCAAAGCATCTTGTAACACATCACCTGCTTCATTTTCTTCCTGAGTAGTCTCCAACTTCCCGTCTCCTTTATTATTTCTTCATATGTCCTCTCTTACCACAATTCTAACACTCTATATTTCCAAATCTGGACTTAGATATGCCCTATCTAGACTTGATGCTATTACCTGGGATCCTTCCTCTCTCCTTTTTTCTTCCCCTATTCTCCATGGTCAACACATTACATGATGTCTCACCTATTCTTTTTCTTCACATTTCCTCACTAGGATTAACACCAACAACATCATCAAATTTAAGAGTGTTTGATCTAGGGACATAGTTACTTACAATCATGACCAAGCTATTCCAACTTTCTGACAATGATCACAATATTAGAATATCCCTAACCTCATCATCAAAGTTCATTTTTACATAACTTAATAGACTAGTAGGTCTATTAAATTCATTTAAATGTTTAGCAATAGATCCACCTTCTCACATCTTCATATTAAATAAACACTTCATTAAAATATCTTTTTGGAAGCCGATGTTTTTTCATAGAGCTTAGCCAATGTGCTCATCAAACCCTCTATTGTATTTTCTTTTGAGATAGTGAAAGTCACCAATGAAGCCATGAACAACAATATTGTTCCCAGTGCCTTTTTGCTAAGAACCTCCAATTCTTCATCCTTCATAGTTGTCGGTTGTTTTGTTTTTCCACCCTACGGTAGGTATAGATGCTTCTAGTATAGATAGTACTCCATTTTAATCTTCCATAATTGGTTGTTTTGACAATTAAATTTCTCAACCCTATCTTCCTTCTTCTGCCATTGCTCCCACTTGAACTAGGAACCCTTATTTCCTGCAAGTTTACTAGCCAAATAGACCTTTTGGCTTTGATACCAATTGTTAGAAAAATAGGATCATAGAACAATAATGATTAAACAATTAAACAGTATAAAAATATTAAAGACATTACAAGAGAGACACGGATATAACGTGGTTCACCCAACATGGGTTACATCCACACATAAATTTCCAGTCTTTTATTATTATACCATCTAGCAAAATCAAAGGATACAACCTTCAACAACCCCTTCGCAATTCTTATTCTCTCTCTCATAGTCTCCTTCACAAAATCACAAATATTTTTTTACAATGCTATACTACAATACACATCCGTATTACAATGATTTCCTTTTATAGGGGAATTACCATGGGAAAATACTATGGGTCACCCAATACCATGGGCCCACAAACTGTTGTCCAACAAACATCCCAAAAATTTCTTTTGGGGTATTCACCCCTAAAGACCCGCTAGGGGAATGCTATCCCCCAAACCCTCCAGCTAGGGGGGATTTCCCCCTAGATCCCCATAGGGGGACGATGCCCCCCCACACCCCCAGCTGGGATGAGTGTATAGTGAAACTGGGGTACAAACACAACTGTACAATAACATATATGAATTTGGAAGATTAGGATCCACAACCAACATCAATAAAAAAATTTCCATGTGAAGATATATTTTGACCATTCAACATTTGGACAAAATCCTATTTATACATCGAAAAATTATGAAAAAGGTTAAGATGTTTGATTTCCCTGGTTAATACTTTAATTTACATGACCAATAATTAATACTGATCTTAATTTTTATTATAATCTCATTTGAATTTGGTTATGGTATGTAAATAATGAAACAAGTTATTATTTATTCCACTCTTGCTCTTATGTTTTATGGTGTTAGCTAGGAGATTGATGTTTTATTATCCATTATTACCATTGTTTCCTAAACTAAACTAGATATACCTTAGATATTGTAATTTGTTCATGATATATGACTTGCTAACCGATGTTCATAACCCTATGCCTCACATGGGCCACTGTTTTACATTTCTTTAGGATTAAACCCATCCACTTAACTATGATCATGAGTTTAATACGGGTGGATCAGTCATAATTGCATCTGGAAGATCACACGTAGATTTAATTAATGAGTGGGTACATATCATAAGTGATGTAAAATTGAATTTATAATTCTTTTAGATGAGGAAAAGAAGGGAGGTGAGTTGGTTCAAAAAACAAGGTAGCCTAACTTAAAACTAGCTTTAACTTTTTCCTTAAAACTGTAGAAAAAGATAGAAAATATGGATAAGGTAGTGATGTGCAGTTTCTATTCTGGGTAGTCTGTGGGTTGGAAAAATATTATCCAGTATCTTTATAACTTAGTCCATGAGGATTTTTTGGCAAGTTTGACCTCAAAAATGGAATTGGGTGCAAACTAGCTAGTGTAGGACCTATGAATTAGTCAAAAAGATTAATTATTTTATCATAAGTCTTGGGATGGGTTTCGATTATTCCAACACCCTCTCTTAAGCCTGAATTATAATATCAGAAAAATATCAGACATATAGAGCCTGGAATCAAGTCTTAGTCACCCTTTACATACTGCTTTCCCATCCAAAACAAGGAAACAGGAAAAGCCACAAGTGGAAAAATCCTCCCTCAAACATAGACATGAACAAAACTGTATGAAATATGGTCTTCAATCTATCTTCACCACATGATAAGATATCCCAAGTAAAGACTTTATATTTCTGAAATTTGTCTATGAAAATAATTTAGTGAATATGTCTACAACTTGCTCAGATGATGCATAGTATTGCAGATCAATGACCCCATAATGCACAAGTCCTCTGATGTAATGCATATGGATCTCAATGTGTTTGGTTCGCTTCCTCAGTACTTGATCAGTTGAGATTAGAATGGTACTTTGGTTGTCACAATAGATGACTGTCATGAGGCTGATCCATGTATCTAGAGTCCATACTCACTGCATAAGATATATTAGGTCAAGTATGATTCAAATAAAGAAGACAACCAACCAGTTGCTTATATAGGGTGTTGTTTTCCAATGGAGTTGACAACGCTTATTCAAGATTAAATCCTGAAAGGAAAAGTCTTTCTTGGCTTGAAATCCTTCATTCTGAACTTCTTCAATAGATATAAAGCATACTTGGCCTGATGTACCTTGATTCCAATATCTGACCAGGCCCCAAAAATTGGCTTAACAATCCCGAATCAGTCATAGAGAAGGCATGGTTCATTTCATCCTTCAAGGAGGAAATTTATGCTTTTAAACTTCCTGTGATTAGAAGGCCATCCAAATATAATATAATTATGATTAAGGAACCATGAATCATCTTCAAATAGACATTTGGACTATACTTGCATCTACAATAGTTCAGTGATAGAAAAAAGCCATCAATCTTGGCATACCAAGCTCTGGGAGCTTGTTTTATCCCATACAATGATTTCTTCAACCTGAACACAATATATGGATTAGTCACAAAAAATTCTAGATGCTGTGTATATATTTCTTCTTTAATATCACCATGTAGAAAATCACTCTTTACATCCATGTGATGTACTTACCACTGCTTGGAAGCTGCATTGGCCAAAACTAGTCTTATGGAGTCCATCTTTGCAACTGGTGTAAAGGTCTCATTGTATTCAATTAATTGGAATTTAGAGAATCCCTTGTATACTAACCTTGCCTTAAATTTCATAGGGTAACCATCATCAGAAAATTTATTTTTGAAAACTCACTTACACTTGACTAGCTTTCTCCATGGGGGGAGAATGACTAGATACCTTGTGTCATTCTTTTGGAGCGAATGAAATTCATCCTTCATGGTTGTCTGTCATCTTGGGTATTCACATACATATTTATATGTATTTGGATCAGATTCAACCATTAGAAAATAGTTATCAACAAATAAAGGGTCCTTGACATAAATGGCATTCTCGAATTGAGATCTAGTCCTCTGAGAATCTCTAGGATTCCCAGCTAGTTCTCTAGCTGCTTGGATGATATTTGATACCCACTTTGGCATTGTGCGGATGTTTGGATATGAAATTAAATCATCATTATCAGGAATATCAGAATCCGAAATTTCATTATTTCCTTCAATTACAACCAAAGGTGGAGGAGGTGAGGAGGACTCTCTACTTTTGGCTGCTACCATAGGATCTTCTTCGAACTGAACACTCATTTCAATGAAGGATATTTGAGTGCTCATGTTTATCAGCTTGTACCCTTTGGAATATTTATAATACCAATAAATAGACATTCTTTTCTTTGTGGTTTCAAATCCATCCTTTTGTCTAATGAGATTCTAGCCCATGCTCTTGAGCCAAAAATCGTGAAATAAGACATGTTGCCACCTTTCACACACCTGGGTTACGTGGCAGAAATCTTCAAGCCACTCGGTGTGTCCCTGGGGGCAAGTCTCGAGTCAAGGCTATCACCTTGTTCTTGACTCTTCCGTTTAGGCTCAACTCCTAACGAATCCAAGGGGGGTAGACCCTATTAAGTTACTAAGGCTAATTACTTAGTGTGATGGTGTTATATTGATTAAGTTGTTTAGGAGCTTTGAAATTAACCAGTGGAAACAAAAGGTAACAAGATGCAATATTTAAAGCATATAAGGATAGTAATGACACTCAATATATATATAATAGAAAGAAATAAATCACCAGTTCCTTAAATGGAGTCAATAGAGAAAATAATGTGCTTTCATGCACTTGAAATAATGTTTTGCAAATGTTTCTTGGTAGATTTTAGATTAATGTGGAATGTGAATGAATTAAATTAGGAGAAAAGGGGACTCCACATATACTCGAGGGATACTTGGAGTATGTCCAAAAGTGAACTTTCACGGCTACCCGCAAGGTGTTTGTGGGCTGGGACAAAGTCTCAGAGACTATTGTTCATAACGCACCCATTAGGGTGTGATAGAGATCAACGCCTCGAGGTCACTTTTCAATTGTTCCCACTCCTTTGTGTATTTTTCCACCGCTTACAGTTTGTTCGAGGCGTTGGATTTTTGCCTGATGGTTTGTTAATTTAAGAGATGAAGACTAATTAATCTAGTCACTCAAGTGCTTTTGATGTAGCTTGACTGATTGGACGAACCGCAACCAAGTGCAGAGCATAAAAACTGGTGTCTTTGTTACTTTTAATAAATTTTAAAGGAGGTGTTCTTGTTAAAAAGGTAAACCCTCCAGGAACCTCTTTTGATCCAAGTGGATCTCAATCAAGGAATCAAGGAGGGGTTAATTTTATTATGGCTAATGAAATAATTGATGAAAAAGGAATCAAATATACACAATGCCGGTTTTCTAATTAGTCCTACCATGCATCTCTTTCCCCTTGCGGGTCAATCGGGAAGTTGTGGGGTAAGTAGTATGATTACTTTTGAAATGAAAATATGGAATAATGAAAAATTATATCAAATTATAAAATAATGCATGTCAGTACTAAACTAGAGTAGAAAAAAGGGAAAAAATCAAAAAGGTGAAATAGATGCAGATCCCCCCTTGGGGGTCGGGGAGCGGGCTTGGAAGAGCCTACTCAAAAAAGATTTTCTTTTATTATAATTGGTTACAATATCAGCAAGTGGAAATATCAGAAACCTCTTGGTCCTTATACGTGATGAAACCAAGATCTTACAACTCTGCAAAATTTTTAAATTTTAGTGAAAGGGAAGCCCCATGGGGGATTTGAATGCTCCTGAGGCCACTTTCGAATAGCACATTAATTTATTTTGTGTTACACCTGATAAAAAACAGAAATAATTTTATAATAACACATGCCCAAAATCACTTTAATAGTACCTTTGGATCAGCCCACCTTAATTAAAAAATGATTAAGTTAAAACTAGCTAAACAGGTGAAAAAGGAACCAAGGAAAGAAAGATTTCCTTGGGATATTGGCTTGCTGTTTGTGCAGAAAATGAAATATGCACTGATTACTAGATTTAATCTTTTTAAAACATAAAAGGAAATATAGAGCATGCAACCTACTGATTTTCTTTAACTTTCCATGCAAAACGGACGATTTCCTTTTGCTAGATCTCGAATACTTAATGATACTTTTCAAAATTGATATCTAGACTATGATATTTCAAATAGCAGATATATGTAGATTTTACTTTGATATAACATATTCAAATGATAACAAAGCTTTAGAACACAGGTAAGAAAATTTATTTTTTAAAGAAAAGAGAAGAAGAGGAGAGAAGGTCGGCTCGTTGCTTGAATGGAACAAGCTGAAAGGAGGCACTTTTGTGGAGCACTGAGGGACAGCATCTTGAGCTTATTGGATAAGTAATGGCATTAATATTGATCCACACCTTCCTCCAATAGGGAACCTCCAACTAGATAACACAAGCCTGCACAACACCTCGTTAGATCTGGATATAGATGTATATAGCAACAAAAATGAAATATCATGCAAAAATAATCTTATTTAAGCATGTGACTGAAATTCTTGAGCATACATAGTATGTATAAACAAGAGCAAGTAATCTAACTTTCCTAGTTTACACCCTTACTTGATTCAATCGAATCCTTGAAGCAAGAAAACAAAAGCATCACAGAAATTGGAAAGAAATTGCAGTTACCACATTAGCAGCATGATGCTCAGAATCCACACAAACACATGCACTACACGGTATAGCCTCCAAATATTATTTATTCACAATCAAAATATAGCAGTATTACAATGGAGAATTCTCCTCAATCCAACTCTAACTAGCTTGAAAGAGGCATCCTGAGCTTTATTTATACACAAAACAGGAGATCCAACCCAGGGGGGCGCAAATCCCAAGGAGACAAACCACTGTAGCTGAGGGAGAGTCCATCAATGCTGATCTAAATCTGAACTGAGCCTACTTGTTAATCAGGGGGCTGATTGAGCTGACACATCAACCCACAGACTGACACATCAATCCACAGAGCTTCCAGGAGAGCCCACACATGTGGAAAAGAGAGAGAGGGTGCAATTCCCAATAAAGGATGCTGAAGATCAACTCTAGATCTGTCCAGATCACCTCCTTCAGTCAAGTATTTGTTAGATCCAGTCAATTTGGTCCAGATCTGACTGATTTCAATCAAATCGACTGAGAATCCACTGATCTAGGATTTTGGATTTGCTCCATTATTCATCAATTTATTAATTAAAATAATCAATAATTGATTTTTTGGGGCTTTCTGACCCGAGTGATGGAAAATCACTTAAAATTAGGAAATAGTGGGTCTATAGGTTTACTGGATGCTCTTAGCTTGAAAATGAGCACCCACATGATTGAAACGGACTTCCGAGCCCACTTTTATTACAAAACCATTTTTTCCAATTAAACTATTAGAAAATAGCCTAAGTTTTGGAAAAATTAAATTTTAATAAAAAAAACTGAAAAAAATAAAAAAACTTAAAAAAAATTAAAAAAAACTAGGGGGACTTACACATATTCATATGACTCGAACATAATGCCTAGCATGTTTATACATTGACACATAGACTCTAATAACCTCAAAATTCCTAAATTCCAAGCCGACCAACCCAACTTTGGAGGTATTGAGTGAAAAACTCAGAAATGATCAGTCGTTTATTCAACAACCAATAATAACCAAGGGAAAAAACACCCTAGGATGATCAGATTGAAAAATAAAGTCTAAGAGACCGAATCTTTTACAGACACTATCATGTTAGAAAATTTATTACAACTCCCCCAAGGGGGTATGAACATGTGATATAGTACAACAAAGTTTCCCAGAAACAAGACCGAAGGTCTTCTGAAGTCCGAACAAGTTATCCTTGCTCGGTTCCCCAGGTTCACTTGATAAAAAAAAACCACTAAGTACAACTTAGGTGGTAACGTTCATGCTCCAACTGTGGGACGTGTACTCGATCTGGTCTTTAAGGCAAGGAGAGGATACGAGAACACCATAATCTCTAGTTTATATACCCTGTAAAAACATCTCAACTTGACAAGAAAACCTTAGTAGCACAAGTTTTATATAAAATCCAAATGAATGATTAAGCTGATTTGTCCAAACAAAATAAATGTCGCTAACTAATGAAAGGAAAGTTTTGTTATAGCTAAGAATAAAAACGTAAATGCAGAAAGTAAATGCTCTCTTTCAAGGAGCTTATTTTCCTACTCTAAACATGATAAAAAAAAGGTTAAGTTTAATCAGAAATCCAATGTAACCACCTAAGTATTTTATTAACATAAAAAACAATTTCCGTGTCTTTGGTTACCAGCCAAAGAAATGATACTTTATTTAGAAAATGCAAACCTGTGTGATGATTCAGAATGGGTGGGATGGATGGGAGATCATAAGCTTGAATACTGTCATAAAAATTCTTCCCCAACTTGTATGTGCTCATGCAAGCTGCTTCTATCCATGACTAGATAGGACTAATATACCAATTAGAATGATGAGTCAAACTGACTACATCATCATACTAATCACCAGGTCTTATCAAATGATAACTTGTTGCATAAGCTACAAGTAGCTCCAAATCATAGGGAACCACTATATGTGAAAAATATGGCTGAGACTGATATTCCACTGACTGCATCACATTTGAATTTTCACAACACTATTTCTCAATGTCTTCATTACTGATACCCTTGTTCAGCTCTGCATGATATGACTCTGAATGATCATGTGAAAATTCTGAATGCTCCTCTTCCATACTAAGGTTTTTCCAGGCATCCTGATCTATGCTCCAATCTATGGACGTATCGTAGATTGGACTAGCACAAAATTTTGAATAGACACTACCCTTGCTGGACATACCATGGATGGAATTATTAATAAGATTTTCACAAGTTGGATTATCTATGAAATTCCAATAGTCATCAATCCCATCCATGTCATATGTGATGGATTCCCCATTAATGATATCAAGTTCCAATATCAAGTTCTTTTTGTCCTCATTACTAATACTGATATATGGCTTAGACTGATCATATGGATAAACGGCAAGCTCCTTTTCCATATCAAAGTTTCCCAAGTCCACAAGGTCCATGCTCTCTCCTTTACATATGCCATAGACATGAGAATCAACAAAACCATCAAAAGTTTCTGGTTCATTATTTTCCTCTTTATTCATGTCATAGACTAGATTTTCCATGAATATCCAAGACTCCTCATCAATATCTTTGTTGGAGATAAGGGAGTCTTTGTCACTTGTGTCATGCTCCAAGTTATAGTTGTCCTCATTTTCATACTCATCTTCTTTAGAAAAAAGGTCATAAGGTAGTAAACCTTCCATACTGTCATTATTATATGGAGAACAAGTTCTAGTGTGATCACACACCATACTAATCTTATCATAAGTTTTTTTATAGGCTTTTGTTATGATATCATGAAAAGGATCTTCAATACTATCTTCAACCAAGGAAAAATATTGAACATACTCAATGGGATCACTTAGGATGTGTTGCTCAGTGGGTTCCTCTAGATAGTTTTTTGGAAGAATATCAACATTGCAACACACTTGAGAATACCTCAAATCTTCAATGTTTTCAGTTATGGTGATATGAGGATATTCTTCAACAATGTTTTCAATCATGGGCTCCTCCTGAAGCTCTTCAACAGGATCATCATGAGTGTCCTCATCTACAATGGAATTCATGGGCTCCTTTATCTCATTTAGGTAGGTGAGGGTCCTTTCTACAATCGTCATCATATCTCCCTCACCATCATGCCACCTCTAAAAAAAAATAGCACACAAATCTCCATGGGAGGTAATGCATATATTAGGAAGACCACAAAGCCATGTCCAAGCCTTATTTTTCAAAGAATGAGCAAAGATTTGCATCACATTCTCCCTATGAAGTATGTTGAGTTTTTTCACAAAGGAAAAAACAAATATGATGTGACAAACAACTGAATCGCCATTTCCATAAAAAGTCAGAGCCTGGGAATATCTTTCATCCTGGAGATATGGTTCATAGTCAGGAAAAATCGGGATGCCCTAGAAATCAATGGAAGGATATGCATTAGAAATTAGAGCACCATAATCTTCATCATCCATAATGGCCTATCAGTAGCATATATCAACCATATATTTTGTACTGAAACGGAGCTGTTAAATAATGAGCATTTTAAGGTTTTACTATGTCGTATGAGCTCATCTACACACAGCAAGTCTCAACAAATTTATGAGAAAGCAGGGTTTTATCCCTTCAATGGAGTCGCCATGTGAAAAAGAAAAATAAGCATTATAAATATTTTCACAAAAAATATTTTTTGCTTTTCTTTGTAAAAATTAAAAAATGAAAAAAGTTAATGGAGTCGCCAGATGAAAATTAAAGATCTACTTTAAGCATTCATCAAAAAAAGAAAAAACAAAAAGGAAGAGAACAAAAGTTGTACTCAGGAATAAAAATATTTATCCGCAGCAACAGCACTAAAAATTGTTGCCACCTTTCACACACCTGGGTTATGTGGTAGAAATCTTCAAGCCACTCGGTGTGTCCCTGGGGGCAAGTCTCAAGTCAAGGCTGTCACCTTGTTCTTAAATCCTCCGTTTAGGCTCAGCTCCTAACGAATCCAAGGGGGGTAGACCCTATTAAGTTACTAAGGCTAATTACTTAGTGTGATGGTGTTATATTGATTAAGTTGTTTAGGAGCTTTGGAATTAACCAGTGGAAACAAAAGATACAAGATGCAAGATTTAAAGCATATAAGGACAGTAATGACACTCAATATATATATAATCGAAAGAAATTAATCACCAATGCTTTAAATGGAGTCAATAGAGAAAATAATGTGCTTTCATGCACTTGAAATAATGTTTTGAAAAAGTTTCTTGGTAGATTTTAAATTAATGTGGAATGTGAATGAATTAAATTAGGCGAAAAAGGGACTCCACATATACCCGAGGGGTACTTGGAGTATGTCCAAAAGTGAAATTTCATGGCTACCTACAAGGTGTTTGTGGGCTGGAATGAAGTCTCAGAGACTATTGTTCATAATGCACCTGTCAGGGTGTGATAGAGATCAACACCTCGCAGTCACTTTCCAGTTGTTCCCACTCCTTTGGGTATTTTTCCACCGCTTACAGTTTTTTCGAGGCATTGGATTTTCTCCTGATGGTTTGTCAATTTGGGAGATGAATACTAATTAATCTAGTCACTCAAGTGCTTTTGATGCAGCTTGACTAATTGGATGAACTGCAACCAAGTGCAGAGCATACACACTGGAGTCTTTGTTACTTTTAATAAATTTTAAAGGAGGTGTTCTTGTTAAAAAGAAAAACCCTCCATGAACCTCTTTCGATCCAAGTGGATCTCAATCAGGGAATCAAGGAGGGGTTAATTTTATTATGGCTAATGAAACAATTGATAAAAAAGAATCAAAGATACACAACACTGGTTTTCTAATTACTCCTACCACGCATCTCTTTCCCCTTGCGGGTCAATCGGGAAGTCGTGGGGTAAGTAGTATGATTACTTTTGAAATTAAAATATGGAATAATGAAAAATTATATCAAAGTATAAAATCCTACATGTCAGTACTAAACTAGAGCAGGAAAAAGGGAAAAAATCAAAAGGGTGAAACAGACGCAGATCCCCCCTAGGGGGATGGGGAGTGGGCTCGAAAGAGCCTACTCAAAAATGATTTCCTATTATTATTATTTGTTACAATATCAGAAATATTAAATATCAGAAACCTATTGGTCATTATACGGGATGAAATCAATATCTTACAACTCTGCAAAATTTTTAAATTTTAGTGAAAAGCGAGACCCCTGGGGGGGTTTGAATGCTCCCGAGGCCACTTTCGAACATAAGATTATTTTATTTTCTGTTACACCTGATAAAAAATAGCAATAATTTTTGAATAAAATATGCCCAAAATCACTTTAAGAGTACCTTTGGATCAGCCTACCTTAACTCAAAAAAGATTAAGTTAAACCTAGCTAAACAGGGGAAAAAGGAACGAAGGAAATCAAGCTTTCCTTAGGGTCTTGGATTGATGTTTGTGCATAAAATGAAATATGCACTGATTGCTGGATATAATCTTTTTAAAACATAAAAGGAAATCTAGAGCATGCAACCTACTGATTTTCTTTAACTTACCATGCAAAACGGACGATTTCCTTATGCTAGATCTAGAATGCTTAATGATACTTTTCAGAATTGACATCTAGACTATGAGATTTGAAATATCAGATATATGTATATTTTACTTTGATATAACAGATCCAAATGGTAACAAAGCTTTAGAACACAGTAACCAGATAAGAAAATATATTTTTTAAAGAAAAGAGAAGAAGAGGAGAGAAGGTCGGCTCGTTGCTTGAATGGAACAAGCTGAAAGGAGGCCCTTTTGTGGAGCGCTGAGGGGAAGAGTCTTGACCTTATTGGATAAGGAATGGAATCAATATTTATCCACACCTTTGTCCAATCGGGAACCTGCAACTAGATAACACAAGCCTGCACAACACCTCGTGAGATCTGGATATAGATGTATAAAGCAACAAAAATGAAAGATCATGCAAAAATAATCTTATTTAAGCATGTAACTGAAATTCTTGAGCATACATAATATGGATAAAAAATAAAAAGTAATCTAACTTTCCTAGTTTACACCCTTACTTGATTCAACCGAATCCTTGAAGCCAGAAAACAAAAGCAGCACAGAAATTGGAAAGAAATTGCAGTTACCACATTAGCAGCATGATGCTGGGAATCCACACAAACACATGCACTACACGGCATAGAATCCAAAGCTTCCTTATTCACAATAAAAATATAGCAGTACTAGAATGGAACTAGCTCCTCAATCCAACTCTAACTAGCTTGGAAGAGGCAGCCTGAGATATATTTATACACAAAACAAGAGATCCAACCCAGGCGGGGCACAAATCCCAAGGAGACAAACCACTACAGCTGAGGGAGAGTCCATTAATACTGATCTGAAGCTGAAATGAGCCTACTTGTCAATCGGGGGATGATTGAGATGGCACATCAACCCATAGGCTGACACATCAATCCACAGAGATTCTAGGGGATCCCACACATGTGGAGGAGAGATAGAGGGCACAATTCCCCATAAAGGATGTTGAAGATCAACTCTGGATCTATCTAGATCACCTCCTTCAGTCAAGGATTTGTCAAATCCAGTCAATTTGGTCCAGATCTGACTGATTTCAATCAAATCGGCTGAGAATCCACTGATCTAGGATTTTGGATTTGCTCCATTATTCATCAATTTATTAATTAAAATAATCAATAATTGATTTTTTTGGAGCTTTCTGACTTGAGTGATGGAAAATCACTTAAAACTAGGAAATAGTGGGTCTATAGGTTTATTGGGTGCTCTTAGCTTGAAAATGAGCACCTACATGACTGAAACGAACTTCCGAGCCCACTTTTATTACAAAACCATTTTTTCCAATTAAACTATTAAAAAATAGCATAAGTTTTGGAAAAATTAAATTTTAATAAAAATCACTGAAAAAATTAAAAAATTAAAAAAAATTAAAAAACCTAGGGGAACTTGAACATGTTCATATGACTCGACCAGAATGCTTATCATGTTTATACATTAACACATAGACTCTAATAACTTCAAAAGGCCTAAATGCCAAGCTAACCACCCCAATTTTTGAGGTATTGAGTGAAAAACTCAGAAATTATCAGTTGTTTATTCAATAACCAATAATTACCAAGGGAAAAAACACCCTGGGCTAATATGATTGACAAATAAAGTCTAAGAGACTGAGTCTTTTACAGACACTATCATGCTAGAACATTTATTACAAATCCCCCAAGGGGGTATGAACATGTGATATAGTACAACAAGGTTTCCTAGAAATAAGACTGAAGGTCTTCCGAAGTCCGAACAAGTTATCCTTGCTCAATTCACCAGGCTCACTTGATAAAAAAAAACCACTAAGTACAACTTAGGTGGTAACAAGACACATCTGGTTTGTTCCCACTTCAATCTTCAAAAGGATTAACTCCATCAAGTTTCTTGTGAGGAACCCTATTTTGGATGTAGGGTGCACAATTTATAGCTTCAGCCCAAAAATTTGGTGGCAAAGTCTTAGACTCCGACATACAAGTAACCATCTCCTTGAGGTTTCTATTCTTCCTCTCGGCGACACCATTTTGCTGAGGTGTGTAGGGAATAGAGTGCTCCATATGGATACCTGCATATTCACAATAATTAATGAACTCAGACTTGACATATTCACCACCATTATCAGATCTAAGGATCTTGATTTAACTCCCACACTGGTTCTCAACCAAGGCCTTGAAAACCTTGAAGTGGTAAAAAAGTTTAGACTTGAGTTTAAGGAAGTAAACCCAACAATACCTAGAAAATTCATATATGAAGGTAAGGACATACTTGGCTTGACTCGTGGAAATATGAGGGAAGAGACCAACAACGTCACTGTGGATGAGCTCAAGAGGTTCTGAGGTTCACTCATGACTGGCTCTCTCATACTTATGCTCTCGATGTTTTCCTAGAATGCAACCCTGACAAACTCCTTTGGAAAAAATTATCTTAGGCATCCATGAAACCATATATTTTTCACACAAATATGAAATGTATTTATAGTTTAGATGACCAAACCTCTCATGCCAACATTTTCTTGCTTCATTGGCATGGGTGAGGAGAGAAGAGGGGTTAGAGAAAGGCATGAAGTGTGAGAACCTATAGACTTTTGAACCATGATCCACAAGACCTTTAGGAATGACTCTATTATTAGCAATATTAGAGATTTCAACTTCATTAGAAGAGAAAACAACATACTTAGGAGACCTGGTGTGGGTCATATGGTATACTGACAAGATATTAGCAGCAAGACCTGAGACATACAAAACATTATTGAAGGAACCATGGTCAAAATCAATGCCACCTTTATCCTTACTTTTAATTTCTGACTTATCTCCCAGCAAAATATTAGGACCGTTCGAATCATCAAGAGATGGGAAGGATTCCATTGTTGAAACCATGTGCTTAGAAGCTCCAGAATCAATGCTAAAGGAAGGATATATTATAGTGTTTGCATCCAGGGAATCTACTATCTCTTGGTCTTCGAAACTAGGTCCTCCTTCCTTCTTGCTTGCACCACCAGGAAGGGAGATGTTGTTCTTCTCCAGTCATCATATCTATCTTCTTCTTGAATCAAGAGCTCTGAGGATGAAAGACCTTACCACAATATGCACACTTTTTACCTTCCCCTTTACCTTTCTTCTTATAAAATTTCTTCTTATTAGAGTTTGAGGACTCCTCTTGAGACTTGGCCTTGTCTTATTTTTAATCTGGAGGCTTATTAGCCTTCTTATTATCTTTGGAATTCACCTTGAAATATCCAGAAACCAAAGCTTGATCTTTGGAAGTTTTGATGGTGTTATAGTTGATTTTACCACACTTTGTAGATCAAACTTTTATGGCCTTCCATGTCCCTCTGCAGACTCTTTGGACCACTTTTTCTTAAAATATACTTTAATCATTAAAGAAATACCTTATGAAACATCAATTTATTGCCATACGTGGGTTTTAGCTTAAAATCTGCGTGTACATGTAGCTTGCTCCACTGTAACCCGCGTACATTGGGAAATGCACACAAAAAATAAAATATTTGGAGTTTTCCTCAATGAGTCCTGAATAACTTGACTCTTTCCCTTCCATATGCCTGGAAACACTCCCACTCAACCCTTCATTACCTATTGAAGGGATATATATTGAGCCTCTTTTATGCATTATAGGAGGAGAACCTATGAGAGAAAGGAAACTATAGTGGATTGTTTCCCCATTCATACATGCTTGAGTCTACATCCCTTTGTCCTTCTGAACACACATTGCTGCTCTTCCCAAGCTTGCCATTTTCTTGTAAGCTTTCCATTGAGATGGAGGATTGAAGTGGTGGAGGCCTAGGTGAAGGACTTGGTTTTTCTGTTTCGACGAGGTGCCGACAGAGTTTGTCACTGTTATCTCTATTCATTATTAATAGAAATATCCATTTCTCATCCATTACATGTGTATGACTATGAATATTTTTATCCATGGATGTAGTTGTATTTTATTATACATGTTGGATTTACATATGGTATATTAGGCCTAACACTTTAACATATATCATGCTTTTTTTATTATTTGTTGTTGAGGATGAATTGTATGTACAAGCGTGGCTGAAGATCTCAACGGGGATCTACTACAACCTTCCCAAATAAGGTATGTTTTGTATCCCTTATTGTTAGCAACATTTATCTCTCTTGCATATTTAAGTGGATTGATTTCCGGTGTCATTTTGTCTATTATGGTCTACCCCAAGCCATAGGAAGTTTCTCTCTGTAACAGATGGTGCCCATTAAGACCAATTTGTCCTTCTCCTGAGTCAAGGATTCCATGAAATATGTCCATGAAAGAATCTTCCAATTTTGATTTGTCAAATTGGAGGCATGGAAGGTTGAAAAAAATACCGAGTAATCAGGGCCAAGCTTTGAAATGATGGCCAATATTAGTTGTTCATCTTCTTTGTCAATGCCATAGTGTTTTAGCTGCAAAACAAATGATTTGAATTTTGAGAAGTAGAATTGCAAGGATTTGAAGCTTCTCAGACTCAGTGCTATCAGCTCATTCTCTAGTTGGTAACCTCTCATATTATCTGTATTCCCACACAAATCTTGAATTTTCTCCCATACTTCATTCAATGATGTAAGACCATCAAGATGAAATAGAAGGTCTTTGGAAATGCTGAGATATAAGAGACCATATGCCTCATCTCTCCTATTATGCCAATTGATATTTTATGCTGGAGCATTAGGCTCAACTTCAGTTTCCATAGTCACTTTGAAGAGGCATTTACTCCTCATCAAAATCTCCATCCTTTCCTTCCATTCAATGTAATTGAATGGAGTCAAGAGATGATTGGTTAAGATTGATCCATTCTTCAACAATTGTGCCCTTGACCATACAGTCCACGCTCTCAGTGAGTGATGTCGACCCTAAAAAATAAAATTGAAGACGAGAACAATTGAGCTACTAAGGCTCTGATACCATGAGGAAATTTATCCCAATCTTAGAACAATTGAACTCACAAAATTGCTTGAAAATATGCAAGAAACACTCAAGAAGGAGACTCAATATGTGATAATCCACAAAATTTTGATAATATTAAATTACACCAGCCATAATTTAATATATTTAGGCTGATCATATAGTAGATACTCCAAGGATTCAAAATCATTATGTTTCTATTTGAATAAGTAAAAAAGCAGGCTTACTAAACTAGTCAAAATCCCCCATAGGTGCATAAAGCACTTTCCAAATCAGTCAAGATGCTCACAAATTTGATGAATAAGTGTGTACAAATCATAAGTGATGGAAAGTTTAATTTATCATGCTTTTAGATGAGGAAAATAAAGGGAGGTGAGGTGGTGCAAAAAACAAGGCAGTCTACCTTAAAACTAGCTTTAGCTTTTGCCTTAAAACTAGAGAAAAAACTGGAAACTCTGGATAAGGAAGTAATGTGCATTTTCTATTCTGGGAAGTCTATGGGTTGGAATAATATTATCGAGGATATTTCTAACTCGCTCCATGAGGCATTTTTGTCAAGTTTGACCTCAAAAGTAGAATTGGGTGCAAACAAGCTAGTGTAGGACCTAGGAATTAATCAAAAAGAACAATTATTTTATCCTAAGTCTTGGGATGGGTTTTGATTATTCCAACACATGCCTGACCAACTAAGCAAAAAAGTGGTTAATTAATTTCCACTTAAAGACAAGCAATGGAAGTCACTACATGTTAAATCTTTCAAGGTTGAATGATATCGGAAAGGTATGCCTCTAGATTTTTTCAAAACCAAATGAAAAGGCTTCTTATTCCTATTTGTTAGTTTATCACTTGTGAAGGAATGTTTTCCATATTGTTAAGGTATCATGTTAGGATATTTATGGCATTGTTGGGATTCAAGTTAAATTGACCCCATTTCTTGTTGATGGACCTAAAGGACATGTCGGCCTAATATCAAAAGGCTCCTAAAAATACAAAACAAACTATTTATCACTATGGCCTTATCAAAATTCTCATTGAATACTTCCTCAAACAAATTGGGGATACTTGGGATGATTTCTGTTAAGAAATGGATTTGATAAGGTTTCCTATGAGTCTTTTGATGAACCTTGTGATGAACCTTATGATGCGATTCAACATACCTCCCATATTCAGTCGCATACTTCTATCAGTGTTTTTGGATAAATACCTTCCACTAAAAGATATTATCGGTGTCAAAAGCCTCTCTCCCCTCCATAGGATGATGTGGTTATCCTTGAATCGGGTTTGGATAATCTTGCTCCATTAACATCGATATCACTTGAATAAAACTAAGTCGGTAGAAGGGATGAAGAGACCTTATCATCTACACATGAAACAGAAACTGGCCTATCAAATGTTAAAAACACTTCAGTAAGTGAACAATTCAATTTTCATTGTGACTTTGGATGTTGTGATGCTGTGTCTTTTCCAAATCCACAAGTTGATTTGTATTTGAGTTGTTTTGATGATCCACAAACCATTCGGTACATTTTAGAGAAGATGTTGGGAAGAAGAAAATGATATGAAATATTTATAAATTTGAAAAATCCTAGGACATGATTAAAAAATTGATGCAAAATAATTTAACTTATTCAGGTGATAACTGTCTTTCATAGGATAAAATTTAGTTAAATACTATTGTTGTTGAAGAACCAACAATCCATATCGATAGTTGTGCCACTTTTACCGAATCAAAGTGCATTCATTATGAAGATGTTGTTAATAAGTATAGATTCACTTTTATTTCACCTCCATGTATTGATAAGGTTAAAACATAGTTACCTTGAAACTCTAATACTTTTCACGATTTTTTCATTTAGCTATCACAAAAAGGCTTCATCTTGGTCCCCATAAATTTTTATGTACCATTGGTACAAACAATAGGTCTTGAGCCTCGTCTTTCTCAACCTACGATGGAAAAGTCAGATTTGCATCGAGATATAACCCACAACAATAATGTTGTAGGTAAGTGTATGGCTTAGACACTATCCTACATGGAATGAAATATGAAAATTAAAAAACACTATGAATCATAGGGATAAATCCCAAATCTACGACTAGATTTCAACACTATGATCGAATCTAACATGATAAGAATAATGATGATCATTCCATAGCCATTGATTAGACTCCTGAGCATGATCTGTGTTAACTCATAATCAAAGAAGCAAATTCATTTTTTCATAGGGTGTGAGTTCTGATTCTAATTACCCTAGAATAGAAGATTGTTTGAAAGTATTAAAGGAGATGGGGAATTCGATGTTGTTAGTCCCTAAGATGTTCTAAGGATTATTATAGAACTATTCCATGGCATTGGTAACTTAATCTTTGATATATTTAGGACTGCTTTCAACCTGACGAAAATGATCTTGAAATTCTCTCAATACTTGCTTAGATCATAACCAACATAGCTATTGCATGTAATTAGAAAGGGGGCATTAATGGGCATCATTTTGACTATACACACATTAAAGAAAGAATTATGAATGGATGAATATATGAGAAGAGGTACTTGCTATAGTAGGTTTCTTTCTCAATAATATATAATGCATGTTGAGCTAAGTAGAGTTTAGAAACATGAACACAATGCAATGTTATTACTTCAAACATGATTCAAAGACAACGACCTTAAATTTCATTAAAATTCTATGAATATTTCATAAAGATGTCAAGAAAACAAGACATTCAGAAGGAAGCTTGTACTGAATTGAGAGTGAATAGTTTCCTCAAAGGATATATATTATACTATGTTGTACAGGAATAAACACCTTATAACCAAAGGTCTGGGGTTACCAACATACTCAAGAAACTTGCAGGCAATCAACTCTAAAGTGTAGTAAAGGAAATAGGAGGATAGGAAAGACTCACCCGATACACGACGGTTGATCCTAGCTTGTCCTCTTCCGCTCTGCTTCTTCTCCAAAGCCTTCAGGGATGATTTCTCCTTCACTTGTCAACAGTCAATCTTCCAAATACAAGATGATTCATATATAAAAACAGGTTAGATAAATCGTATATAGAATACTGAAACATAAACATTTATCAAACCACAATGTATGAAATAAATTCAAGACACATATGGAAGAAGGATTCTCTTTATTAACAATAATGGAAAGAGTTCAGATCACAACCCAACGCCTGAGACAAGGACTCCTTTGCAGCCAAAGGATTCTAAGTTCTACTGCTCCAAATACTTCTGTATAAACTCCACCAGCATAACTTTTCTCTCCAAGTGTATATATCTAACACCCTCCCCAAGGCCTGTATTTATACTTGGTAAAATAAGGCAGTTTCGAAGGTTGAGGAGGTTGAGACAGTTAAGGAGATTAAGGTTAAATGCTTAACTAATCTCAAGTAATCGCGTGTTTCTATTTTTAATGTCAAAGGTAGATATACGTGGGTATCAATACTGGAAACTCGCGTATGACCCGCGAGTTTCTATGAGGGTAACCCACGTATACATCTATACGCAACATGCAACAACCGATACTCCTGTACAACACGTGAGTTGCATATATAGAAAGTCACGTATATGACTTGACATAGCTAAAGGGTAAAAATAACTAGCTGGATGGATGATGAATGTAGTTCATAATAAGCCCATCTATAGTGTTTTGGGCAACCCTCAATCCATAGATGTCCTTTTGTGTGCCAACATGAGGGATGTCGGCACTCGGATGGAGAGGTGCCATTCAGGTGAATAACAGATGCCCCCTAATGTGTGAGGTTAGAGGGAAACGGTGGCCGAAATACATTATAATCTTTATCTTTGGAGAACTCAGAAATCCAATGGAGCAGAGAGAGTACCTGAAACAAATACATAGTAATGTCATATACAAAGTTACATCTGAGGATCATTAGAGGAAATTTCAACTCAAAATGGGCCTTTTAACTTTTATTCAAATTCCATGTCATCATGTGTTAGCCAATGAAATTGATTTAAATTTGAAATACCGTATAGGTCTTAAACACTTTTTTAATATAAATTTGGGGATAGGTATCATAAAAAGAACTACTTTTTTTGTTTGTATTTTTGACATATCTCCCTGTGTTTTTACTCAAATTTCGATCAGGAGAGCTTGTTGGATGTGGAATTAAATTCCGCATCCAACGAGTACCCACTTGGCATACTTTTCATGGACCCCTATATCCCAAAAACAAGAAATACCTGAAAAAATGGAATGATGATGTCATCATTCCATTTTTCAGGTATTTCTTGTTTTTGGGGTAGCGGGGTCCGTCAAAAGTAT
>LPNX010554104.1:346030-373855 GCA_001517045.1 Pseudotsuga menziesii
TCAAATATCTGGAAGCTATATAGATGAATAGAACATAATTTTGTGCAACTTAGTCCATAGGTGAGGAACTAAGGTGTTCATAAAGGATCCCAAGGAACCAGTACAATCCAAGCCATGTGAATAAGGGTAAGATGAAGTCGAACATTGAAAGGATTCAATAGTTTGTCAATCAATAGGTGATAATCGACAACTGAAGCAAAGGAATTCACCAATGATGAAAGTGAATCCTGGGTACGATCGTCAAAACTCTAGGTCTTCGTCATCAGGAAGTACTGAAACGAAACCATGCTGTGATAAGGAAGGCAACATATCCTCCAACGGATCACAAGAGTGACTAGGAATTGGGCAAAAGAAGGGAGACACAATAGATAATATATATAACAATGGTGGGATCAGGCTATAGATCAGACATTGGGTAGAGTCCTTGAACAATGATCACAACATAGAGATGACCCAAGGCAGCGGTGAACTTATAGATAGAACAACTAGACCTATCTGTCATGTAGGAGACATGGTTAGATTTCCCAGGTATAATGAACAAGAGGAGGAGTAAAAAACTCAAATTAATAGTTGGACAAAAGTGAACACTGAAACATGGATATCGGAAAACAAAGAGTGCTATGTTCAAGGATAACATGCCACCACTACTGAAAACAAGAGAAAACTTCTTCCTTACCTTCCCTGTTAAATTTTAACGAGTCCATGAAAGTTAACTCGGTTCCCTCTTCATTTTTTAACAAGCTTGAAGAGATGGGAAAATAATGCTTGATAGTGTCATTGATTCGTGGATTTAATGAGCTCGAACTAGTACATGCTCATTTGGTGTTTTCACATTTAGAGAGTCTGAAAACTATGAAGAAGACTCCAGGGGGATCCTTTTTCGTCCAATTTAGTCTCCTGAGGCCGAAAAAGTATAAAACATACCACAGAAGAACTCTCTTAACTTTCGTAGAAGAAAAGGTAAACCTTTTTCATACTTAGTCAGCGAGGTCCGAAAAAGGTTAAATTACCACCTACCCAACACTCCTTCCAAAACAACATAAAATAGCTTGAGTTTTACGAGTGTGAAGGAAAGAAAGATCACTCAGAAAGATCCATTTGGTTACGAGAAATGGGGCTTACAACAATAAACTCGTTGCTTTGTTCTTAAATGTTTAACGAGCATGACAAAGACACAAAGTACACTCAGAATCTTTTTCATGTTTAGGTCCAGAGCACGAAAAAGAGAAAACTAAGCTCAAACCGAGTGTTCCTTTTCCATAAATTTAGCCCCTCGGGTCTGGAAAAGTGATAAACCTATACTTGAGAATACTCTTCTCAATTCAAAAGAAAAGAGAGCAATCCTTTCTCGTATTATTCCGCATGGTCTAAGAAAGAGATAACCTACCACCAATGTGGATGCCTACTCACATATTCTTAACGAGCTTGAACGAACGAGTTAACTTGGCAGTCAAGTTTGTTTTGAAGGAGTCAGACCTGGGCCTAAAGAAACTCCATAAGGGCGGGGAGTCCTGTAAATGGATAACTTGTAAAAAGAGATTAAAAAATAAGCTCTAATTGGACTGAAAAATAGCTAAGAGGATACCCCTGAACCTGAAACAATTGCGGCATGAGTACCAAAAGACGACATAGGCATATAAGAAGAATACTCATGAAAAAGGGTCCTATCCACGAAAGAACAATGGTAAAAATAGGGAATTAGTGGCTTAGAATACCATAGTCCATGGAAAAATGTTGAATGCTAACGTTAATGTGGAATGAATAAAGATGCATAAATATATTGGAAATGACAAAACCACCCTATTGGAGAAACAACACTTTGTAAAAGTGACAAACCTGTTCCAAAGCATAAAGAAATATGGTATTAGTCGATTGGATTTTCAAACTATAGAAAAAGACCCACTTAAAGAAATATAATTTCTATAAATAGTTGAAAAATCAAAACAAACTCACAATTTGAACTGTTGAGCCATAAAAAGCAAGTTTGGCCTTCTACCTTTGATCAATCATTATGGAAAATTGAACCAATGAAATCGAAATCCGCAAGTTGCAGGTAAGCCTACACCCTGAGCTCTTCATTTTGATCCAAGAAATTATTAAGTTTGAGTCTAAATTCCATATTTAAAAGCATCCTGAACTGTAGCACGGCGCATACGTGGGTTGCTAGTGTACAGACTCGGGTATATGCATTCTGTACGCGAGTTGCCTAAATATACAATTGCTTACAGTATGTAACTTGTCTAATTAGACAGTCGCATATGCTGTGCAAAGGATAAAAGGCTTAAAATAGACAAAAAAAATTTGAATTTTGGTATGGAATAACTGAATCAAATTACTTGTTTTTTCTAGGTAAAAGGTGGTTTTGGAATGGAGGGAAAGGGAGCATGAAATAATGGACCAAGCGGCGCTCCAAAGTGCGCCCACTATACATGCATTAAGCACAAGCGGGCTGCTAAAATTATTTTGTACATCGCCCATGCGGGCCAATGTCCACATACTTGAGTTCATGGTCAATTATTGGGATCATGATTGGGGATGTTCAACCTATAGGGTGAAACCTTGGATATTACCATCGAAGACATATATCTCATAACCGGTCTATCACGACGAGGGGCACCTATGAACTTAGAGGGCACTGGCAAGGGCGGGGACCCCTTAAGTGTCCAAAACTATATAGATGTATTCTGCACATCGGGTACCAAAAGGAGAGGAACCTGCATTCCAGTTGTACATATCCGAGACTTTACTCTTCAGGTACTTGCTAGCACCATCGTGAGGATATCAGGATCCTCCTCTTTACATTTGGCCACAAAGAACCAAATGAGGCTGGAAGTTGATTGTTCTCGCGGTGCTCTCTATGATTGGTGCTCGGGAGTTGTCCCTATCATGAAGAGGCAACTATCTGATTATAAGAGAGGAAGACAGAAATTTTTTGGCTATGCAAGAATATTAGTGGCCTTCTTCTTCTTCGAGAGTACCAGCATTGAGCCCTGCCATACCTCTACTGATCAGATCTCCACGTCAGCCGAGGCTGAGCAGGTGGGGAGACATCTTCCTCCATCAAGGAGGATGAGAGTCGGTACATAGTGTCTATGATGATGATTTTTATACCTGGTGGAAACAACAGCTACCAGCATTAGAGAAATTTCCATATGTCAGGATGGAATTTTGAGGTGACCCTGACCTTATCCTCCCTCCAGGAGGAGCATGGGGAAAGCTAGGTAAGTAATTTTTAAATTTTTATCATTTTCAAATTTTTATGGATTTTTCAAATGATAGATATATACATATGTACAAGTCTAAATCCTATTCATGTATCAAAATGTAGATATTGGACCGGTCCTCCCTGAAGGGCACCCTCGCATGTTCGTTCGTCCTGTTGTAGGCGAGGATCTAGGATTGATTAGGGTACTAGAGGGGAAGCTGGCTAGGCTGACCCATTGAGTACCGACCTTACGGATAGAGCATATCCCGACTGCCATGCAGGAGTTCATAGTTGGGGTTCCACCAGTTTGGCTACGTCTTTTCAGACGAGTGGTTAGAGCAGTGTTCGTATATATAGAGGCGGTGGAGGCTGCCGAAGCCGAGGAGGATGAGGAAGCTAGAGTGCATAGAGATAATGGGGACCAAGGTGGTCCTAGTGACCAGGGTGGTCCAACGTAGACCTAGGGAATTTTGATGGACTATGATCCACATTTTTGTACATTTTGTATATGACGGGATCTGAGGATCAGACTTGACCTATCTATAGACAGATAATATGCATATATATATATATATATATATATATATATATATTGGTGTTGGTTGTCAGTTTATTTACAAGTGTTTTTTATATGTTTGTTGTATGTCTTTATAAAGTATGTGTGAGATGCCAATCTAAAATGTAATTAGCATATGCATCAGTCAATGAATTCTGATTCTGTGGAATATGACTAAAAGTAATAACTTCAAAATGTCTTTCCAATAAACGAATTTGCATGAATTGATGTAATAAAATAGGATTTCGTACCTAATTTTGAGCTAAAAAACCATCAACTGAGAGTCCAGATGGACCTCAAGTTGGTAATACCATGTGACAAAGAATCCCATAGGAGCTCAATTACAGCCCTATACTCAGCAACATTATTAGAAGCAGGACCTAGACAAGCGCCTCCCGCGGCAACAAGCTGTCCTGATGGAGAATAGATAACCCATGCTGTCGAGGTTAGGTTACATGTGTGACGGCTGGTGCCATCAGCGAATCCTATATACCATTCAGAAGACATCTGCAACAACCAGCAGATAGTATAAAAAACAAAACTGACAACCTAATGTACATAAAAATACATACAAGAAAATACAAGAAAAAGTGCTAAGCCTAAGCATAGTACTATTTCAGGTAGAGCCCATTTCTAGGCTCAGGAAGCTTATTCCCATCAAAATCGATTAACTCATATGTGCCCTTACTTAATACTTTCGACACGACATAAGGTCCTAACCACATAGCCTTGAATTTTCCTGCCCCCATAGGTTCTTTATCTTGGTCCCAAAGCAAGACAAGTTCCCCTTTAGAGAAAACCCTAGGTTTGACCGATTTATCATATTGAGTTTTGACCCTATTTTTATGAGCCTGATTAGCAGTCAACGCATCTCTACATTGTTCATCAAGGTGTTCTAAATGTACCAGACGTTCCTCAAGCTCAGTCGTATTAGGTAACACATGAACGACTATCTTTAGAGATAGTATTTCACACTCAATCGGAGTAACTGCTTCCACTCCATGAACTAGTTGGAAAGGGGAAAAAAACATAGCAGTATTTACGTTAGTTTGGTAGGCCCAAAGAGTAGGATATAACATGATGTGCCAGTTAGAGCAGGTTGCATCAATTGTACATTTAAGGATAGTTTTTAAAGTCTTGTTGACAGCCTCAACCTGACTGTTTGCTTGTGAATAGTAGGGAGAAGAATGTTCTTGTCTAAATCCAAGCATGGTAGCCAGTTCCGTCATCATATTATTTTGAAAATGACTGCCATGGTCAGTGACAATCACTTGGGGTATACCAAACCATGAAATAATCTAATTGAATACAAAGAAAGCTGATGTTTCCCCATCAGCTTTGAAAGTAGGCATTGCCTCTGCCCATTTCGTAAAATAGTCAATAGCGACAATGATGTATTTATGCCCCCCAGCCGAGGCTGGGTTGCATGTAACATAATCAATCCCCCATTTCCTAAAGGGGCCTAACGAGACAACAGGAAATAACGGAGCAGGATGTGACTGCACCTTCCTAGTGTAAAGCTGACACGGATGGCAGCGCTTCACTGCTTCCACACAATCTTTAAAGATTGTGGGCCAAAAATAACCGGCATGCAATATCTTCTGGGCCGTTGCTAACCTAGATAAATGACCCCCACATACTCCACTATGGGAATCATTTAGGACAATATTGACTTCCTCGTGGGTAAGGAAATGACATAAAATGACATCTACCCCTCGTCAATATAATGTATCTCCTATAATGAGGTATTTCTTGGCATGAAGGCGTAATTTACGTTGTTCCTCCCTCGAGGAAGCTGCAGGATACTTCAAAGTCTGGTGATATAAAAGAATATATCCATACCAAGGATTAGAGGAGGATATCAGGAAGATGTGTTCATCTGGGAATGAGTCATCTTCAACAGCTACATTTTCTTCAGTAGGAAATTCTGCTATAAGTTCAGCAAAAACTAAGGACTTCTTAGACTTAGCGGACTGGAAATCCAAGTCAAAATCTTGGAGAATGACTATCCATTTGTTAAATTCCCCCCCAACAATCCATTGGGATAAAACATATTGGAACGGGTTCACATCCACCACTACTGTGGTGGTCCTCAGTAAAATGTAGTGACGTAACCTCTGCACAGCATAAACAACTGCTAAGGCTAATTTCTCAACGTGGGAGTATCTAAGTTCAGGTCCGGCCAAAGCATGGCTAAGATAATAAACGACATTCTCCACAAGATTATCATCCTCCTAGACTAGTACAACCCCAATGGTCGACTCCGACGCGGCCAGATATAATATAAAATCCCTAGAATAATCTGGTGGACGTAATCAGGGTGCCGACAGCAAATCTTTTTTCAATGCCTCAAACGCAAGTTGTGTGGTTTCATCCCATACAAATGGGGTGTCCTGTTAAAGTAGGTGCATGAAACCTTTCATGATATTGGCATAGTTAACAATAAAACGTCGAAAAAAGTTAGACTTTCCTTGCAGGCTTTGAAGTTTCCTGAGAGAACGAGGAGGAGGCAGATTTACAATGGCCTCAACTTTCAAAGGATCCACCTGGATGTCTCTACTAGAGACAATGAATCTGAGTAATATTCCTGACTCGACACAGAATACACACTTGTGGGGATTCAAGCGAATTTTATAATATCTGCATCTTTCAAATATCAACCGTAAATGATCTGGATATTGAATCCTCTTATGAGAATGTGTGGGTAGATCATCAAGGTATGGTTTGACAATGGCTTTAATGTCATGAAAAGCAAAGTTCATAGCCCGTTGAAAGGTTGCCCTAGCATTTTTCAATCCAAAGGGCATTTTTTTGTACGTGAAGGTACCCCAAGGACAAATGAAAGCAGTTTTATGTTGGTCTTTCGGTTTTATTTGAATTTGATTGTATCCGGAGAAACCATCCATAAACGAAAACACCTCACTTCCCGCACAAGCATCTATGATTTGGTCTATAAATGGTGTGGGATAGTTGTCCTTAGGACAAGCTTTATTGAGGTCTCTAAAGTCTGTACAAACGCAAATAGTCCCTTACTTCTTATCAATAGGAACAGGGTTAGAAACCCATTCAGTCAAACCTATGGGATAGATAAAACCAGCCCTCAACAGCTTTTCAACTTCTGCCTTGACAGCCGCCACTTTGCGCGGGTTAACAGGTCTTAACTTTTGTCGAATTAGCTTGGAGTCAGGATATGTTTGGATTTCATGTTCAACAATCGATGGATCTATGCTTGGCATCTCCTCATATGACCAGGAAAAGACATCGTGGAATTCCTTAAAAAGGGCAGTATAGATGGCAATCTCTTCAGGAGAGCAGTTTGCACCTATATATATGTTTTCCATGAAATCATGGTTCACAGAGATGTTAATAGGTATAGTAGTGGAGATATTTGCCATATTCCCCTTGGAAAACATTCCTTCCCTAGGAAAGGGATTAATAGGTATATCAACATCTTCTGACAGTCTCAAATGAAACTCTTGGTTTTCTATTCTGCTTAGTTCTGGAACAAAATAGGATCGATGATGAAGATCCTCAAAAATCTTATCTCATCCACTCATGGCTTCCAGAATAGCTTCATCGGAAGGTAAAACCATGTCTAAACAATCTGTAGAATGCGAATTTTTTTCCGCCCATACGGGAAAATAAACTTCTTCCATATCTTCCGAGACTGTTAGAGGATCTGGAATGGGATCAGAAGTGGCTTGAGTGATATCTTGATAAGCAAACTCCACTGCTGATAGGGGTACTTCCGGTTCATGGGGGGTTGGGAGAACCCAAGGATCAGTCCTATCGATAACCATAGTGATGGACTTCCCCACACTAGTAGAACCAATATAATTAACCGGGGATGGAAGATCAAATGTACCCATCAGTGATGTGTACATTCCAGCCCCCAAGCTCTATGCAGCAGGTTTGACCTGATCAACCAATGGCACAGCGGACTCATTAGACTCTAAACGACCTTTTCGGGTAAAATCAAGTTGGTCAATAGTAACCAACTTGCTCTCATGTGGAAAAACCACTACACAAAGAACGACCAATGCAATAGCGGACATCGCATAAGTCGAGCTCCTTCCCAGAAGCAGATTGTAGTCCAAAGGAGCATCAATCACTTCTACTTCAATAGACACTGCTTTTCCCGCCAACTTAATTTCAAAAGATGGAAGGATACCATGGAGACGGAAGGATCTTCCATCGAAAGCAGTAAGAAAAGTGTTTGATGGGACCAGATCTGGAGATCCAAGAGCTTTCCAACAGGTTAAGGACATAACACATGTAGAAGCCCCCTCATCAACAACTTCCCTTCCAATGGTATTACCACCATGGACGACAACTATTGATAAGGCTACATGGTAAGGCAGGCTAATTTTAACGTCAGATAAATGAAATTTCACCATGAGACTCAAAGAGTCCATGATACCTAAAGCTGCTAAGAGGGCATCCCGCTGAGCGGGACAACTCTGTAACACCTCTAAAGATGATGTTGCACACAGAGTTTGAGCTAAGTCTTCAACCACGGAGTAGTTTGTAGCAGCCCTAGCATTAGGGTTATGCAAGGTCTTCTTGAAGACACCTTTTGGTATCTTCAACATAGTTTCAGCAGGTTTCTCTATTGTGAGAGGGTTAGAAGTTTCACCTATAGCTTTACCCTTCTCAAAAGTCTCAGTCTCATAGTTTTTGTTCCTTGTCTGCAACAAAGTTGAAGATTGAACCATGTTGATATAGTTTGGGTCAGGGAAAGTTTGAGTGCCCCCTGCTATGTTAGAAGCTGAAGCAGAGTTCTGTCCTTGGGGAAAGGGATCCTTCAAGAAAGTCGGTTGTTGAGCTTTAAGAAGCTTCTGGGCTTGATCCATAAGGGTACAAAGGTGAGTAAGGTGGTCCTCGTGGCACAACTTACACAGGAACTTGACCTTATTCTTTTCTTTGTTACCCCCATCAGCATTGTTTGTGGGATTTTTCTTGTTTTGGTTTCCCTCTCCCTTCTTACCTTACTTTTTCTTCTCATCGGGCTGCTGATTTCCCTTCTGAGAGGTTTGTGCAAAAACATTTGCACTCTGGGGGGAGGGGGCAGCCTTTTCTGCCTCCGTCATAGACTGCTTGACATACAACTGGTGGATTTGCTTAGCCAGAGACTCTACGATGGGAGAGTTAATGGATCCAACCACACCATCGGCATGGGGTCGAGGCTTAGGCTTCTCCACATCGTGTGTTGGCCTCAGTGCCTCAGGGATAATCTCATATAAGATCCCAGATTGTGAATAAATCAAATCCAATTGATGGGCCTTGAGAATGGCTTCTTCTTCATTCGTCACTCCTGAGGTGGATACATCCTTAGATATGTATGGCAACAGGGATTTAAGGAACCACTCTAAAGGGAACTCAGGAGGAATAGTGGCTTTTATAAGGCTCTTTCGCCTTCTCCACTCTTGGATATGATCCGAGATGTGGGTAGCCTTGTTTTTCCTAAAAGTAGACAACAAGTCCATTCTGAAATCATATCGAACCAAAAGCTGAAAGTGGCTAGGAAAAGCACTAGCCAAGTCCCAGAAACTACTGAAAGCAGTAGAAGGCAATTCGATATACCATTTTGCCGCTATACCTGTTAAGGTTCTCTGGAACAGTGTCAACCTTACTGAATCTTCATTTAGTCTATTTGAAGAACACCATAAATGAAATGTGGTGGCATGAGCCCCAGGATCTTCACCAACTTTGCCTTCAAACTTAGGGATATCTGATGGCAATTTGGTGGGAACAAGTGGCCACAAAGGGTCATGTTGCACCGGGTCATTCATCAATTTTGACAAATATGGAAAATTAAAAGTTGCTAGGAATGGAAGTTTGGGTCAAACCGGGGTACTAAATGTGCCATCCTGGGGATTTGAGGGACCTGCCCCCGAATGCCCATGGGTAAAAGTGGGGTTTCCCCCAGCCACCGTTTGCGAAGTGGGAAGATTAATTTGAAACAGATTCCATCCGTAAGCCACAAGATTGTGTGTGGGGGGTGCAGTATAAGAATTTCAGGCCGTCCCCATAGAAGCAGGGGTCTGAAAGATAGGAGCCGAAATCCCTCCGCTAAACAACGAAAAGGGGGAGCTCATAAACGAAACCAAAATCGGAGTTTGGAAACTTTTCCCATAAGAGGTATTGTTCCCAAACTACACTCCTACATAGGAAGGTGATGGACCTACATATGGACTGGATGGGGGAATGTGCCCCCCATTCCAAGGAAATCCTTGGACAAATGCTGAGGATCCTACCGGACCACTCTGGGTAGTATATGGAAAGGAATAAGCAATAGTAGGTATACTGGGAATCCCAGTAACCATGTCACCAGAAGTACCTGCTAGGTTTGAGTGAACCGGTGGTTGAACCACCCGGCTCGCTGGAGTCAAAGGTGTAGAAGGTAGACTAGATCTAGGGGCACTTACCGGGGGAGGTAGTTCCCCTTCAACCGGAATGGCTGAGGTGAACACAAAAGGACTTTCTTCTGTAGAAGACATGATCCTACCCACAGGGACACCTAATACAAGTGAATCAAAAGGTCTAACCTGAATGATCACAGGATCATTTAAACCAGTCAAGGGGGTGTTAAAGTTTCTTGCAAACTAGTCAGTCTGCAATTCTTCTATATCAACTGTATCAAGATCAAAATGATTAGCTATCAATTCTAGTTCACCAAGAACTTCACTTATTCCTACCGGTTCAAATGAACCATCCATGTCCAATCTCCACCTTTGGGGTGGAGGTGGAGGCTCCAATGTGACGAGAGGAGGAAGGTTTCTCAACCTTCTTGACCTTCTAAAAGGTTGGTCCTCCATGATTGAAAATTTAACAAATCACACCCTAAGGCCAACTAGACACAAGCAAAACCACAGAGCATACACTATAAAAATCCTGAAGTCTCAAGCAATCAAAAAAGGGTAAAAGATATACTTTCCCGAAGAAAGCTGATGAACGATTACTTGGCGTCCTTGAAGTGGTTCTTATGCACACGCGAAGGAATCACCCAACCACCCTCCTACACTTTCAACAAGGGTTACCTTCCAAGCCCGTTCAAGGTGAACCAGAAATAGCCTTCCGGTTTACCTAGGTATGAACCCTAAAATTCAAGAGACTAAAGGCTACCTTAGCTATACCAACAGTCTGGGGGGATAGTCGCAAGCCTGACTCGTACGCATGGACAGGGAAGCTGAGCCCAAAACTCTGTCTAGGACAGAATACCAAGATGCATAAAAGTCCTGATTTACGTTTTGATAAGGATTCAGAGGGTTATCTCCTCTATCCAAGCCTCCACACGACCTCATGCTTAACTCCAGTTTGAGAGGATCTTCCCAGATACAATCGATAAAGTCAAGGATTTACCTAAAGAAAGGTCCACTACGTCTGAGTTTTATAACTTGTGGGAAGTTTATACTTCCTATCTCGCAAGTTTATCCTAAGATAGTAGGTGAAAGGCCCCTAAAAACAAAAATTACTAGTAAATTTTAATTATGCGTTCATTTTAAAGGGCTGGTTCTTACTCAGAAGGAAATGGAGTGATATACTTATGGTGTTTTTGACTCGATAAGAAATAAATAAAAGTAAAGGTGTGTTTTTCAAAGCAAATTACCACTATTAAAGACAACTTCTTTTTCTTTTTTGCAAATATATATTGATGAAAATCGCGGGTTACCCTCATAGAAAATCGCGGGTTACCCTTATACGCGACATGCAACAACCGATACTCGCGTACAACACGTGAGTTGCATATATAGAGAGTCATGTATATGAATTGACATAGCTAAAGGGTAAAAATAACCAGTTGAATGGATGATGAATGTAGTTCATAATAAGCCCATCTATAGTGTTTTGGGCAACCCTCAATCCATAGATGTCCTTTTGTGTGCCAACATGAGTGATGTCGGCACTTGGACGGAGAGGTGCCATTCAGGTGAATAACATACTATCAGCAACATTACATAGAAGTTGAAAGAGATGAAGATACAAAAGAAAATGAGACAATATGTAAAATCCAAAACTAAGAATCCTCAATATTGGACTACAAAACCAATGCTACATTATACATTGAACTCTTGATCAAATAGTGTTAAGAGAAGTTAGACTTTGCTAAAAAAAAATTCCAACCCTTGGTCTAAATATTGTAGCCCTATTTATAGTCTTTACAAACTTAACAAATTCTATTTAATTAACATATTACATATATATTACATCTTGACATAACAATATTAACAAAAATTAACTGGTCTCCATGCTAATGGCCTTGATGTTGACTAGATTGATGTGGAGCTTGAGGTGGTATTTACTAAGGAGATCCTAGAGGAATATGATGTGATTGTTGAGGAGTATGTAACGAACACAAATAGGATAATACTTAAATAAGGTTAATAATTAAATAAAATAATAATTGTTAATTATTATAGTAGTATCTATTACTGTGAAGGGACATAACTCTTCATTATGAAACGCTCAAGTCATATTAAAGGTGAGCTATGTTGTAATATTCTATCATCTTTTTATCTATCAATTTATTCATATTTTATTATCTACGGATATGTGGGTTATTTCAGAAATTACTTAATTGAGAATATCCAACTATGTATGTTACAGTGGTATCAGAGCTATACAGACCTTGGGCAACATTATTTACACCTTGTGTAGATTTGGGTTTCCCAAAAAAATAGGAATTTGTCCTTAAAAAATTAATTTTTTTTAAAAAAAGGGTAAAAGTAATCCCCCCCAAAAAAGGAGGTAAAAGAAAAGAAAAGAAAATAAAAATTAAAAAAGAAAAGATAAAAGTTAAAAAAAGAAGAAGGTAAGAGTGAAACCACATGTGGTTTCTTAAAGTGGGTTTGGATTTTAATATAAAAAGTGCATAATAATAACTACAAAGAAGCAAGTGAGATTTGAACCTAGGTGGGGAAGGTAACACTTATTCCTCCCAACCACCCAATCTACTCGCATTTTACAAAATTATTGGAAAAAAAAAGAGAGAAAAAGAAAAGAAGAAAAAAGTGAAGTAAAAACAAAGTCACAAACAATGGCACCTACATATTCGAAAATCAAGTCACAGATACAAACAACAGTGGACAAATTAGAGCAATATAAGGAGATAAATAAAAGTGTACAAGCTTACGTTTAGATGCATAAGTGGTTGAAAAAGTGGAGAGACAATGAGAATCGTCGCTTATGGAACCTAAATTGACAGCTAGAATGAACCATAAGTAATAACAAGAAAATGTTATCTGATCAGGATACAGAAATATCATGCTTAAAAATTCATAATCAAAACTTAGAATACGAGATCAGAAAGTTAAAAAATGACAACAAATCACCATATGGATGTGATAATGAATTAGAAGAAGAAATAAAGCATCTAAACAAACTCATGATGGAAAATGTTGAATTGGCGCAAGTCCGGATGAAGTTAGAAAATCAAGAAACAGAGTTACGTCATCATAAACAACAAAAAGATAAACTCTAGCAACAGTATGACGAAATTAAGAAGACACATAAGTTAGAACTGAAAAAAGTCAACAAGGTGTTATTAAGCAATTCCAAAGAAATTTTCATATTAAGAAATCATAACAAAACACTAGTCACAAAAATTAAGAAGTTGAAAAGTAGTCGAAAGACAGAACAATATATGGAAGACATTGAAGGAAAAATTCTAGACAAACAGGAAGAAAATCATTGTATCAGAAGGCATAACGAAGATCTTAAGGAACAACTTAAGAAGTCTGAAGATGACAAAAAATCACATATAGAAGTGATTAAGAAGTTTCAAAATGATAACATGCAGTTAGAAAACAAGTTGGAAAAGATACATAGCGAAACCTTAAAACCTCAAGAGATGAAAATACAACTTTCTACTCAGATCAATGCTTAAAAGATGACACTCGTAAAAGAAAATGACATTGTGAAAATTCCATTTCAACACCCCAACCATAAAAATAGATATTCTAAAAAGTGGGAAATGTCGAAAGATAACGGTACCCATGTGATCAGATATCCTAATAATAGATCAGTATGGAATGCCAATAGTCCACAACAAATCAATTTGGGATGTATTGATTGTCCACATATCGAAAGTTTTTCTCAACTCTTAGTAGTTTGTATTGACATGTCTCGTTAGCTGCGACACCACAAAAATTTATGCATAAACATTATAAGGCTTCGAGGACAAAGCCTTTCTAAGGGAATAGCAATGTAACAAAGACAAATAGCATAATAATTAAATAAAATAATTTTTTTTTTTTGTAAGTTGCACAGTAAATTATATTACAGGGGCAAAACAAATAACATTAGAGAACTCATGATTTGACAGGGGTTTGAAGGAGAATGTGTCTCCTTCAGAGCCATTTCCAAAAAATAAGACACCTTTCTTTTTGTAAGCATACTGATATTTGTAGATAAAACTTCTAAAAAAATATTAAAAAAAAAATATTCAGAAAAAACTCTATAACCTGTTCAAGACTAATATGCAGGGAAACTGGGATGCATAACCAGCCGAGCCCCACTAGAACTAAAAGAGAGATAGAGTAAACCAGAGAAAAAAAACCTAGACAAAATTAAAAGGCCTACACTAAGTGAATCCTGAATGAGACATGTGCGGAGCTTGCATTAAGCTGAGGGGGGATCTTAAGTGATGGGGCATGCCCAGCGCTCGTCCTGCGACCTAGTGGGTGAGTTTGTGGCTACCATAGGAATCAGAGACAACATTGGAGGATGACCAGCCTACGGGAAAGATGAGTCTTTCAGTCGTTTGGAGAGGGGTTCCACCAGAGAAGGCACCTAGAAATTTTTAGCTCGGGGCAACTTGGAAGAGCTGCCACTTCCTCCTAGAATGGTGATGGCACGACCGCTCATTTCACTTTCATTGGCTCCACCACTCATACTGCCACCCTATGCATCTGCCCCCACTTTATAGATGTTTAAGCTGGAGATGCTAGATATTCCTTTCCAGGAGAAATTTTTTTCCAATTCGGTCAACTGAGTGTCAATCTCTGCAATTTTCATTTTCATGGAGTGGACCACCATTCGAGCTTCAGCCCAGTTGCTGACCATGTCTTCCACTAGGTTTCAAAGCATATTTTTAACCATATAGTAGTGGTTGATATGACTACCATCCTCCCCTATCAACAGCTTCCTGTTCAAAACTTTATTCTCCCATGCCTCAACTAGCACCCGAACACGACCAGAGATATGAGGTTCATAGTCCTCAGAAACAGGGACAGTGCTACTCCTTTGGGGTTTCGCATGACTCGAGTGGGCATGTTTGGGAGTACCACGCTGGTGGGACATGGCCGTCGACTTAAATATTAGACCAAAATGTAGAGGGGAGAATTCTCCTTCACTGGTTCCAGAATAAAAAACACCAGCAGAGTTAACAACAACAGGAACAATAGTAGAGAGACTATGATAAACCACCCTAAAATTGCAGCCAATATAACTATCCTCTATATCATAATGTGTGCAGAAATCCTACATCAAATTCCTGTCATTCGCCATTAATCCGATCAGACGGGTCTTGAACGAGCTTGAGATGAGGTACCAGTTCCATCTATGTTCACATGCTCCGACAAGACTCAAGAATAATCCTCAACGTTCGAAGGATCCTGCACAGAGTGACAACGTGCATGAGTGGGGAGGTGAGCGCACGTCATAACACCGACAGAACCTAGGATGCGGAGATCACAACAAGTGTTAACAAGGATCATCAGTGAAGTAATGCCAGTGGATTTATTCAGATCTAGACGCCGGGATTCCAAGCTGGCAGCAAACTATGACGGTTGTAAAGGTGGACACGTGTTGCTGGCGCCCATAGAACAGATGGCCTTGGTGTTTTCACCCACATCCAGGATGAGTATATCAGAGTAGGCAAGTTGGAGGCATTTGGCTTTGATTTGCTCATCTAGCGGATCATGAGGGGATCCTTTTACCAGAGAGAGGTTGGAATTAGCTCCTACGTTAGCGAGGAAGTCAGCTAAGGAGTTGGATTTTCTGTGCACGTGTTGAAAGGTGATGGCATGCATGTTGTGCTGGAGGGCATTCAGACTGCTAAGGCCTTGAGACAAGCACTAGCTGGTAGAAACCTTGGAAACCTGTGAGTCGTGGAGAAGCTTGGAGGCCATGTAAAGGATGATGGCAAAGTCACCTTCCGCAATGATCGGAAAGAGTTCATTCTGTTTGACTAGGGATAGTCCTGCAATCAGGCTATCCAGTTCTACTGCATTATTGGAGTTGAAACTGGAGTTACCATAAAAAGTAATGATGATATTGCCCTAATGGTCTCTGATAGCACCTCCAATACCAGCATTACCCAGATTACCCTTTGAAGCTCCATCAAAGTTGAGCTTGTACACATTTTCAGGCAGAGGGTTCCAGTGTGAGGGCCTGTCCAGATGAATAGTGGGATTGCTGCAGAAAGCAGGGACAATGGAGATATCAAAATTGAGAGCGCGTAAGATGTGTTTTTATTTATGAGAGGTGGGAAGATTGGAAAATGACCAGCCTTTGGAGTAAAGAGTCTCATGAAGTTTCTTAAGGATATCTTTCCACAACACTAGAGGAGAGGAGGAGGTATTTTTAAAAATTCTACTATTTCTGTCTTTCCAGGTAGACCAAAGGAAAAATCCATGGGTAAAAGTCTAGAGCTAGTTGAGGATGTTACTTTCAAAGGGATAGTCCGTCCATTTTTTAAGAGTTTCTGTGATATTTCCTTTTACATGGTTGGTATGTCTAAAATCCCCAACCACCAAGTTCGAAAGTTGACTGGTGAAAGGGCAGGCATCCAAGAGATGATCGATGGTTTCCTGATGGTACATGCAAATACTACATTTGGATGGACCATGGAAGCCTTTACACACAAGATTTTCCCAGGTTAGAATTCTTCGGTGCTGGAGAAGCCAAAGGAAATGGGTAATTTTAGGCCATTGATGGGAAGACCAGAGATGAGACCAGAAGGGAGTAATCTGGCTGATGGGGTTCACTGAAATGATGTTGTAAGCTTCTTTAACAGAGAAGTTGCCTGAAGGACGGTGACCTCAATGGATGATATCTGACCCTTGCCTGTGTCTGATCTGTCTAGTGCATAGCTCCAGCCAGATAATGTCAGAAAGTTTGTTATCTAGGACCGAGACCCAACGGTCTGGGTTTTTCCACCTACGGAAGCCATTAGAGGAGGAGGACCAGAAATCCTTGACCTTGAGCTACCTGTTGCTGAAGATGTAATTCTGGAATTCCAAATCAAGATCCATATTTTTGATACTGGGGAGTTGTTGCTAAGAGTCTTCCCAGAAAAGAGCCAAGTTACCTTCATTAATTTCCCAGAAGTTGTGCTTTTGCATGATGGCTCATTGCGAGTTGGTCGTTTCCAGATGTGTGAACCTGTAATGTCTTCGTCAAATCTAACGAGTGAGTGCTTGGGATAATCCAGAGAATATTTGTTGTTCCATATAAGTGACCAGGGCATGTTGTTCTTAGATATCCAATTCCACTAGATTTTGGTAGAGAGAGGTTGGTTTTTTAGACTGGGGTCCCTTATACCAATTCCTTCTTCCGATTTATTTTTGCAGAGCGTGTCCCAACTGACCAGCGCCCATCTATTATTGTTGTTGTTGCAACCCCATAGAAAATATATTTGCAAATATTTAATGGCTTTAAGAACCCACTTCGGGGCTGCCAAGACGGAGAATAGGTAGAGAGGGATGGATTGTAATGTGGATTTAAGCAGGACAGCTTTACTATGAAGATTAAGGGTTCAGAAGGTCCAAGAGGAAAGGTGGAGTTCAAGCTTTTTAAAGATTTATTTCCAGGAAGAGTTCTTGAGAGCCACATCAAACAGTGGTGCTCCCAGGTATTTGGTGGGTAAAGAGGAGACAGAGAAGCGAAGGATTCGAGAAATATTTTTTTGGGCAGCTTTACTCGTATTGAAAAAGAAGATTTGAGATTTTTCCAGATTAAGGGAGGTTCCTGAAGCCTCTGCAAAGGTATTTAAGAGAGAAAGGATTTTCCTTGCTTCATGCACATAGGAGTGAATGAAAAGGAGATTGTCATCCACAAATCGCTGGTAGGCTATAGGTGGACCATTGTGAAGATAGAGGCCTTTGAGAGAGTTATCAAAAAGAGTTGACTAGATCATCCGACCAAGACCCTCCACCATAAGAATGAATAGAAAGGGGGAGAGGGCATCACCCTGTCTGACACCCCATGAGGGGGAGAAAGTGGAGGAGGGAGAACCATTGACCAGGATGGAGAAGAAAGTAGAGGAGATAAGTGAGAGGATCCAATGGACCCAATCTTGGCAGAAGCCAAAAGCTAGCAAAATTTTTTCAATGAAGGTCCAGCTGAGTTTGTCAAAGGATTTTGACAGGTCCAGTTTTAGGATCATTATCGAGGTATTGGAGTTTTTAGGGAGTGGACCACCTCATGGGCTAGAATAATACTGTCAAGGATCTGTCTTCCTTCCACATAGCCTGATTTCTCCGACGAGATGAGGAGAGGTAAGAGGGGTTTTAGCCTGTTAGCCACGAATTTAGAGATGATTTTGTATATGACATTGCAGAGAGAGATAAGGTGGAACTTATCGGGATGACAAGCACCTATTTCTTTGGGAATGAGAGCCAGATGGGTGGTGTTCAAGGGTGGTAAAATCCATTTTTTTTCCTTGATTCTTCTACAATTTATAGGACCTCTTTCTTGAGAAGGTCCCAACTGTGGTGGAAGAAGTCAATAGTGAATCCATCCGGGCCGGGATAAGTGTCGTCTACCATTTGTTCCACCGCCACTTCAACTTCTTGCATAGAAATGGGTTGCATGAGAGAGTGGTTGTGGTCATTGTTCACTAAGGGGGGGATGCAACGGGTGACCTTCTTGATATCTTCAAGCCGATTGTGGTTAGGTTCCGAGAGGAGCTGACTGAAATGGTGAGTTAGTTCTTTGGAAATGTTGAGATGTTCTTCCAACATGTCTCTAGATTCTGTATGAAGCTTGCTGATCTTGTTCTACATTCTGTGTTGGATGGTGTATTTGTGAAAAAATGATGTATTCCGTTCGCCATCCTTTAGCCACTTGATTCTTGATTTTTGATTCCAGTAGATAGCTTCTTGATCACATATGTTATTAAGCTGATGGAGGAGTTCTCTTTCTTACAGCTTAGTTTCAGGGGTGAAACCATTCTCCATTGCTTGGAATTGGAGAATTTCGAGGTTTTCTTGGATAGCAAATTTGTCTTTGAAGGTGTTCTTGTTCCAATTCCTGAGATGGATACAGAGCAGTTTTAGTTTTTGATGCATGATAGCCATTTTTGACCTCCCTGAAACTAACATCTCATTCCACCAGGTTGTGATAGAATCCAGAAACTTGGGGTGGGAGAGCCAAAATTTCTCAAATCTGAAAGGTTTATGAAGAGGTTGACCATGACTATGCCAGGAGAGGACAATGGGCCAGTGGTCCGACCCTACTGTAGGAAGAACCATTGCATCCATAAGTCGTCCCATAGTGAGGATAGATTCCGAGACAAGGAAATGGTCCAGACGTTTGGCAATTTGATGGGGTCCACCTCTTCTGTTGTTCCAAGTGAAAAAACAAGAGGAGGTTTGAATGTAAACAAATTCACACATGTTTATCATCGAATTGAAGGCTTCATCTTCCCCTGAGAGAGATGTGAGGCCCCCCTTTTTTTCCTCCAATTTGGAGATCATGTTAAAGTCTCCACTTATGATGATCAGAGAATCAGTGTGCAAGGTTTTGAACTAGTCAATATGCTTGAGAAGATTTTTTTTTCCACTTGCGATCTAAGGTCCATAAACATTCATTAGATAAACTTTGATGCTGTAGAAAAGAAGATGAAAGGAGGCAAAGATAGAGTTCCTCACAGTGAGGGCAAAGTCAAGAGAGATAATGTGAGGGTTCCAACTAATGGAGAGGCCGCCAGAGGCACCCTGCGCATCAATGGTGATGGTGGAACAGTTTTTCTAGATGTGAGCCATGATATCAGAGGCAGATTCACTTAAACATTTAGTTTGTTGGAGGAAAAGGATAGAAGGGGGATCTTTTTGAAGCTTCATTTTCAACATTCTTTGTTTAGAGCAACCGTTGAGACCTCTAATATTCTAGGAGATGAGCTTCAATGGTTAACAGAGGGGGAGGGGGAGGTGAAGAATTCTGTAAGCTGGGTGTATTGGTCAGAGTCAACCAGAGTGGTTCCTAAACGATTGATTCTTTGAAGAGATGATTTTATACCTTTTTTGGGGGGTATTTATGGGCTTTTTGTTTCTCCTTTTGGCCCGAGGTAGTGACTCCAAGATTTGCTTTAATCAAGGCTTTATGCAGAAGCTGAATTTAATTGGGAGTAATCTTCTCGAAAGATTTTCTAGTACAGGAATCCTCTAGACCGATGAGATCCAGCCCTTTTGGAATCACATCTATCATATCTTCTTCCTCAGGGTTTTCCAGAATGTGATCTGGCATGGTTATATCAGAATGCATTTTTTCTAGAAGATTAGAAGGGATTTCTGGAGTTTTACCTGAAGATTTCTATGATTGCTGTAACAAAAGGTTTTCCAAATCTTTTGGAACCTGGAGTTGGATCGAAACTTCCTGATTCGAAATAGATTCATTGCGGTCTTGTCAGTTTCTGTAGAGACCTCTTCTAGAACCTAAAAGATATTAGAGGAGGGAGCTGGGTGCTTGTTGTAATCTCACAGATCACATAAGGTTACCAATAATACATAAAATATACAGAAGTATACACAGAGACAAGAGGTAAGAACAGATAAGATGAACAGATTATATTATTCTCAATAGATCATACAAAGCCAAGAACTGAACTACGTTCCTGTGTGGCTCAACAGCCTAATATATACAGGTTACAAACAGTTACAATCATAACTACCTGTCGGTTCACCGAACCGACACGACTATTAGTTAACAGACTAACTACTGTGTTTACTCAGCCGACCGACGTAGTCGGTCTCTCGACTTAGTCAGCTGGTCGACTAAGTCGGTCTTCGTTCAAGTCGACTTATGTCGACTTGCTCCTTCTACATCTCCCCCACAAACAAAACATTTCTTCGTCTCGAAGAAAGAGGGAGGTAAAAAATTAGATTAGAAGTACAAAAATAGATTGCAAAGGGATACTGCTACTGAGGTGGGCTGTGCAGACGAATAGTTGGTCTCTTCTTCACGCAGACTTCGACTATTGCTGGTGCTGTGATGGAAAGCTGATGTTGAAAGTCTGTCCATGTCTGCAAAGCTTTCTGAATGTCGATGGTCAGAGTAGTAAGATTTGAGATTACCGACATCTTCTCTGCCATGGGAATTTCTGCAATATTTTCCATGTTGGGGCCCAGCAGCTGATTGTGTTCTTCCGCAGTCTCAAGGAGTCTCTTCATCTGCGGACAGATGTTGTCGACTTTCTCCAAGTTGGGAAGGGCTTGCTGAACCCACTGGTGTGCCTCACATTCCAACTGCTGCAGCTTAGTGTTTTCCATCACGATTTGTTCCTCGATTGTCTGCCTCAGTTCTGTCTCAGTCGAATTCCTTCTTTCCAAGGCCTGAATGCCTTGCCTGGTCTGCCGTGTCTGAGTATAGACCTGCCCATAATGAGTAGGCCAATCTCGGAGTACTTCCTCAGTTACAATGGATTCCTCCATGTGGTCTTGTAGAAGTTTGTGAGCCTCCGAGAATGCTGTGTGCTGAGTCAGGAGCAGTCGGGCAGTTTCTTCTTTTTGTTCGGCCTTAGTCTCTTGGAGGTGGGTCTGTATGGTCGACATCAAACCTTCAAACAACTGATATGCTCGTTCCAGCGGTCGGTCAGTAGCATCTTCGACAGGTCCTGGGGTAACAGTTTGTACAAGAGACCTGCATTTGTCGAGAAACTTGACTTCTTCTGTCTCCTTATCCTTGAGCTGTTGCCTCAGTCGGGTCGTCCTCCTGTTCGACTCTTTTGCTAAGGTGTTGAGTAGCTGGCCAACCTCTGAGTCGGTCAACGAGCTGACATCCCGCAAGCTAATCCTTAGCTGATCGGATCTAGGAAGAGGTTCTGTGGGCTCCTTTGCTGGCTCTGTTGGTTTGTCGGGAGGACCTGCAAAAGTGGAAGGTGGATCAGAGGTGGAAGGGGTTTGCGTCGGAGGAGTTGGTTCAGTGGTCGGGGGTTTTTGTGTTTGGGGAGGTGGTATGTCCACCTCCGGCTGTGATGAATATGGTGGTCTCGGCTGTGAATCAGGCGGTGGAGGGGGAGGTGGAGATGATGGTGGTGAAGGTGGGGAGGGATGGTGTCCTGATCCTGGTGGTGATGGAGGATTGTGTCGGGGACTGTGGTTGGAAGATATAACGTCTTCTTCCGGTGGGAGCTGGTAGTCAGTGAAGGTTTGTTCATGACCTGCGATGTCACCACCATCATGGACCCTTGTAAACACTGTTGTTTGGTGTGCGTAGGTCTTTTCGCTTGCTTTTAGAGGAGTTGTTGTCTTGATTGTCTGCGCTGTTTTGAACAGTGCAGGCAGTGTTGCAAAGAAGGCCCTAAGCTCCTGGTCCGAGCTTGCCCTGTCTCTGAGTGCTTCAGGGATAAATCTTGCAAAGTCTTCGGGGGAAATGTCGGCCTGCTGCACTGGTGCTTGATCCTCGACTATTTTAGTCAGAGATGGACGGGGAGGAGTCGTCACCAGGTCCACCACATCCTCGGACAGTGGTGTTGTTTTGGCCTTCTTTGGCCGACCTTCGGGTGCTCCTGCTTCGACAAAACGTTGAAACTGGGTTTCAACAGTTACCTTGTTTGCTCTGGCATCCTCGACAATATCGAGTGTTGAGGCTGCCAGTTCGTCTTCGTCATCTGTGGAGTCAGCAAGGACAAGCTTGTGCTTACCTTTGCCTTGCTGACGTTTCTGCAATTTGATGTTTCTTCTGGAAGTTTCTATATCCTTCGCCAGTTTCTTGAGAATGCTTCGAGACATAGCATATTCAGGGTTGTATTCCTCAACTTCTCCTGTCAGGGTCTGAGCGGGGTCGACCGTCTGAGTAGCCGGGGGAGCTATTTGTTGTACTGGTTGTTGTGCTGGTGGTGGTGTCTGGTGTTGCTCGGTCGGAGGGTCCACTACTGGTGCAGTCAGATGCTTTACTATTAAGTGCACTCGACCAGGAGTGCCAGTCGGAGTATCCTGTGTTACAAACGTGCTGATATATAGGTGCAACTCGTAATCTTCCTCCTTCTCCTGGTCGGTCAGAGGTTCGACTATAGAGAATTCGACCTATTTTGCAGCCTCCGGGATTTGAATTTTTGTTTTTGTCTGCCTAGACAGCTCCCGAAAGATCTGCTCGACTGTGGGATAGTAGTCGAGGTCCCTGGCATTTGAATTCTGAGTGTTTGACGACCATACTGATGTATGGTCAAGATCCAGTTGGATGTGTGAGTCGGCTAGGAGGTGTCGTCGGATGTTCTGGGGCACCCTCCACCTTGTCGTGCGCAGCTTAAGCTGCTGGAACTAGTTTTCTAGAAATACCTTTCCTTGGTTCAATTCATGCACAGTTCCTTTTTGGGAAAAGGGTTTGAACCTGTGCATCTCAAACCTAGTCGGCTCTCGGAAGACGGGACTGCCTTCCGGGCAGATATAATACATAGCAATCCAAATAATTAAGGAGGGGAATTTGATAATACCTCCTGTTTCCTGACAGCGCTCGCATATGGTTTTGACCAAGTCTGCGAGGTAATCTTCCCATCTGAAGATGCGGCCGTTGGTTGTAATTTGGTCGACGACGTCTAGCATTTCCAGCTTGAGGTCACTGCTGCGACCAGCCAAAGTGAGAGTAATGGCGATGATTTTCGCCACAATCTGTGGTGTTCGTGCCTCGATCTGACTGATCATTAGGCCCTTGGAGTTCTTACCCGATGTTGAACCTGTAAAGTGTTCGACTAGCCCTTCCTTGATCCCAATGGGGACCGGGTCACCCTGGTTTGACAGGCCAGTAAGTCGGGAGATAACATCTCCGTTGATGTCGACTGGTCGGTCAAAGTAAAATCTGTCGTTGTGGTAACGACTGATGATGAATTTGACCGCGGCTTCCTTTGTACCTGTGAAGCTGGCCATGAGAGGTGCGTTTGCATAGGCATATATGGTGCTATGCCTAACTTTCTCAGCCTCCTGGGTCATCCGTCGGTCTTCAAACGCCCATTCTTGAATATCCGTCCATAGCTTTTGAAACGGACCCTCCTATACTTTGGCGTTTTGGATTCGCTTTAGTCGCTGGAGTAAGGGTGAGTCTGCTGCCTGAAGTTCTTGAGCCTTAGTCGAAGCTCTGGTGCGTTTGGGTGCCATGGTTTCGGTCTAAACAGACTGGTCGGAATTCTTACAAGGTTCACAAATTTCAGTTGACTGGAAGTTCGAATGCTCAGTGGGTGCGTGGTGTGGTAAATGAACTGTGGGGTGTCCATTATTTATAGGCGCGGGTGGGGTGGAGTGTCGAACTGGGTGAATTAATGGTGGACTTGACAGGCCAACTGCAACACTCGAGTGCGATTTCGTGAATCTGGGGCGGGGCTCGAGGCCATTAATGCGGGATGGGACGCTCTAGGTCGGCGGTCGGTGTCGGTGGTGAGAACGGTCGACATGGTCGGTCGATGAAGATGGTCGATGGAAATGAAGTTGGTTGTCGAATGGGTGAGTGGCTGTCATGATGGTGGTTTCTGAGTGTACGGTTTTTGACTTTTGGTATTTTGTATATTTTTATAGGTTTTTGGGGTTAGTTAAGACCGTTATATGATTTTTTTTTATTTTTTTTTTCAATGTTGGTATCGTTTAAGTCGGGCTCCATTAACAAGCTTCCGAAATACCAGGCCCTGCAATGTTTTTAGTCAGACCGACCCATTGGGATGTATTTCTTCGACAACATAAGGTCCCATCCATTCTGTGTGAAGTTTCTTAGGCTTGCCTTTGACTTGACTGTTATACAGTAGGGAAAGGTCACCGACTGACAGATTTTTGTTTCTGATATTACGGCGTGCCAAGCTTTCTGCTGTGGTTTTTGTATTTCTTGGTGCTGGATGGCCATAAGTCTATGTTCTTCCAATTTATTAAGTTGAAGTAGCCGATCTTTCCTGGCCTGTTCGACGTCGACATGGAGTATCTGTGCAATGATAGGTGCCTATTTTCTGAAGTGCAGGGGTATGACTGCTTCTTGTCCATATAGCAGTCGAAATGGGGTTTGATCAGTCGACTGTTTGTAGGCTGTCCTGTATGCCCATAACACTGCAGGAATCTTCTCATCCCAGTCATCTTTGTCAGCACTGCATATTTTAGTCAGTCCTTTTTTCAGTGTTTTATTGAAAGCTTCAATTGCACCATTCAACTGAGGGTGGTATGCTGTACTACGTCGGTGGTCGATGTGAAACTTGTCGGTTAGATTTTTGATAGTTTTGTTAACAAAGTGTGATCCTTGGTCGCTGATCAAGGTGAGTGGACATCCAAATCGAGTAATAATATTTTCATAAATGAAATTTGCATCTACTTCACTTGAACATGTGTCGACAGGTTCAGCTTCTGCCCATTTAGTAACATATTCTACTGCAGTGATGATATACCTTGCACCTGACCGTCGGGATGGGACAGGGAATGGTCCTATGAAATCTATAGCCCAAATTTCAAAGGTGAGACTAGGGTTTACGGAGATCAGGGGCATTTCTATACTCGGCAGTGGTCGACCAAGTCGTTGGCATCTGTCACATCGACTAACAAAGGTTTTACAGTCCTTATGAAGCGTCGGCCACCATAATCCAGACTGTTGAATTTTCTTAGCAGTTGTGTCGGCCTGAAAGTGTCCTCCTGCTGGTCCGTAGTGTGCTTCATGCATGATGTGCTCTCGTTCATGGGCAAGTACACATCTTCTAAGAACATCGTCTAACCCCATTTTGTATAGAAATCCGTTGATGAGGCTGTAGGGGGCAGCCTTCATAGCTAGGATTTGCTTCTTTTTAGTGTTCAGACCTTCTGGTGCTTGGCCTGATCTAGGAACTCAGCAATTTCCTCCAGTTCTTCTGGTACTGCTTCTATACGAAATAGATGTGCATCGGGTAGGTCGTCGTCAATTCCATTCGGTTCCTCTCCTGTGTCTATTCGGGATAGGTGGTCGGGTCCGACATTTAACTTCCCTGGTCGGACAACTACTTCAAATTCAAATTCTTGGAATAGTAAGAGCCATCGACAGATTCTACCATGGTGAAGGGGTTTGTTTATGAGGTATTTCAAAGCTTGATGGTCGGTGTAAAATATGAAGGGGTTAGCTAATAGGTAGTGTCGATATTTATGAAGTGCAAAGACCATTCCTAGGGCTTCCCTTTCGGTGGTCGAATAGTTTCTTTCAGCCTTATTTAGTTTTCGACTGCTGTAAACTATAGGGTAGTCCATTCCATCGTCTCCTGGTTGAGTCAGGATAGCTCCAATTGCTATTCCTGATGCATCGATATGCACATGGAATTTGATCGACCAATTGGGAAATCTGAGTATGAGGGCTTCGACCAGTTTTCTCTTCAGTTTGTCGAAGGAGATTTGGCATTCCTCTGTCCATTTAAACTCTATATCATCCTTGAGTAGTTCTTCTAAGGGGTAGGTCATATCTGAGTAATGTCGGATAAACTTCCTATAGTACCCTGTATGTCCTAATAACACCCGAACCTGTTTAGGGTTTATTGGAGGCTTCAAGTCAAGGATAATTTTAATTTTGGCAAAGTCAACCTTAATACCATCTTTACAAACAACATGTCCTAGTAGTATCCCTACGGGGGTCATAAAGATGCATTTCTTGATGTTGAGGGAAAGTTTAATCTGCCGACATCTTTCCAACATAAGTCGGAGCCATGTGCAGTGATCTTTTAAGGTGGAATATATGGTCCAGTCGTCGAAGTAGACTGCCATAGTTTTATAGATGTACTCTTGGAAAGTTTTTACAACTATTCTGGAAAAGACTGCAGGTGCATTCTTTAATCCAAAAGGCATAACCCTATAAGCAAAAGAGCCAAATTCACAAACAAATGTGGTTTTCTTCTGATCTTCCTATGCTATAGGTACTTGATTGTACCCCGAAAAGCCATCTATGAATGAGTAGCATTCATGGCCTGCCACTTCATTCAAGATTTCATCAGCATAAGGTGTGGGAAAGGGGTCTGTTAGTGTGACTTTATTCAGTTCCCTAAAGTCGACACAGATTCTAAGTCTGCTCGGGTCGTGTTTCTTAGGTTGGACTACCATGGGACTTGCCCATTCCGACTGGTCGATGGGGTAGATGATACCTGCAGCTAACATGTTGTCTATCTCCTTTTTAACTATTTCCTTATACTTATGGGCTAGTTTATAAGGCCTTTTCTTTACAGGTCGGACATCAGGTTTAGTGTCGATTTTCATCTCTCCCATTTCTTGAACTAACCCTTTCAAATCTTTATAGTCCCTTGCGAAGACGTCTTGGAATTCTTTAAGTAAGGTTACTATTTCAGCAGTTTGTTGCTCATTCCAATAATCTCCAATCTTAGCTAATTTTGGTCGGTCGTCATTTGAAATGTCGACCTCTTTGGTTTTTACTTTGGCATCTAACCATTCTGGGGATTTAGCTTCATTTATCAGTCGACTAACTTCCTGGAACTGTGAAAATGTAGCAGGGAAGTTGGCTGCAGTCATTCGATCGAGGTCAGGTTTTTCGGTAGTCGCGACCCTAAGCACAGAGTGGATTGGTCTTGTTGTTTCAGCATGGTTGGATTTCCATCTGAAGCTTTTACCTTCGGTGTGTTCATTCTCCAATTGTAATCGGGTCGACTCGACTTTTGATCCTATGTGAAGATTATTACAGTGCTTGACCTGTCTAGGGTATTTGTCAGGGAATGTTTCAGTCGGTTGAATGAACTGTTTAACTTGTTGTGCTGGCTCGACTAATTGTTGATATTCAGGGACAAAGTTGAAGGTTTGGATGAAATTTGCTTTGAGGTCATTCCAGAAAAAGGTTTCACCTTTTGATTCCTCCATTTTATACCATTTACTAGGTAAGTCGTCTAAGGTTGAGGGAAACAAGTGTGGCCAGGCTCTCT
>LPNX010554104.1:376128-612365 GCA_001517045.1 Pseudotsuga menziesii
GGAAAAATTAGTTGGAGAGCTTCTGGCTGCTCTATCCACATGTCATCATCTTCAGGGGACGCCTCTTCTTCTTCTTCACCTTCTCTGTGTCGGTCATGACCCGACTCTGGCGGTACTTCATCATGGTCGGTCTCCCTAGGGTTTTGCTGCAGCTCTGCGGCCCTTTCTCGTCTAGCTTCCCTTTTCTTCTGTCTTTCATCCCTTTCGATTCTCTTAATGTCTGACATACTGTAGTACAATAATATGCCTTCAGTTCCTCTTCGGTCGATTATGCATTACTGGCGATGACGACTCTGGTCGACTAGGATCCACTATGCTCGAGGTCCGACACACGACCAGCTACCCCCCCATGGCCTACCCGACGCTTTTTAGAAAGCCCGGATGGTGTCTACTTACTCAGGAAGTATTCCCACTCCCTTTCAGCAATGAATTTTTCCCACTGCTTCTGCTTCTCCGCCCAGTTAGTGTTTGAGGGTGGTTCACGTAATAGAGGTCGAGGTTCAACAACATGCCCTGCTCCTTTCTCTATTAGAAACTTGAACAGTAAAGCCGGTAAGGAACACAAGAATTGATCAGTAAATTCTGTGAAAAATTTCTGTCGGACGGTTTCCACAGACGTCCTGTCTTCGACTGCTTGTTTCTCGCAGAAATCGTCGGCTATCTTTTCGAACCACTCCGAGAGATTTGTACGTCCTCCTCGGATCAGTTTCTGGAGTAACTGTTCTTCTTTAGTCTTATCCGGTTTTCTCATCCAAAAGCTGCTTTAGTAGATGTGGCACGGATTCGACAAATTTTTCGTGAGTTTCAGTGAAAAATCTGGCTTTTGCTTCGGCGACTGTCAATCTGTTCCTTCTTGCATAATTTTGTAGATAGTTAGCAATTTTTCGCTCGCACCAGTCCTTTATCTCCTGCTCTGGTATCATATGTGAGCATATATTCCAGTTATGTACTACCGGCAACGGAACCAATGTTGTAATCTCATAGATCACATAAGGTTACCAATAATACATAAAATATACAGAAGTATACACAGAGACAAGAGGTAAGAACAGATAAGATGAATAGATTATATTATTCTCAATAGATCATACAAAGCCAAGAACTGAACTACGTTCCTGTGTGGCTCAACAGCCTAATATATATAGGTTACAAACAGTTACAATCATAACTACCTGTCGATTCACCGAACCGACACGACTATTAGTTAACAGACTAACTACTGTGTTTAATCAGCCGACCGACGTAGTCGATCTCTCGACTTAGTCGGCTGGTCGACTAAGTCGGTCTTCGTTCAAGTCGACTTATGTCGACTTGCTCCTTCTACAGTGCTCCAGAAGCTTTTCTGCTGGCAGTCTTTTGTGACTTCTTTTCCCGTGGGTAATAGGCTGGAACCCTTGCTCATCAGCGGTAGGAGGGTTAGATTTCTCGAGAGCTTTATTCATGGGGCAGTGACAGAACAAATGCCCATGTTAATGAAATTTTATGCATCTAAATGGGATTTGTTCATAATCAAGGGGCTGGATCCACTCGATGTCTTCATGGGAAAGACAGATCGATTAGGTAGAGCCTCTGCGATGTGCATGAAAACGCAAATTCTGGCATATGAGGTGAATTTATTCATTCGAGTCTGATCAGCAGTTCTAACAAAGGAGCCCAGATTATTACCAATATCTTGACGAGTAGCTTCATCCCAAAATTCCTGCGGTAGAGAGAACATTCTGATCCTAACTGGGGTCCAAGAGAAATCTTCGTTTTCTTGGCAGAAGCGTTCGATCCAGTTTCTGAGGTATAAGCATGCAGAATTAAAAAAGAAAGGGTCTCCATCTTGCACTTGGGCCTTGTCTTCAAAATGATGAAAGATGATGGTGAATAAGCCTTTCGATCCTAGCTGTAAGTCGAAATTCACTTTAGGTTTCCATTTGGAAACAATCCATCCATGAAGAGCTTGTTCTATTCGCCAGAATCCCATAAATTTTCCGATAAGCGCATGGTCTTTCATTTTTTGAGCTATGGAATTAATCCTTTCTGTCGATAGGTTTAAACAGGGCTGCTCAGCTGAGCATGGAATACAATATTTATGAGCTTTGGGAGGATGATGATTACCTTTTTCTATATTGGGGTCGGTGGCTGACGATCTGATGGCCTTTTTGACTTCCAGCCTGATAGGAATGTCCTCTGAACCAATTTTCAAAGTACTGCTAGGGATTGTGAGGTTCTCTAAACTCGGATTTGATGGGAGAGGCAGAGAGGAGCCAGGGTTATTCTCCCCCCCCCCCGATGCAGATGACATGATGTCACACAGTACTGGGTGAGTTGCTGCAGATCAGGGTTAGAATAGAGAATGCAAAGAAGGACCGTCTGAGCGCCGCATAGGGTTTGGATTAACTACAAAACCTAACAGAGCTCGTAAAATAAGAGATCATAATAGTTTTATAATAAAATAATAATTGTTAAATTATTATAGTAGTAACTATTAATGTGAAGGGACATAACTCTTCATTATGAAACGCTCAAGCCATATTAAAGGCGAGCTATATTGTAATATCCTATCATCTTTTTATCTATCAATTTATTCATATTTTTTTATATATGGATATATGGGTTATTTCATAAATTACTTAATTGAGAATATCCAACTATGGATGTTACAAAGCATGTGGCCGATAGGATGGCATTCCCATTGAAAGCTATGGAATTGGAATTCTGTATTGCTGCCTAAGTTGTAAATTATGGGTAACATTCTTCTAATCTTTCTCGAGGGGGTATTGTAACAACTCATCTCTCAATTGGCCACATTCAATTTTTTGAAGTGTTCATATGTGGTCCTTGGAAATTTGGATAAGAATGCTTGTAACCTAGTCAAATTTTCAAAATCTACGTGCATCTTATCAAATAGAATTATGGCCTCAATTTCTCCTTGAACATCAGTAAGAGAGTCTTCATGATTTATTGCATCCGTCATCAATATGGTGTACTTCTCTCTAGTTTATAGTTCACCATTTCCATCCCAAGTGGATGGGAGTCCTTGATGAATAATATGGTTGAACAAAGATTTGAATGAGCCAACATCACGATATAGTTGAAATCCTAGATCAAGAACATTATGGGCCAACAGATTCTTAGTAAATTTTTTTGTTGGATTCACTGACTAAATCTATTTTTATTCTTATTTCTAAATCATGAAGTTCTTGATGTGATTTTTCATTAAGAAGCTCAATCACAACCTTGGATGAGTCAAGCTTCTTGTCCAACTGTGTCAATATGTCCAGAGCATCCTTCGTCTCAGTAACAATAAGTTCCATCTCGTTGTGTGATATTGCAAATTTTTTCCAATTTGATGACATCGAGATTGTGATATGGTCCCAAATCATTTGAGGCAACACCTTTAGCAGTGGTTTATCACTCAACCTCTTAGACAATGCTTGAATTTCCTTTTTCAAATGATATCTATCTTGGTTTATTTATGAGATGGTTGTGTTTCTCTTAGCCAATTTTTCATTTAAACTTCTAACTTCATCACGTTTCTCTCTCAATTCAATTTCAACTATATTCAGTTGTTCTTCCTTGATACTCATCTCAACTAAGTTTTTAGCTAGCTGATCAGTGGGATCTTCTATAGAAGAGGCTTGTAGCACAATGGTTTTGGTTAGAGAAAGCTCATGGTTTTGTTTATGTAGATGCTTTACTTTATTCTCTAGAGTAACAATCATTTCCTTATTGATTTGGTTATTAGTGATTATCTTATCTAATTATGACTGAACCATCAATAATTCGACCATTTGAGGATGTTCACTTACTGGGATATTTAACTTCTTTTCAGAGCTCAGATCTCCTTATATTTTTCCTTGAGTAAATTTTGCACAAGGTATTTATCACTAGTATCTTTTCCCAATTTGGGAATTTTCTTTTCCCACTCTACAATATTTATCTACTTATATTTGGTGGCTACTTTTTCATTTTTGTACAGGAATTCCAAACTATTGATAGAGCCTTGCAACTTGTTTGTTCTCATGGTGTATTTCATTACATGTTTGTATACACCTTCACATGTTTTCTTGTGTAGTTCCATAATATATTGAGAGAAAAAAAGCATCCAAGTTGATAGTGACCTGTGTGTTCTTGTAATTAAAAGGGTTATTTTTTCCTCCTAGCACAATTGGCTCCGAGATCACCATTTTTAGTGTCCCTTGTAAAGATTCAAGTGAATAGAGAATTATGGCTTATTGACTAGTTTTAATATATTTTTTAGGAAACAAAGTTTTATTGAAATCAACATTATTTTCTTTAATTTGAGAATATAGCCCAAATAAACCTTCTTTAAGTGGAGAATTTTGAGTGGCCGATAGAGTACCTTGCTGAGAAGATGTCCCTTGCTTCTGAAGGCCATACTGCATATGAAAAAATCTCCAGAACCATAGGAGCCAAGGTAGTCTGGGTAGGCCTTTGATAAATCACCAAGTCTGATTTCTTTTATGATATTGAGATTTTGGACTTGGATTTTGATATTTTGAAGTTATCTCCCTCAGATCCTAAATTTGGTTTAGTCATTTGTATTTTTCCCAATGAATCGGTCGTATGAGGTGTTCATATCAGCTGAGAGATTTCCTATTTCTCTCGATATAACACTCTTTTAAATTGCTCTTAGCTATCCAAGTTAGCAATCTTTTCCAGCTCAGTATGAGGTTCATGCACATAGGTTTCCAATCTCAAAGCTCTTATTTTTCTAGCATGGTACTCCTTTGGGATCATATTTCCATGCAAATATGACTAGGAGATTTAAGCTTACCAACATCTCTTCAAATATATGTTGGGATGTCCTATCTTTAACATTAAATCGGCCAACTTCCCATGGTACCTTAAATTGATGAGTGTTATTGTTGGAAACAAAATGAATTTCATCAGAATTGAAAATATGACTAATGTATTCTAAGGAAAACAATCTGGGAGTAAAAAAGAAAGGAAGATAATAAGCTGATAAATATGATCCATATATTCAAATTTTTGTATAATCCTTATAACATAACCAGGTTCCTACAAGCTCTAGAGGGTTCAACTGAAACAAATTTTTATATTTAGGGAAAACTCTTAGAGGGGGGTGATAAAATAATAGGGGATATACCTTTGACATGATAATGTTAACAAAATATAAGAAACCCTTATTATTAGGTTGATCCAGTGATATTTTCAAGTAATGTTTATAAAATAAATCATTATTTTGATAAAGGATCATAATTAGGATATATGACTGATATTTGAGAAGATTAAGTGAAGAAAAATTCTTCAGTTGGTCATGAATCATTTTTACTGAGTAGACATCATAATGATCTTGATAGGATACTCTTGAATTATAAAATTTGACATTAAGAGGAAACGTAAGTTGGTATCATCAATAACCAGGTCATAGTTGTATCCTAATACTTGACTTACCATAGAAATTGTTGCTCTAGCCGATTATGAGAAAATGTTAATATTATAATGTGGTAGACTTGCATGGGGTTCAACATCAAGTGGTAGTAGAGTTTTGATAAACTGCATTATGAATTTCAGAGGAAAATTCTATCATGTTCTCACTCAGGGTATCATTTTCAAAAATCAAATGATCCAAGTCCTCACTATTCTCCAACAATTCTTGAAGCAATTCCTTGTTTACTAGGCATATCACAATACCCAATATGGAAATGATAACTCTCATTTCAGAGAGATAGTATCCAACACACCATTGAATTACCTATGTGAAGGGTCACGATGTTGGTGGGATAAATTTCATGAGTCCTGAATTGTAGAAGTTCAATACATCAGTTCCATTCTTTCCCTGCTCTTAAAAATCACTGACAAACTGGTTCAAGTTAGATATAGATAGCGCCATCCTGTAGCCATCTTGTGGACCAACGGTAGCTATAGGTGGGTCTCACTGGGCGAGGATGGAAGTGAACCAAAATTTCAGGGTCACACAATCAATTTTATAAGACTGGCTCGGCGAGGATGGAAGTGAAGGGAAATTTTTCTCATGACTAAATATATTTCCACTGTAGATATTGAAAGATACTATTGAGGTGTGGTATTTTACCATATGCATGTATTCCTTTAACACTAATCAGATATATGAGAAAAATTACAGGTTCTTTCCACACATGTTTGTCTTGTAAAACACCATTCTCTATTCATGACCATGATTAGGATCTTTGAGCAACTGCGCATTTCCCCCTGTATTTTCACCAGACTCACAGTCATCACTTAAAAATTCCAGTGCATAAATTATGAACAATAGATGGTTAAAGAAGAAGGGGCACATATTCAACATAATAAGAATCACAAACTATGATGTACCTGCTAAATTATTATATCAACAAGGATGACTCTCTCATAGAACAAAATGATGATTTGCACCATACAATTAATTATTTGCGTAATGAGAAGAAAATATTAATTGAAGATCACCAAGAGGAAATTAACCGATTGAGGAAGAAATTGAAGCCAATTGATACTCCTACCCTAATTCATACAACATGGGTGAATATTTATGTCATCCACGACACTACAAAATTACCTACAACATGGGTAAATACACTTTAGGATCTTAGTTGTTTTTGTTTGCCTATCATAATGCCGAGATATGTGGAATCATTTTTATTACTATTATGGTTTGTTTTATTTGCATAATATTGATGTGAAGTAGCTCTAGAATTAAATTTTCCGCTCTGCTTCATTTATATTATTTTATTTTAATTATTTACATTGTTTTTTATTTGTTAGCTATTCCAGGATCCCTTCCCATTTTTGTGATTTTGCGGATCTTTAAACAACAAACCAACCTTTTTCAACCACTCAAATGAATGGTGACGTGTGATTTTTTGGAAGAAAATAAGAGTGAAATATTTGTAAGCTTATGCTTATACGCCTTGATTCTCTAAATCAAATGATTAGACCAGTCCAATCTCGGTCTAACGATTTCAGGATTTATCCAATGTATATATGATTAGTTAGTTGGACATTTGTGTTTCATTTATTAGGGTCTTTTGATTTGATTTTTCAGTGAATAAATAATATTATGGATTTTTAAATAATCTTTCTAGACTATAAAGAAGATGATGAAGAATATTTGAGGGGTTATAATTTCCGGACTTGGTGTTTGCTTGATTTATCAGACATAATGAAATTTTTTTTTACCTCATAAGCTTTTGTTCTACAATATGAATGTGCGAATGTTTTTCAGTTGCAGGTAATATTATATACGGTTTATGTTGAGTTATCATTGTTATTTTGTCTCGATTTTATAATCAATATAGTTGTTGAAATTAGCTTGTTTCTTAATTATAAGATCTCACCATCGTTCTTGCTATAATTTGTCATTTTTATAGGAGGAGATTTTATTTAGACTAATGTATATGTCGGTCTTTCTACTCAATCAATCATTTTTTTGTAGTTAAATAAAAGAATTAAGATATAGCTGGTAACTTCAGATTTATTGTAGCTACAACATATCCCATGTTTTATCCAAAAAAAAGAGGAGTCCCAATTTTTTATATGCAAAGGAAATGTTTAAATTCCATAGTCATTTTGGGATTCCCATGCTGTTTATCATGGTTTCTATGTCTTTTTCATGATTTGATTTAGTTAACATTTTGAAAAAATTATGCATTTTTTTTTTGTGAGTTGTAGAAAGAACTATTTTTTCCCAAAAGTGTGTCTTACCCACACCCGCAACCCGCAATGCAGATTGTGGGAGTTTGGTTTTGCATTTGAAACTTTTTCATTCCGCAACTTGTAATATAGACTGCGGATGCAGAAATATTTTTTTAATAATTGCAGTTTGTCATCTCCGCAACTGCAGATTGCAGAGAAGTCATTCATTTTTCATGTTGTTTGTGTTTCCGCAATCCGCAATTGCAGATTGCGGATTGCAGGAAGGTCTTTACTCTGTGATTTGTTTTATGTTCCACAACCCGCAATTGTGGATTTCAGAATGTTTTGGTCACTTGTTGAGTTTTTTCTTTCCGCAACCTGCAACCCACATCACGGATTGTGGAATGCACATTGTTTTCATTTTCACTTATTTTTTTTAATTCATTTGAGTGGATTTTTATCATTTTAGTTGTTTCCAAAATCTCGGTGGTTAACTTAACATGTTATATTTCGCACTCCCCACCTAGATTTGGTCTTCACTGCATAAGCTGATTATTCGAAATGGTGGCTGGTTATTGCCTTTTTTTGGGGATTTTTGATCTTATGGATTCTTCTCTCATGAATTTGGGTATTGTACTTGTTCGATACTTGACCTTGATGGAGTTTTATTTTCACTTTTGCATGCCTAGAATTATAATTTAAATTTTGCAAATACATAACTTTTACTTTTTCTTGCTAGCATTGAAAGGTTGTCTTATGGATTTCATTTTCCGATTCCTCAAATCTTTACACTTTAGGATTGATTTTTATTTTTATTGGTTTTCAGAGATTTCAAAGATCTTGTCATTTAATCCTGACTATTGTGTGTAATGATTGCTTATCCTCATTCGAAATTGTGTAATTCATTTACATGCTTCAATTTTGACTAATTAAGTTTATATGATTTTTCGGTAGTCTTGGCAACAAATTTGAAATCCATTGAATCAATAAGTTTAAAGAGAATCTTCACAGGTTATAATAATTTGATTGAATTTTTTTTTTAATCCTTCTAATTTATGACTTGAAAGGGTGTACATCAAATAATGGAAAGAGTCAATCATTTTTTTATTAAGCAAAGTATTATATTTTACAACGAATAATTAGCTTTGCTTCTTGATAAGATTATTATTATTATTGTTTAAATTACATTCGATATAATTTTGAAGGACAATATTAATAATTTATTTATATAACTAGATTTTAATATCATACTATTTAGAATGTTAATACAAAGTATTTCACTAAACCCTAATTGTTGTTGCTGTGAAGAATGAAGTTTAAAAATGGATCATGCACCTATAGAAGATATGTTTTTGCATGGAGTATTATGAGCAAACCGTGAAGAATTAGCTCAAATGGTTGATAACCCACTTCCCAAATGGGATCATTTACCTCTAACCATGGACAGTTTTGCAAATATATCAATAGTTTTGGAGAAAAGCATGACCAAACAGAGGTGAATTTTTCAGAAATTCATTCCGACCGTTTTCGCATAGTTGAACGGACCAGACATCTGGGGATTTGATACTATCCTTCCCACTGCTCTTGAATTCTATAAATCTGATGTCATAATTCTGAGAGAAAGGGGGAAGCGATCGATAGAGCTAGGAAATATTTATCTTTCACGGTTCTGTAATTTTTCAACTTTCAATTGTTTGAAGATAGAGAATAGGAGACACTGCTACCAAGGAGGAAAAATCAGCAGAAGAGATTGGAGACACTTTGTTTGATGCTAAAATTGTAATATCTTACAGACTTTCAATTATACAATAAAGTTATTTTCAGATCTGCTTCTATCTATTGATCAAGTTTCTTTGATGAATGTTGATTTTAACTCCATATTTCTTATCAATGATGTCAAATCTTTTGCAATTTATTAAACACAGTGGTCTATAGTTATGGTTTATTTTTGATAATGATCCATTTGTTCATGATGTTTTGAAAGAGTTTATTTAATTAAAACATTATTTATTTATACAAATGGTTTCACAATAAAGTTTAATTGATGTTAATTTTTCAATTAACATATAATTTACATGTTGATATTGAATGCATGTAACCCGTAATCTGCTGTTGATTAATTTTAATTGATTAATAGTAACTTGGGGAGATAAGTAATTGACCTTTTAACATTTCTTTTAAGTTGATAAATGCACTTATCTATTTCTACATCAAGTTGAACTGCACATACACAATCCACCTTCTAAGAATAGTTCTAACTTAGCTTAGATTTCCTTCTGGGTAGATCTGTTGTTTTGTAGACATACAATATCTTGTTTTCCTTCATAGGAATATCGATACTTTTGGATCAAAACTCACCAAATCAAAGAGTGCTAACGGAGGTTGAGTATCTGTGCGTGTTAACCACACCAAATAGCTTGAGGATAGGGTAATACTTGCATAGTATTATCTGAAGCCTTTAGCTGGGTTTTCATCCCCCATTATTTTCCTTGGACACCATTCAAGAATGTACATAACCGAGGCATAAAACAATGGTGCTAGAAGGAGGGCCATCGGACATGTAAGTTCATTTGAGCTATCTTAATTAGATTATCTTAAAATAGCTCGAGCCCAAAAATCTATATATAGTTTCTTTTCTTCTCATGAATCTGTATTTAGTTGCTTTTCTAGGAAAATTAGTTTTCATTTTAAAACGGATCTATTGAAGCAACTGATAAAAGTACAATTCGATCATGAGGGAGGAATTTTAGCACAAGAACATGTTCTTCAATTTACCTATAATTGTTTTGATAACAAAATTCTAGATCCAGATGTTTTATGTAGATTGTTATCCCTCGCATTTGAAGGACGAGTCAAAGAATGGTTTGTAACCTTACCTTTTGGCTTTGTCCATTCTTTTAAACATTTTCTAGATCTTTTCATACTTTTTTTTGGACATTATGACTTTGTTAGATTATGTGATGAACAGAAACAACTCACTAGAAATAAGGGCGAATCATTAGAATATTTAGCAATTATAACTTTTAATCTCTATTGTAGATTCCCTTTAATAGATCGCCCTATGATACTTGAATGGTTTCAACACACTAGTTTTATTACACATGAATCTGATCAATTAGTAGATGATAAATATGAATTATACATTGATAATCATCCACCTCTTGGTTTAGATTTTCATGAAGAATCTAAATATTTAAAAATTGTAGAAATGACTTCCTTCTCTTTCTTAGATATGGATCATAATCAATATGATGATTCAGATGAATTAAATGTTGATATGCCCATGTCTATTTCAAATGAAATTCAAAGTCTAACTGATCATGAAGGAGATCATTTTTCTATAGAAGATTCTTCTAGAATACAAGAGAGTAGTTCTAATCATAATATTGAACCATTTTATTCTAGCCTAAGTAAAGAGATTCAAGATTTTGATATTTATTATTATGATCTTGAATCAACTAATTGTTCTGAAATTTGTGATATGTTTTCCCAATTACCATTTTATGACCTAAATGATTTTATAGGAGAGCATATTTCACAAAATGATGATACTACATTACCAGAAGAAGAAAATTCTGATTTGAAACCTTTCATATATATCTCTTTTGAAGATAAAACCCCTCTTAAGGAATCTCGATATGAAAATATTCTACAAAGAGATGAATTCCATACACTTATTTCCTCTTCATATTTTTCTATGTACCATGATTTATTTGATAACAATAGCATTCAATCATATATCTCAGATTCTAATTCTCCATTGTTAGGTCTTAAAGAGGTACAAGTTAATTATGAAATGCATGAAGAAGACTAAGAAGATTCTTATCCTTGTCATCAATCCATGTCTTCTTTTCATTCTTCTTTGCTGGAAATGAATAGTATTTATAATGATTATTTTCATAATTCTTCGTTTTATGATTCACCATACAATGGAGAAACCTTTTCGTCGTACAATCATTTTCTTGATGGAAAAGATTCTTACCAAGATGTTAATGATACTAGTTCTATACTTATAACATCACATATCTTTAACTCTTCTCAAGTAAATAACCAAAGACAATTTGATCTCTTTGAGAATTTCCAATTTAATCAACCAATTTATGATGATTTTTACGATAATAAGTTAGAACAAATTGGATGTGATTTTGTTGATCTTATTCAAGAAAATGTTCCTAAGGAGATAATTGTTCAAGAAGAAGCTTTGGGTTCTTATAATACTGATGTTGATTCTCTTTCAAATAATCCATTTCATTGCATAAATCTTTTGAACTCTTTATGTCACTCATTTTATTTTCATTGTACATACCATGATTGGGTTGCTGACTAGCTTGAGAAATATTTCTTAGCAAGATTTCATCATTATGGTAAAATCCTGTTTCGCTTATTTTTATATAAAGATGGTAAGGTTCCATTTCTTTACTTGTACATAAATTTCATCTTATTTTCTTTAATGCATTATTTTTTCATTTTTATTTGCAAGAATTCCTATCATGCTTACTAACTAATTACTTCCTCCTTTTTGCAGGATTCCATATGCTTTCATGGTTGCATTGGAAACTCGATTGTACTTAGTTTTTTTTTTTTAGAGTAGTGTAGGAGTAGGCATAGAATAAATTCATTTTATCATTTTTTTAATAATTTAGTTTACTCTTTTGGTTTTATTCTGTAGAAATAATAGATCAATGCTATGAACAATGATGCTAAGAAGAAGCATAAGAAAAAAATATTGCTACTAAGAATTCTCACAAGCATACACAGGAAAAATAGAGAGAAGAAAAGAGACTGAATCACATGAATGAAGAGATGAATATTGATGTATATCCTTCCATTGAATAATGATTAATAATAGTGTACATAAATATTACATCCCTCATAATAAAATCGAATTGTATGGAAACAACTCATAAAGCTCAAAAAGGATGATTTACCAAAATATAGCCAACCCCCATAGGTGGCTAAAGAACTTACCAAATCTATCAAGGACCTCACGAGTTGTAAAAAGAATACGTGAGTTGTCAAGGAGATGGAAAAAAAATTCCAGTCCTAGAAAATGGAGAAAAACAAATGAAGGATGGGTTAGAAACAAAAGCTCCCAGTTTTCTAGTTGACTAGCTTTTATCTTATCCATAGAAAACTAGGAAAAACAGAATCTGTTGTAAAGTCTTGTATACTAATTCTGGATGGTCAAATAGTGGTCAAGATCAACCCAAAATTGGAAATAAATTATTCCTAGGATATATATGGCATGTATTGACTTTAAGGCGCAAGTGGATGCCAACTAATTAAGCTAGTGGGTGAATAATTAGTCAAATAATGATTAATTATTTTATCTTAAGTTGTGAGTGGGTTTAATATATTCCAACACCCCCTATAAGTCTGACTTTATGATGGTATGATAAAAAATATAGATGCATATAGGGCCCAGCAACAAGGCTATGGTCACCCTTTAACAATTATTATGTCCAGAAAAGTGAGGAAAGAGGCAAAACCACATGGGGAAAATCCTCCCTCAAGAAAGGACAAGGCACAAAATTTTGAAATAATATGTCTTCAACATATCCTAAAATTCACTTGAATCAGCTGACTAAACTTCTTATGGATGGAAGACTTGTTGAATAAATCATGAACTCCATGATCATGTGCTAGAGTGTAGAACCTGCAAGAAGGAAGAGGAGAGATTCCTTGTATATCTTCATCTGATGAAGTAGGAACATTATATGAATTCTTATTGCTACTGTCAAAATCTGATCTGCAAACATAATCTGAAATGGAAAAGAGATTTGTGCATACTCCTTCCCAAAGAGTAAAAAAGTTAAGTTAATTTATTTCACACCCAATTTCCTGAATAGCTGTAAAATTGTGATGTGAATTACATGACAATATTCCAATATGTTGTAGCACCTGTATAGATCTGATATGAGGCTGATAAAACTCTGATATATAATAAACATTATCATATGGAACAGAAAAGACAAAGGCTTCAGTGGCTCCATGAGGATATAGGGCTAGACTAGGAAAATAATGAACAACTGGGGAAAACTGATAGGTGTAAAAATATGAATGATGGATGGGCTTAATATATAAACTATAAGTGTTTAGAATATATCCAAATATGACTAAGGACATGGATAACCAACCAATTAAATATAGGAAAGATTTCAAACCATGTAAGATAAATATCACTGCATAAGAGACCAATGAGGAATCAACTAGTGATCTTGGGATTTGTACAGTCTTTGTATTATTCATAGGTATGGTATATGGTATGGATGGTGGTATTATATGTGTCATGAAATGCATATCAGCCTGAAAAAAATCTTCTAAATCAGATATACAAGCTTGTGAGGAAGAGATGCTCAAAGGTAAGTCAATATCTAGTGAAAAGTCACAATTTTTGGGAGATAAATCTAATAGACTGAGAGGAGGAGCATCAAAGAAAGGTTATGATATTTCTGATTCTAATATATAAAAGAATAAATGTATATCAGATATATGAGAAAAGGAGAGAACTCTGGCACTCAAAGCATAAGTTATATCACATTGGAACTGCGCAGTATGACATTGTTCAGAGGAATCAGCAAGCTTCTCTAGTTCATCTGGAACTTCAATCTTGTGCTTCTCAAGAATCTGAGACATGATGTCAATTTTCTTCTTGAAACACTTCTTCTCTGAATTAAAACCCTTTCTACAATAAGAACACTTGGATGTGTTTCGTTTCTTCTTAACTTTCTTCATTGAATCTTCATATGAATCTTCATCTTCAATTTCTGACTTTGGCTTCTTCACAATTTGCTTCTCTTTTGATTTGAATTTATTGCTTCCTTGAACCAAGAGAGCATGATCCTTTCCCTTTGAATAATTAAGGACACCCATATGGATCAATTTATCTTGCTCCTTTGTTAGTGAATCAAGAAAAGAATTTAAAGAAGGAATTTTCCACTTAGGAACAACAAGCCTAGTTGCATGAAAATTAGACACAAAAACTAAGTAACCAGGACCCAATTTTGAAAGAATGGAAATGATTAATTGATCATCTGTTTTATCAATCCCACATTGCTTGAGCATTAGAAAAAGTGACTTGAACGTGGTGAAGAAACCCTCAAGAGATTCAAAATTGCTTGGACTCAGTGAGAATAACTCAATCTCCAATTGATGTGCTCTTAGCTCATCTTGAACTCCAAAGAGAGACTCCAGTTGAGTCCATACTTGTTTTGGAGTGGTAAAACCATCTAGATGAAAGAGTAGATCAGTAGAAATAGAGAGGAAAAGCAATCCATATGCTTCATCTGTTATATTTTTATCATTCAAGCTAGAATTATGATCTTAGGATCTTTAACTGAGAGAATAACATGCACAATAATAAAACACAAGAGATAAGAGACACAAAGAATTTTCCTGAGGGAAACCATAAAGTCAAAAACCCCACAACTTCCTCAGAGATAGAATCAACACCAAAATTAAAACCCAAAACATAAAGATGATCTCTCGACAGTAGTAGTCTCTCTCTTGTCCCAACAACTTCTCCTCTCACTCTTGCGCCACAATGAGTGAGTGTATGTGTGATAAATAGAGAGGCTCACTCTCTATTTATATTCTTTCATTCACTTGAAACCCACTCCAACATGTCAACCTCACTTAACAATTACTTACTAGATCCGCCATCTATAGGAGTGTCTAATAACCCTAGTGCCCCACAACTTGTGGGGACTTTGCCTCCTCCGACCAATAAGGAGTTTTATCCTTAACATAATGGTGGGGACTATTGCCCTGACTTACAATGAATCACCTAGGGTCAACTTCTCTAGGATAGTCTAATAACCATAGGGCCCCATAACTACGAGGACTTTAACCCTTGACCAATAGGAGGGTTACCCACAATGACTTGACATTAATTTTATATTATAGAAACTTCCTGGAATAAAAATCGGGGTATGAAATGACTCAATTACATTACAGACACATCCCGAAATAAACATTGGGGTACAATACATAATATATACAGATGAATACATTCCAAAGTTACAATTACATCAACACACCCTCTTAACTAGGAAGGTATTTTCTCAACACAATTTATTAGTACAGTCTTATTATCTATATCATATGGATCATCATTGAGTCCTCGTCACCTTCACCTTCAAGTCATCTCCATCTTCAATTAATCTTCATATTCAAGTCATCTTCATCATCACTCGATCTAGATCATCATCACTAGATCTACATCATCACTGGATCTGGATCATCATCACTGGATCTAGATCATCACTTGATCTGGATCATATTTGGTCTGGAACATCTCTGCTGGATCATCATCATGGGTGCTATCTCTTGATTCTTTTCATCACAGGAAGTTCTACAGAGCCGTCCCTTTTTCATGCTAGTTGTAGGCCTAGCCTCCATGTAGGTCTTCTTCAGCACTTATATCTGACTCTAAGTCAGAATGGCCCACCCAGCACTTATATCTGATCATGTAGGAACCAATCCTATAATCATATCAAAAAGGCACACCCAACACTCACATCTGACCATGTGGGAACCAATCCCACAACCCTATCAGAAAGGCCTAGCACTCACATTTGACACATGCGAGGAACCAATCCAACATACATGTTCAAAAAGGATCAACACTTATATTTGACACATGCAAGGAACCAATCCAACATACATGTTCAAAAAGGTTCCGCACTTACATTCGACACATGCGAGGAACCAATCCAACATGCATGTTCGAAAGGGCTCTGCACTTACATCCAACACATGCGAGGAACCAATCCAACATGCATGTTTGAAAGGGATATGCACTTACATCTGACACATGCAAGGAACCAATCCAACATGCATGTTTGAAAAAGTGTGCACTCACATCTGATCCCATAGGAACCAATCCTACAGTCATATCAGAATGGCCCCTAGTCTCAGACTGAGCTACTTGGTAACTGACCAGGTGCCTCCATTCTCCAAGAGAATGGCAGTTTCCCTTACATCTGTCCTACTCAATAGAATGGCTAGCACTCACATATGACATGGCAGGAACCTAATCCTTTAACCATGATATAATGGCTCAGCGCTTATATCTGACTTGCTCGTCATAATGGCTCTCTCAGTCCCAGAGTGAGTGTTCCTGGTAACTAACCAGGTACCTCCATTCCAAGAATGGCATTCAGCACTCATATCTGACATGGAAGGAACCAATCCTATCACCATGATAGAATGGCTCAGCCCTTACATCTGACCTACTCATCAGAATGGCTATGGGTCTCATCATTTTCCCTTGGAGGAAACCTTGATCTTGAGAACACCAAGCTTCTTCCTAAAGTACTTGAACTTCACCCTAGCCAATGGATTCGTCAACACATCAGCTATCTGTTCCTCCGTCGCAACATACTAGAGATTCACTGCTCCCCTCTGTACCATATCCCTGATATAGTGATACTTGATCTTGATATTCTTCAACTTGTCTGACAACTTCACACAAATCTAGTTGTCACAATGAGAACAAGTAGCATCCATCTAGAGATCAAATAAATCAAACAGTAGCTTCCACAGCCATACCGCCTCACAACTACCTGACCAAGCTGCGACATACTCTACTTCAGCTGTACTCAGTGCCACATAGGATTTCTTCTTGCTAAACCAAGAGATCACACATGATCCCATACTGAAGCAACACTCTGAAGTGTTCTTTCTATCGATGACACTACCCATTCTAAATCAACATAACCTTCCAGGTTAATCTTCTGATTCACCTCATACTTGAGCCCATAATCAACTGTACCCCTACATGCTTTGCAACCATCAGGTAAACATGTCTCAATGTTTTCACAGCAAAGCAAATATTTGGTCTTAGGTACATCAAGGACCCAATCATCTGACGATACATCATAGCATCAACCGTCTCTGATGAAGCATCACTCAATAGCTTCATGTTTGATGCCATAGTTGTGGTCACGGCCTTACAATCCATCATCCTGAACCTCTTCAGGATCTCTACTACATAATTCCCTTGTCCACACCTCCATGCCTAGAAAATAGTGCATCGACACATAATAGGAGCATCACTGGTCTTCCGCCTTCAACCTTGAAGCAAGGGTTGGAATCCACTTTACTCTCAGTAAATCCTAGAGTCATTAGTAATCTATCCATCCTGTCGGACCATGTCGAACCTTAGGATCTTCTATAGTCACTCCCTTTGAAGCATAATACTCCCTCTGTCTTCCGTACTTTATGTACTGAAACATTCTATACTAGAGTGACAAGTAGCTTCCTTTGCTAATAATATTCTATGTATCTATCTAGGGTCATTGGATACCAAGATCCTCTATCTTGAATTTTTTCAAAAGTTCTTCTCACACCCATCTGTGAGCTTTCCATCCTCTATCAACCTTGTAGCATAAGTTCATATCTTCATCAATATCATCATGTATGTGTTATCCCATTGGTGTCTTATGAACTCATACAAGGCCTTCTTTCATTTGCACACATGATTCTTCCTGTCATGTGTCTCAACTCCCAATGGCTGCAAATATCTCTTTGTAGTCTATGCCTTCTTTTTGTGAGAAACCTCATGCTACGAATATTTCCTTGTATCCCACGATGTTTCCATATACTGGATGATGGAACTATGAACTTTCCTTCATGTATCGATATTACATCCTAGAAGTTTCTGCATCAATGATGTCACTACATTCGTCATATTATTCTTCATCTTGAACTGTTGTCACTTGTTCTTCGGAACAAGCCTCATCCTTCTTTGCTTGTAGGCGATTATGTATGCGATCTTTCCTACAAGTCAAATGCATTTGTATGGTTAGAAACATTTTATAAGGAATATTCATACTGGAAAATTATTATGCATAAATATATGATCATGCGACTACTTTAGCCAATACAACATTCATCCATATCTCACAAAAAAATTTCTAGATGCCTTCCATATCTACTAGGACAACATTGAGATTGTGCACTAATCCAATATGTCAACAAAGAGGTTTCATTCTAGATAAGTAGCAATGGAGAGTTGTATAGCACCATGAGCTACTTACCCATCACATGCATATTAGTAGTATACTATCATTAATACAAACATTCTATCATGCATCATACATTAACTGAATATAAACAAATGCATAACAAAACAATATCATGAAATGACAATTGAATACTTATCTTTATTTGTTTCATGGTTAGACTCCTTCTTGAGCCTTCGGCTTCATCGTCTTCTTCATTCATAATATCATCATTTCTTATCCAACTGCTAAGGTGGATAAGAGATTCTTCAAGAGTTGAGTTCTTCGTATTGCTCATTGCTTGAGGGATCTTCTTTAGATGGTGAGAGCTTGATCTTCAGTTGCTCCCATCTTCTTTTCTCTTATTATTAGTTGAGCTTCTTCTTGTGTGTGCTCTTCCCAGATTTTGCTGAAAGTAATCACTTCCTTCTAGCACACATTATTCGAATGAATGAATCCCATTATCCTGGGAGGCCATTCAAGGTGGCTATCACCACTTCTACATTCTTCACTTCTTTTTTTACCACTTCAAGTTGTTCTCTACATTCTGGATCTTCACATTCTTCAACTGGTTTCTTAAGGTCATATTCTAAATTATGTTCTTCCCTTTAAATATGTTGGTCAAGGAATTAAACATCTTTGGTGTATTTAGGGAAGACACTTGTGGTACAAGTTGATCCGTGATTGAATCAATAATGATCTTCTTGGCCTTGACCAAGTTCTTCTTGTGTAAGGATTTTATCCTTATCTCCCTCTGGAACTGGAACCTCTTTACTCATGTAGGTGTCCAATTCATTTTCTTCAGAGAGATCAAATACTTCCATGATTGTAAGTTTTTGACTTCACCAAGCTTATCATCAATATGATGTGATAGATCACTTTGACATGAGAACCTCAAATGAAAATAGCAAAAGATTAGATCTTACCAATTTGAGGTGTCTGTCCTGGTTCCGGAGCTGGCTGATCTAGGGTTTGTCAGAGAAACCATAATTTTCAAAACTTGAAATATTTTAGATTTGATTGGATAGAAAGATATATCTTTTCAAGGTGAGCTGTCCAATGTACTGCTTTTTCTGAAAACAATGGAGGGAAGCTCCCAGAACAGGAAGCCCTAGTTTTCCAAATTCTTCTGCAGAAATTCCTATTACTATTTCTACAGTATCTCTAACATTAATGCTCCTATGTATCTAAAATTTGGCACTGAGGTAGCCTTAGATGTACTTGTTCCAACACCATAGGTTTCATCAGAATTGGTTTCACCAATTGGGACTTATGGTCATTTTCCCAAGGTGACCTGTTACGGGACTATTTAGAACAACGAAGTTGTGTGGACTGCCACGTGTCAGTGGTTCATATTTTGAGTCTAAATTACGGACCACAGAAATTAAATTCCATTCCCTTTTTGGAACATCTTTAGAATTGTGATTTGGACCTTTTTATCCCAAGATATAGCAATTCTCCCCAGGTGTCTTGTTTAGGGATGAATTCAAGAAGAGGTTGGAAGCCTAATGCGGAGGGATCATATCTCCCAGAATATAGTGAATATGGGATGAAATGTGAACACCATGTAAATCGGGATGTTACCTTCGGCCTCTTCAATTTTCAACTCCTGATCCTTTTCCAATATCGGGAAATAGCGAATGTACCAAAACTTAGCAGTTTTAGTATTTAGGGTTTTTCTAGCTCGGGGTCAAACTAGGTTTTGACTTTCCTGGAGTTTCACCCAACCAAAAATATTGATCCATGTCTCTAAACTTTGATTTTGATGAGGAGAGAAATCCTATACTAGGCTCACTCAAAAATTCGTCTTTTGCAAGAATCCCTAATTTTCTGCACCAAAACTGAAAATGCTCGAAATCGAATTCTGCTTCAACAAAAAGATGCGCCCTTCAATGGAGAGTCATCCTAGAATACTTTTGCTGATAGATTTTGGAGAGAGACCCAAAAAGTAAGAATCCCTAGCTTCTGTAGCTGCATAATGTCTTCTTCTTAGGTTAGCTCTGATACCATGTTAGATTTTTATCTTTCAAGCTAGCATTATGATCTTAGGATCTTTAACTGAGAGAATAACATGCACAACAATAAAACACAAGAGACAAGAGACACAAATAATTTTCCTAGAGAAAACCCCGCAAATTCCTTAGAGATAGAATCAACACCAAAAGTAAAACCTGAAACATAAAGATGATCTCTTGACAGCAGTAGTCTCTCTCTTGTCCCAACGAATTTTCCTCTCACTCTTACACCCTAATGAGTGAGTGCGTGTGATAAATAGAGAGGACACTCTCTATTTATATTCTTTCATTCACTTGAAACCCACTCCAACATGTCAGCCTCACTTAACAATTACTTACTAGAGCTGACATCTCTAGGAGTGTCTAATAACCCTAGTGCCCCACAACTTGTGGGGACTTTGCCTCCTCCGACCAACAAGGAGGTTTATCTTGAACACAATGGTGGGGACTATTGCCCCAACTTACAATGACTCACCTAGGGTCGAATTCTCTAGGATATTCTAATAACCCTAGGGCCCCATAACTACGGGGACTTTAACCCTTGACCAATAGGAGGGTTATCCACAATGACTTGATGTGACTTTTATATTATAGAAACTTCCCGGAATAAACATCGGGGTATGACATGACTCAATTACATTACAGACACATCCTATAATAAACATCGGGGTACAATACATAATATATACGAATGAATACATTTTGAAGTTACAATTACATCAACATCATCCAACCTATTATGACATAGCTTTCTCAATCACAACATTGGGCTCATTCTCCAATGCTAGTGTAACTCTGTATAATCCTCTACAGTGCAATTGAATGGATATTTTGGCTTTCCATTCGTGGTAGTTGAAGGAATTAAGAATTATAGCTGATGTAGAATCCATATTGCTGAATTGATGTGCTGAAGAATAAAATTTTTGCAACCTGCAAAACAAACTAGGAGAAAATCTTGTAAGATAGACAAGCTCTTCTTCAGAGAGGGATAGGGGATTGGATGTGCTCCTCAACTCTATAGAAATTGATTAACCTTGCTGCTCTGATACCATGTATAAATAATAGATCAATTCTATGAGGAATGATTCTAAGAAGAAGCACAGAAAATAGATCTTGCTACTAATAATTCTCACAAGCATACACAGGAAAAATAGAGAGAAGAAAAGAGACTGAATCACATGAATGAGAGGATGAATATTGGTGTGTATCCTTCCATTGAATAATGATGGATAATACTGTACATAAATAGTACATCACTCATAGGAAAATCAAATTGTATGGAAACAACTCATAAAGCTCAAAAATGCTGACTTACCGAACTATAGCAAACCCCCATAGGTGGCTAAAGCACTTACCAAGTCTATCAAGGACCTCATGAGTTGGAAAAAGCATGTTAATCCTAGAAAATGGAGGATGGGTCGGAAACAAAAGCTCCTAGTTTCCTAGTTGACTAGCTTTTATCTTATCCATAGAAAAGCAGGAAAAGCAAAAAAAGTAGAATTTGTTGTAAAGTCTTGTATACTGATTTTGGATGGGTAAAAGGTGGTCAAGATCAACCCAGAATTGGAAATAAATCATTCCTATGATATAGATGGCATGTATTGACTTTAAGGTGCAAGTGGATGCCAACTAATTAAGCTAGTGGGTGAATAATTGATCAAATAATGATTCATTATTTTATCCTAAGTTGTGAGTGGGTTTAATATATTCCAAAATATTTGCGCTAACAAGCCAATTTCAAGTTGGAAACAACACTTCTTCAGACGCATTCAGGGAAGTATGTTTGTTCTCTTCCACTTTCTATTATTTATGCCCTCGATGATTATTTTATTGGTTCAAAGCATTCATGTTTGATTTATTTCTTTAGTTTTAAATTATAATGATCTTTTAATGAAATGTTTTTAATTAATGATTTCCCAAGTTTTAAGAGCAATAACATTTTGACACGAGACGAAGTATTTAAAATTAGAACATCTTCATTACCCACGAATTTTCATCTTTCTTGGATATGCTTTTAAAAAAAAGGTTTTTATATATTTTGTTGTCAAAAAGATGCAAAAAATTTAGTTTAGTATTGTTTCATTTTATTTATTTCTGTACATAATATTTAATAAAGAAAAGGTCTCATTATCTTAAACAAATTTATGTGACAAATAACATTAAAACAAATGAGAGTAAATTTATTCTAAATTTTTTTTATTAATCAATTTAATTAATCGATTCAATATATTTACAATGTCTCAATTGATATAAATACTCTCTTTGCAATAACGAATTCCTTTGATTCTACAAACACAACAAAAAAATCCTTCTTTTCGCATGAGACAATTTCTTAAGGCTTATTTTTTCAATTATTTTACATTTGAATTTAGGTTTCTTTTATTTGTAATAAAGACCTACTTAAATCTGATATCTCATGATCTATTAAAACCAAAATTCTTAATCACTATTTTTTCTTTTAGCGAGTGATATAGTTGTGAGATTTTGAGTTACTTTTGGTTCCACTTGTATATATGTTTGATTTTATCATTCTTACATTTTCTTTTCTTGCTAGTTTGTTTTTGAGTTTTTCATGATTTTCACTTTTAAAATAAAGGAGCTTATGAGTCTTTTACAGTCTCAAATTCTTATCTATTAAGGAAATTTTTATAAATGTTTTCTGCTTGCTACAAATCAAATGTTTTGATTAGTTAATCTCTGATTGTGAAAAATCAATAACAGATTGTGCATAATTCTATTTGAATCTTTCCGTCATTATGCTTAGAACTTTATCTTTAAACTAACATGAACATATGAGTTTGAATTTAATTACTTTAAAGGGAATCAATTTTGAGAAAGAAGTTTCAATCTGTAAATATTAGTAATCTATAGATTCCTTACGCCATCCTTTCTCTTAAGGAGTTTCTAAGTCTGCTCCCCCATTTACTAGGCTAACTCAAATTTAGATTAGCACATTACACATAGTTTGCATATTTATTTAAACTTGCTATTTGGAATATAAGCCATCAGGAAAAACAGGTTGAAATACGTCCCTGTCGAGGCTATGGACACCTACGGGATGCAGTGGCCCTGTCTATGGTGTTTTGGGATTCCAAATCATAAATATTATATATATAAATCAGTAAGAATCCTTTTCCATCCCACACTCGTAGAGAGTCACATGATGTTGCTTACCTATTAGTAAATTGAGTCACGATATAGCTATGTATCTAAATCAGAAAACTGGGACCAAAGCACTCGGAACTAAGGTTAAAAGGCATCCATGTCGCGGCTATAAACATTGACTGGCTGTAGGGTCATGTCTGTGGTATTGGAGTTATTTCTTAATACTATGTCTTATATGATTAGCTTGATTTCCCGAGGTTAATTCCTGGTAAAGTTCTTGATTCTTACATTTTGTAAATAATTTATTTTGAAAAAATGAGTTTATCTTTAGAATTTTTTTTGGATAATGATGGGAATTACTTGAATGTTTTAGAAGTTTTGAAGTCTAATCAATTCTATATCATTCAATGATAAAGCTATTCATATTATTTGAGATGTATCATGTGAAAGATTTTTATTTTCATTCTTAATTTTTAGATTTTAATACTGTAATTCAGAGATAACTGGTTCTTCCTAGCCAGTTGCCATTTGTTGTAGCTAGAACAGATCCCATGTTTTATCCAAAAAACACAGGATCCCCAATTTTTTATATGCAAAGGTAATGTTTAAATTCCTTAGTAATTTTGGGATTCCAATGCTATTTATCATGGTTTCTATGGCTTCTTCATGATTTGATTTAGTTAACATTTTGAAAAAATTATCCATTTTTGTGTGTTTTTGTGAGTTGCAGAAATAACTATTTTTTTTCAAAAGTGTGTCTTACTTGCAACCTGTAACCTACAATGTGGATTACGGGAGTTTGGTTTTGCATTTGAAACTTTTTCGTTCCGCAACCCACAATACGGACTGCGGATGTGGAAATATTTTTTTTAATAATCGTAGTTTGGCATCTTAGCATCCCGCAATCTGCAACTACAAATTGCAGAGAAGTCATTCATTTTTCATGTATTTTGTGTTTCCAAAATACGCAATTGCGAATTGTGGGAAGGTCTTTACTCCACTATGTGTTTAATGCTCTTCAACCTGCAATTCCAGATTGTGGATTGTGGAATGTTTTGGTCACTTGTTGAGTTTGTTCTTTTCGCAACCTGCAACCCACATTGTGGATTGCAGATTGCAGAATGCACATTATTTTCATTTTCACTTATTTGTTTTGATTCATTTCAGTTGGTTCCATAATCTAGGTGGTTAACTTAACATGTTATCTTTTGCACTCCCCACCTAGATTTGGTCTTCACTGAATAAGCTGATTATTCGAAATGGTGGCTCATTATTTCCTTCGTTTTGTGATTTTTGATCTTATGGATTCTTCCCTCATGAATTTGGGTATTGTATTTGCTCAATACTTGAACTTGATGGAGTTTTATTTTCACTTTTGCATGCCTAGAATCATAATGTAAATTTTTTAAATACTTAACTTTTACTTTTTCTTGCTAGTATTGAAAGGTTGTCTTATGGATTTCGTTTTTCAATTCCTCAAATCTTTACACTTTAGGATTGATTTTCATTTTTATTGGTTTTAAAAGATTTCAAAGATCTTGTTATTTGATTCTAACTATTGTGTGTATGTTGGTCTCCTAACAAGATCCCCTTTTTAAGCTGCAAAGGAAAGGGAACCCACCAGAGATAAGTTTTGAAAAATTCTGAATTTGTGTAGCTTTTAGCTACAGATTTACCATATGAGACTTTTTCTTTGATATTTTTCATTATTCTTTTTTGGTTTTGATTTTGTAATTATTTTCTTTTCACTCCTGTAAATAAATTTTTATCATTGAAAACATAAAAATTTCAAAAAATCATTCAAAGTGTGTCTCAACCAAAAAGATGATCAGTTTTTCAAACTAAACTGGTAGAACCTGCACAGGAGAAAAACAAGCTTCATCAGAAAGATATTTGAAACCTAATGAAGAGGAAGTCAAGTCATAGTTATCAATGAACTGTGTTAAAGTATTTTATGATTTTATCACCAAAATGTTATTGAAGACTAAGATGATGATGTATACTTTAACCACCATCTTTACCTTATTTTTTTGACTTTCCTTTCATTCGCCATCATATACTTGCTTGACATTATTAATTTGTTATGGTTGCGTGACATTATTATCTTGGTTCATTGGAGTTTTCATAAGTCATTCGACATATTGAGTTTCGATTCATTTGATATCCACCACCTCTTTGAAATTAATATGTGACATGACTGAAATCTAAAGAAACATGACACATCTGGATTTTCATGATGATATAATCTTATACCTGTCACCTGACTCATTGATCACCTACCACTTGTTCTTCATCACGAATCTACTTAATGGAGCCATTGTGCTTACTGTACTCACACCATAATGTTTATGACAAGAAGGGATAGTTCTCGAGAATCTCATTTGAAGTCGATTCATTGCTGTCGGTATGACTAACTCCTTGTCATTTTGATTTTTTACTGAGTATAGAGCTATGTTTTCTCTTGGTTTATGCTCTATATATGGGTTAGGGTGTCACCCTTCTGTTTCGGATGCCACATTGATCAAGCACGAACCCTGTATACCTTTGAGAGACTGTGTAAATTTGCATGTTTTTGCTGAGTTTGCGAACTTGGAAAGGGTAGAACTCTGTATTTGCATTCTCTCTGTGCTCAAAGCATGAGCTAGGTGGTTTGGCCGTTGGATTCTCAGTGTAATATTTGGGTTTATACATTAGCTCTGTACATTTCAACATGCTGTTCCTTTTGCTAAGTCTGATGAGTTGTGGATACCATGCTGGTACTTAGGGTTTAACATAGATTTTTTTTTAGTCTGCTTTTCCTAGTATCATTTGGTTTAAGGGTTTGATTTGAAAATGAGACTCGTTCGAATGTTGTGAAGAAGAGCTTAGTCTGGGCATTTTGGGAAAATTACCTGGCTGCTGACTTGTGTTCTACAAATTTATAACAGCGAATTATTGGTAAGTGCAGCTCTCTTTTTCAACTTAATAATCATTTCATAAAATAAAAATGACTGTGAATTTCATCACTGCTATGAATTTCATCTTTGCTGTTGATGTGCTTGAAATCTTATTGTTTTGGTTAATTCTGGGTTGCACAGTACAAAAGATAATGACTCACCTTAATTCTAGATTGAGGATTCGTTTCTTCATACTGAAATTCAAAGTTACAGTTTGTTGCTAAACGACTATGGAAACTCCCAGATTTCATTTTCTGTGTTCTTGTCCAGATTATATCATCAGCAATGATCTTTTGAAGGTCATGGTCTTGATATCTGTTACATGTTCATTATAAATATACACATTCAGAAAGCCTTGCAGAGACAGCCAAGTCTGTTGATAAAATCGTAATTCATTCCATGTTTCTGGAAATAAGTCTACATTTTCTGAAAAGATTGAAATGAACTCAAGGTTTGCTTTGACTATTTGTAAATCTGAAATCATTATAACCTTTCTCTGAAATTCATGATTTTCGCAAGATCAATGTGAGAGTTCCTGAAATAATCCCTTCTCTTTTAATATTAAGTTATTAAACCAAATGCATACTGGAAATAATTACAGTTCTGGATATTGAATCTTGTCCATGTTTTCAAATTCAGATTTCTGTATTAAAGCTTCAGCACCTGTATCATTGGTTTGGTAAATGACGGTCTTGTTCTGGTAAATTGAATTTATGAAAGACATAGTTGACATGATGAACTGGATATCATTTTGGTTTGGCAAATAAGCTGCTCATTGTTTGAAAACAATTCTGTCTATGCTTTATGATTGGAATCATTACCAGCTTCTCTGAAAAATTCTCTGTTGCAACGAAGGCATTATAAATTGATGTGTCTTAATGATAATACTCAGGATTTTTGCTGCAAATAAGGGTTCTGATTTTAAGTTGATTTCAGAAATCGTTTTTTGTCTCTTTTCCTCTTGATAAGTGATTGACTTATTCTAAGTGATGATACTCATTTTACATTGATTCGTGAAAGACATATTCTTGTTCTTATTCTACAGAAATATGGTAAATACATCACCTGGAAACTGTTACTTTATCATTAGAATACACATTCTTTACCAATTGATTGTTGGAAATCATTATGTTACTTGTAATGTACAGTCTTGAACAATAGATTGCAGAAATCTAGGGCAAAGAAGTGGAGACAAAGAGATGGCAGCAAGACTATCCAAAATTTATCATTATGTGAAGAATTAAAACAACAAATCCAGAGCAGTAACAACATGTATCAACAAAGGATAGAGCTGGATTGTGAGCTAGAAGAATGATGGAAACACTTGGGAAAACAAGAAGATTGGGCAGCAACAAAGTAAAGTATGAGATCCTGCAAGACTTCAAGCAGTAGTAAAGTAGTAGGACAGTAAAATACGTGGACATTAGCAGAGAGTCAAAGACCGTGGATGCTAAATCACATAAAGAAAACATGCCACGGATTTCGTTTCCAGCTGGCAACAGAAAATGCGTAGCTAAACAAACAGGCATTTTTTCGGGCCACATTGTGAGGAAATGGAGATAAAATTCGAAAATCCGCCACATGGGTTTTTTCCAGAATGAGCCTATTTAGCTTTCTAAATGGCGATTTCCTCAGAAAGTGAGATATTGTGGGACATTTTCATGGATCTTTGAACACGTTTTTTCCAGCTGCGCCCAGCAAAACGATTTTTGTTTCTATCTTAAAGGGAGATGAAAGATCAGCTGGAGGGGGGTGACCTGAAGGGCAGAGAGTGGAGGATTGCTCTTCTTGAAGAATGATTTCTTCAATTAGGATCAAAATGCTTGATTGCTGAGAGCCCAGTCTTTGAAGACGAAATGATTTTGGTTTGAATATGAAACTTTGTTTCCTGAAAATGAGTTTTTGAGGAATTGGGGTTTGTGTGTTGGAAGCTGGAGCTATCCATTGCTTGTCAGCTGGGTTGACTTTTGGGTTAGCAGGAGCACATTTTGAAGATACAGTTTGTCACATTGGAAGTACATTTAGATGAGTTAGCTATCAAATGATTTTGTGGTTGTTTCCATCTTTTGACTTTCAAACAGTTGGTAAACTGTAATATTTTCTTTTCAGTTAATGCAAAGTGAATTTTTTTCCTTCTTGTTATTTATTCTGAAAAGATTCATCTTGTCTCTGGTTACCTGAATTTGATGACAGTAATGCAAAGTGAATTTTTTCCCTTCTTGTTATTTATTATGAAAAGATTCATCTTGTCTCTGGTTACCTGAATTTGATGACAGTTAATTATTATACTGAGTTTTATCACATACAATTATTTGTATCTGATTTTGAGATTTGAGTAAATTGTTTAAGAGAATCATTTCTGATTTAAATACATTTTATTCAAATTTGACTCACACATTAAAATATTGCTGTCAAGTATTGGTTCTTTAATGCTATTATTCAACTAGAAATATTATTAATATCTGAAGATTGAACGATTTCTCGTTTCAGATTTATAATCATTTCTATTTGCATCTGTTAAGATAAAGAAACCAATAAAATATTAATTCTTGATCAAGAATTAGATTGTGTTTAAATTATAAGTTAAGTTAGGTTTAAGATTACTTTTGCTCTGATACAATTAATGAAGGATTATTCTATTTATTGGTTGTAATCAGATTTAGAATAGGTTAATCTTTTCTTTTCTTCAAAATACAGAAAAAAGTTAAAAACAGTCCTATCTTTCATCAGGCAGCATTTGATTCTTGAATCTCATGCTTTGTGAATCTTTAGTCTTTCATTAGTTAGATTTTACATCGAAATAATTATATTTACATTAGTTAGAGTTAGTTAGTTTGAGTAGTTGTTAGTTTTATTATTGAATTGATTTAATTTTATCTTTTAGATTTAATTTCCTCCTTAGTTTCTTTAAATCAATTTATTGGCTAACCGAGCCGTTAAACCCGTCGAGGAGAGCAATTCCAAATAGCTTGGAGCATGTTTAAGGATCCTGGACTAGGCTATTTCTCCCTGTTGCGAGCAAGTCACATTTGCCCATCAAAAATTTGGCGCTAGAAGGAGGGCCGAGTGGATGACAAGTTAATCTACTGGAGCTATGTCATTGATTGATGGCTTCTGTTCCGATTTGGAGATGTTTTTCTCAAAAAATCATTGTTGATACTCCTGCAAGGATAGTTGATCTTTTAACAGAAAACAAGTTTAATGGTGAGGAAGTAACATCTGCATATGAACATGTTTTACAATTTATTGATCAATGTATCTTTCACAAGATTACTAATAAAGATGTCCTGTGCATATGTTTGACTCTTACTTTTGAAGGACGAATCAAGAAATGGTGTGAAACCTTGCCGGTAGCTTCTATCCCTTCTTTTGAACATTTAATTAGTGAATTCTTAGTTTCTTTTGGGGATTATGATTTCATTAGTTTGTGCACTGAATTAAAAAATTTAAGGAAAGACAAAGATGAATCAGTGGAAGACTTCATTAACAGATTTCTTCATCTTTGTTATATGTTTCATTCGAAAGATATTCCTTGTTTAAGTGAATGGTTTCATCATTTGTTTATTTCAAATGAACAAGATTTAAAAGCTAATCAATCTAAATTTTTATCAAGTGATTATTCACAGGTTGATTTTGCTTTTCATGAAAATTCTAAAAATTTAGAAGTGGAAGAAAACCAACGTTGTATGACAACGTTTTTCACTTTGACGGATGTGGATTTTAAAGAACATGTACTTCAAAGTATGATATGTCCATATCTTCATTGAATGAGAATGAAGTTTATGAAGAAAATTGTCATGTTTTAAAATATACTACTTCTATTTCAGAAACGAAAGAAATTGAATCTAAAACTTCTAGTTTGGCTAAAGAGGTTCGAGATTCATCTTGTGGAGATCTTATTATTGATCATTTTATCAAATCTCCATTAATTCCCGAATCTTCTTATTCTAAAGAATCCAGTGACTTTCTATCACATTTATATTCTTATGATGAATATAGTAAGGTCTCAGCTAACTTGTTATGTTCAGATTTTTCTGTAGATCGTGTCATGGATATTAATCAGTCTATCCTAGAAGAAGAAACCAACCCACCCATAGACTCATCTTTTGAAAAGGAACTATTCAATGAAGAGTCTTCTTGTGATAATCTTTCTTGTCCACGAAAAGAATTTCATTTTCTTAATGCTTCAACATATTTTTCTTTGTACCCAGATATTTTTAATCAAGAGGCAATGCATAGTTCATATCCTTATGACTTTGATTTTACATTGTCACAATCTTATGCGGTACAATACAATCATGATTTGCATTTAGAAAATGAAGAAATTAATATTTCTTCCCATGAAACATTTTCTCAATTATATGCATGGGAATTAGGAAATATTCAAAAAAACAAATTTGAAGAAGTCTCTTATGATTCATCAAAATTCTTAGATCAACAATCGTATCATGATCAGTTACTTGAGTTTGAAAATCAATATGAAACAGGTAAAGTCAATGTTGATCATCATCATATTAATAATTTACATCTTACAACAATTGATGATGATTTTCCACCTACCTTGTTGGATTCCTTTAGTTCATATCAAGTTAGTGATTATGAGGAATTTAATCCCTATCAAATTGATCAGGATATTAATCATAATGCAGAAAATACTCTTGAATTTGAATTTAAGAAAATTGAATCTGAATTTGATGATCTTTTCAAACGATGTGTTTGTTTGCATGATGATATTCATAGGGAAAAAAATCTTCAGGAAGGATTGTTGAACTTTGAGTTTCTTTCACATGATTCTGTGCACAAAACTTTAGCACAAGACTGTCACGATATATCTCTCTCATTACCATATTCTTTCGAACAATCATATTTTATTAATCACACATATTATGATAGGATTGCAGATTGGCTCGAGAGATCTTTTCTTGCGAAGTTTCCGGAGAATGGTAAGGTTGCATTTACTTTGTTTTTTGAAAGTCAAAAGGGTAAGTCTGATTTGTTTATCTTTGGTTTCAAAATACTTTAATTCTTATTTCTAACTTTCATTTTGTTTGATTTTGTAGGATTGGATTTATTACGATGGATTCATTGGAAATATACTTTTACTTAATTTATAAATATTTAATTCGTTTAAGCTAGGTTTAGATTTAGATTAATTCATGTTGTTTTTTTCAATAAATGCAGGTATGAAGATAACAAAATTATCAAAGCTTAAAATGAGACGGCCACAAACATATGCAGGGATGTATTTCTTACCCTCTCTCATTTTTGTTTTTCTCTACTTTCATTTTCAAAACATTCATGTCCCAGTCATATTCTTAATTGCAAAATTATAAAACTTTATCATGAAATGTCTTGGATGAAATTAAAAAACTTCTTGATCTCATAACTGCAAAACTTTAGTTAAACTTGTAGAAGTCTTCTTTCTTTCTTTTTAATAAATACCTTGTTAAATCAAATTTCTCACGATTTATTAAAAAAAAAAAACAAGCACTGTCATCACTAACTTTTCTTTAAGTTAGTTGTATAGTTGAGAGATTTTGATATACATTTGGTCCTGGTTAATTGCAAACATTGGGAGGTGATTCTGAACCTATCCAGTGAATGATCAAATTCTGAAAACTTACTTTCAGTAACCTGCTAAAAGTAAACTTTTGTAAATACTGTACATATTGTATTTTTGTAAATTTTTTATTGATTTTCTTTTCTTTTATTTTCTACTGAATTTTTACTTTTGATTTCTTCAAAACTAGAAAATTCTTTAAATTTTTGGAAGCTGGCTCTGTCACAAGTTCAGAATCTGATTGCAGAAAACAGTCAAGCTGTTAGAAAACTGTCTTCATTTCAGATTTGAAAAATATGCACAAAAAAACTAAAACTGTTGTAAAAGAAAAGAAAAACACTAGGAAAAGACTGAGATTGTGTTTTATTTCTTTTATCATTATCCCCAGATTTGCTGAAATTAATAGATCACGAATTCATCCTTACTAGGAATATCATTAGTCAGTCAGAAATCAGCCTTGGGAAAACAATTGAAAGTCGGATATGCAACCAGTAATCTCTAATTCCTTTACACTATCCTACTCATAAAGAGTGTCCAGATACGTTCCCCCATTATAATATGCAGATCTTTAAATAGATAAGCACTCAAGATTTTGGGTATGAAACCTTCTTTAATTTATTTGTCCAGGGATATAAGCTGTTGGGTAAAAAGGGTTAAAAAGACATCCCTTTCGAGGCTATGGACGCCTGCTGGTTGGAGTGGCTCCGTCTGTGACGAATTTGGATTCCAAATAATAAGTACCATATTTGTACAAAACTATAAGAATCCATAAGTCATCCCATACTCGTAAAGAGTTTTCAATGCTGCTTACCCTTAATAAATTTAGAAGTCCTAAATGCTCATATGTTGAAATTTTATCTTGGGACAAGAATGTTGGGATTGATGGTTAAAAGTTAACCCTTTCGAGGCTATGGACTCCTGCTGGCTGAAGGGATAGAACTGTAGTATTGGGACTAAATCTATAAATGCTGGTTAGTTATCAGAAGTTCTTTGAATTCCCAGAGCTAATTTCTTTCCGAGTTTTGAGTTTTCCGAAAAATTCTAAAATTCGTGTTATTTCTTAAAGTAATATTTGAATAATCATAAAAGACTTGAAATCAAGAATAGTTTGACATTTAGTGTTATCAAAAAGGGCATAGTTTTCTGATATCTGCATTAAAAAGTTTTAATCTGATTTGAAGGCAGTCTTTTCTTCTTGCTTCAAGATATCTGATCAGATAATGTGTTTGTACAGAGATAACTGCTTCGCCCTGTGAGTCGCCATTTGTTGGTCTCCCAACAAGATCCCTTTTTTAAGATGCAAAGGAAAGGGAACCCACCAGAGATAAGTTTTGAAAAATTCTGAATTTCTGTAGCTGTTAGCTACAAAAATTATTTCTGTATCTTTTAGCTACAGATTTACCATATGAGACATTTTCTTTGATATTTTTCATTATTCCTTTCTGGTTTTGATTTTGTAATTATTTTCTTTTCACTTCTGTAAATAATTTTTTATCATTGAAAAGATAAAAATTTCAAAAAATTGTTCAAAGTGTGTCTCAACCAAAAAGATGATCAGTTTTTCAAACTAAACTGGTAGAACCTGCACAGGAGAAAAACAAGCTTCATCAGAAAGATATTTGAAACCTAATGAAGAGGAAGTCAAGTCATAGTTATCAATGAACTGTGTTAAAGTATTTTATGATTTTATCACCAAAATGTTATTGAAGACTAAGATGATGATGTATACTTTAACCACCATCTTTACCTTATTTTTTTTACTTTCCTTTCATTCGCCATCATATAGTTGCTTGACATTATTAATTTCTTATGTTTGTGTGACATTATTATCTTGGTTCATTGGAGTTTTCATAAGTCATTTGACATATTGAGTTTCGATTCATTTGATATCCACCACCTTGTTGAAATTAATATGTGACATGACTGAAATCTAAAGAAACATGACACATCTGGATTTTCATGATGATATAATCTTATACCTGTCAGTTGACTCATTGATCACCTGCCACTTGTTCTTCATCACGAATCTACTTAATGGAGCCATTGTACTTACTGTACTCGCACCATAATGTTTATGACAAGAAGGGATAGTTCTCGAGAAACTCATTTGAAGTTGATTCATTGCTGTGGGTATGACTAACTCCTCGTCATTTTGATTTTTTACTGAGTATAGAGCTATGTTTTCGCTTGGTTTATGCTCTGAATATGGGTTAGGGTGTCACCCTTCTATATCTGATGCCACATTGATCAAGCACGAACCCTGTATACCTTTGAGAGACTGTGTAAATTTGCATGTTTTTGTTGAGTTTGCGAACTTGGAAAGGGTAGAACTCTGTATTTTCATTCTCTCTGCGCTCAAAGAATGAGCTAGGTGGTTTGGCTGTTAGATTCTCGGCGTAATATTTGGGTTTATAACTTAGCTCTGTACATTTCAACATGCTGTTCCTTTTGCTAAGTCTGATGAGTTGGGGATACCATGCTGGTACTTAGGGTTTAATAGATCATTTTTTTTTACTCTTCGTTTCCCAGTATCATTTGGTTTAAGGGTTTGATTTAAAAATGAGACTTGTTCGAATGTTGTGAAGAAGAGCTTAGTCTGGGCATTTTGGGAAAATTACCTGGCTGCTGACTTGTGTTCTGCAAATTTATGACAACGAATTATTGGTAAGTGCAGCTCTGTTTTTCAACTTAATAATCATTTCATAAAATAAAAATGACTGTGAATTTCATCTTTGCTGTTGATTTGCTTGCAAGCTTCTTGTTTTGGTTAAGTCTGGGTTGCACAGTACAAAAGATAATGACTCACCTTAATTCCAGATTGAGGATTCGTTTCTTCATACTAAAATTCAAAGTTACAGTTTGTTGCTAAATGACTATGGAAACTCCCAGATTTCATTTTATGTGTTCTTGTCCAGATTATATCATCAGCAATGATCTTTTGAAGGTCATGGTCTTGATATCTGTTGCATGTTCATTATAAATATACACATTCAGAAAGCCTTGCAGAGACAGCCAAGTCTGTTGATAAAATCGTAATTCATTCCACGTTTCTGGAAATAAGTCTACATTTTCTGAAAAGATTGAAATGAACTCAAGGTTTGCTTTGACTGTTTGTAAATCTGAAATCATTATAACCTTTCTCTGAAATTCATGATTTTGGCAAGATCAGTGTGAGAGTTCCTGAAATAATCCCTACTCTTTTGATATTAAGTTATTAAACCAAATGCATACTGGAAATAATTACAGTTCTGGATATTGAGTCTTGTCCCTGTTTTCAAATTCAGATTTATGTATTAAAGCTTCAACACCTGTATCATTGGTTTGGTAAATGACATTCTTGTTCTGGTAAATTGAAGTTATGAAAGACATAGTTGACATGATGAACTGGATATCATTTTGGTTTGGCAAATAAGCTGCTCATTGTTTGAAAACAATTATGTCTATGTTTTATGATTGCAATCATTACCAGCTTGTTTGAAAAATTCTATGTTACAACGAAGGCATTATAAATTGATGTTTCTTAATGATAATACTCAGGATTTTTGCTGCAAATAAGGTTTCTAATTTTAAGTTGATTTCAGAAATCGTTTTCTGTCTCTTTTCCTCTTGATAAGTGATTGACTTTCTCTAAGTGATGATACTCATTTTACATTGATCAATGAAAGACATATTCATGTTCTTATTCTATAGAAATATGGTAAATGCATCACCTGGAAATAGTTACTTTATCATTAGAATACACATTCTTTACCAATTGATTGTTGGAAATCATTATGTTACTTGTAATGTACAGTCTTGAAAAATAGATTGCCGATATCTGGGGCAAAGAAGTGGAGACAAAGAGATGGCAGCAAGACTATCCAAAATTTATCATTATGTGAAGAATTAAAACAGCAAATCCAGAGCAGCAACAACATGTATCAGCAAAGGATAGAGCTGGATTGTGAGATAGAAGAATGCTGGAAACACTTGGGAAAACAAGGAGATTGGGCAGCAACAAAGTAAAGTATGAGATCCTGCAAGACTTGAAGCAGCAGTTAAGTAGTAAGACAGTAAAATACGTGGACATCAGCAGAGATTCAAAGACCGTGGATGCTAAGTCACATAAAGAAAACATGCCACGAATTTCGTTTCCAGCTGGCAACAGAAAACGCGTAGCTAAACAAACAAGCATTTTTTCGGGCCACATTGTGAGCAAATGGAGATAAAATTCAAAAATCTGCCACATGGTTTTTTTCCAGAATGGGCCTGTTTAGCTTTCCTAAAGCAATTTCGTCAGAAAGTGAGAGATTGTGGGACATTTTCATGGATCTTTGAACACGTTTTTTCCAGCTGCGCCCAGCAAAATGATTTTTGTTTCTATCTTAAAGGGAGATGAAAGATCAGTTGGAGGGGGGTGACCTGAAGGGCAGAGAGTGGAGGATTGCTCTTCTTGAAGAATGATTTCTTCAATTAGGATCAAAATGCTTGATTGCTGAGAGCCCAACCTTTGAAGACCAAATGATTTTGGTTTGAATATGAAACTCTGTTTCCTGAAAATGAGTTTTTGAGGAATTGGGGTTTGTGTGTTGGAAGCTGGAGCTGTCCATTGCTTGTCAGCTGGGTCGACTTTTGGGTTAGCAGGAGCACATTTTGAAGATATAGTTTGTCACATTGGAAGTACATTTAGACGAGTCAGCTATCAAATGATTTTGTGGTTGTTTCCATCTTTTGACTTTCAAACAGTTGGTAAACTGTAATATTTTCTTTTCAGCTAATGCAAAGTGAATTTTTTCCCTTCTTGTTATTTATTATGAAAAGATTCATCTTGTCTCTGGTTACCTGAATTTGATGACAGTTAATTATTATACTGAGTTTTATCACATACAATTATTTGTATCTGATTTTGAGATTTGAGTAAATTGTTTAAAAGAATAATTTCTGATTTAAATACATTTTATTCAAATTTGACTCACACATTAAAATATTGCTGTCAAGTATTGGTTCTTTAATGCTATTATTCAACTAGAAATATTATTAATATCTGAAGATTGAACGATTTCTCGTTTCAGATTTATAATCATTTCTATTTGCATCTGTTAAGATAAAGAAACCAGTAAAAGATTAATTCTTGATCAAGAATTAGATTGTGTTTTTATAAGTTAAGTTAGGTTTAAGATTACTTTTTCTCTGATACAATTAATGAAGGATTATTCTATTTATTGGTTGTAATCAGATTTAGAATATGTTAATCTTTTCTTTTCTTAAAAATACAGAAAAAAGTTAAAAGCAGTCCTATCTTTCATCAGACAACATTTGATTCTTGAATCTCATGCTTTGTGAATCTTTAGTCTTTCATTAGTTAGCTTTTACATCGGAATAATTAGATTTATATTAGTTAGAGTTAGTTAGTTTGAGTAGTTGTTAATTTTATTATCGAATTGATTTAATTTTATCTTTTAGATTTAATTTCCTCCTTAGTTTCTTTAAATCAATTTATTGGCTAACGGAGCCGTTAAACCCGTCGAAGATAGCCATTCCAAATAGCTTGGAGCCTGTTTAAGGATCCTGGACTGGGCTATTTCTCCCTGTTGCGAGCAAGTCACATTTTCCCGTCAACAGTGTAATGATTGCTATCCTCATTTAAATTTGTTTATGTCATTTACATGCTTCAATTTTGACTAATTAAGTTCATATGATGTTTTAGTAGTCTTGGCAATAAATTTGAACTTCATTGAATCAATAAGTTTAAAGAGCATCTTGACGGGTTATAATAATTTGATTGAACACTTTTTTTTTAATCCTTTTGATTTATGACTCGAAATGGTGTACATCAAATAATGGAAAGAGTCAATCACTTGTTATTAAGCAAAGTATTATATTTTACAATGAATAATTAACTTCGCTTGTTGATAAGATTATTATTATTATTTAAATTACAATTGATATACTTTTAAAGGACAATATTAATAATTTATTTATATAATTGGATTTTCATATCATATTGTTTACAATTTTAATACAAAGTATTTCACTAAACCGTAATTTGTTGTTGTGTGAAGGATGAAGCCTTAAAAATGGATCGCACACTTGTGGAAGACATGTTTTTGCTTGAAATATTGTGAGCAAAACATGAGGAATTAGCTCAAAACATTAAAAACCCACTTCTCAAATGGGCTCATTTACGCCTAACCATAGACATGTTTTCAAATCTATCAAACTTTTGGGATAAAAACGTGACCGAACACAGGTAAATTTTCCAGAAATTCATTCTAACTATTTTTGCATAGTTGAACAAACCAAACATTTGGGGATTTGATCCTATCCTTCCCACTTCTCTTGAATTCTATAAATTCGACCAAAACATTTTGAGAGAAAGGGGGAAGTGCTTGACAGAGCCAGAAATTTTTTCTCTTTCACAGTTCTGTAATTTTTTTACTTTTAATTGTTTGAAGATAGAGAATAGGAAACACTGTTACCAAGGAGGAGAAATCAGTAGAAGAGACTGGAGAGACTTTGTTTGATGCTAAGCTTGTAATTTCTTACAGACTTTCAATTCTACAGTAAAGTTATTTTCAGATCTTATTTTGTCTATTGATCAAGTTTGTTTGATGAATGTTGATTTTAACTCCATATTGCTTATCAATGCTATCAAATATTTTGCAATTTATTAAACACAATTGTCTATAGTTCTGGTTCACATTTGCTAATGATCTATGTGTTCATAATGTTTTTAAGGAGGTTATTTAATTAATACATTATTTATTTATGCAAATGGTTTCATAGTAAATTTTAATTGATGTTAATTTTTCAATTAACATATCAGTTACAGGTTGATATTGAATGCATGTAACCCCTAATATGCTGTTGATTAATTTTAATTGATTAATAGTAACTTGGGTAGATAATTAATTGACCTTTTAACATTTTTGTTAAGTTGATAAATGCACTTATCTATTTCTACATCAAGTTGACCTGCACATACACAAGCCACCTTCTTAGAATAGAGTATGACTTAGCTTAGATTTCCTTCTAGGTAGATCTTTTGTTTTGTAGACATACAATATCTTGTTTTCCTTCATAGGAAGACTGATCCTTTTGGATCTAAACTCACCAACTCAAAGAGTGTCAATGGAGGATGAATATCCATGGGTGTTAACCACACCAAACAACTTGAGGATAGGGTAATACTTGGGTAGGATTATCTGAAGCCTTTGGCTGGGTTTTCATCCCTTGTTGTTTTCCTTAGACACCATTCCAGCACCTACATAACCGAGGAATCAACAAGATTGTACGTTGTGTTATATCATTTACATAATTATTTTATTATCTTTTAACATGATTATTTTTCTAATAGATGAAATGTTGTTCATCTGTTGTTGAATATTGTTTGTCATGCATGTATCCTACATAAATCGATTTTAGATTTTATCTTTGTTCATAGGTCTATTTTCACACTTCAGATTACTCCTTTGAATGAATCATATAATGTTTTATTATCTCGAGGTTGATTCTCATGAAAATATCACCTCTTCTTCTATGAATGTTTTTCTATTAAAACAGGGAGATCTTCATGAAACTGAACTATAAAATTCAGATATTTAGCACTCAATAGTGTGTTATACTTGGCCAAGTAGTAATTAATTAATAGAATTAGCCATAGTTTGATTTGAATGTTTTAATTTGAGTGTGTTTAAGTTGGATTGATAGATTTTCTGAATGAAATTTTTTTTTATATCTTTTGTTTAATTTCTAATTTATTATTTTCTAAAAAAAAGGAGAGTCAAAGAGAAAGCTAAATTCATCTCTCGAGACACTTTAGGAAGGTTCTTGTTTGGCAATAACGTGTAAATTATGTATTTGATGTATCTAATTACTTTTCTTTGAGTTGTTTAGTTCTTTGTCTAGTATAAATTAGTTATTCAGTTAATAAGGTTGTAAATCCATTGGGATCAACTAATTGTAAATGACTAAGGGGTGCATAAAAATATTTGATCATGATGATACCCCCTTTGTTGGTTAATATACATTTTTTAGGGCCAACAAAAATGGCGCTAGAAGGAGGGCCTTCTAGGAATTTATGGATAACCAAAAAAAAAAAGCCCCCTCTTACTTATTCTCTAGTTGAAGCCTATAGTGGTTTGAACCCTCCAATTTCAGATATTACAGCAACTAATATCCAATAAGAATTGGTTTCTTTATCTCTCCCAAAAAATTATCATCCTCAAGAATATCTCATTATTTCCATGCCTATAACCATTGATGCTCAATATCCATAGGCTATTCACATTTCCCATCATATTTTAGTTATAATGCATTCCTGGTTGGATTCAAGTCACAAATTACTTGAAAGACTAGTCAATTGTTTCAGTCTACCCAATTTCAATCTCTCTAATTTTTCTTTGTTTGGAAACCCGTCTAATCCTGAACCCCCAAACGAGATAGAAAAAAATATTGACCAAGCTAAATAAAATGCAAGGTTATCATCTTCCCCATTTTGATTTTGGTTACTCTTCAGATCAGGAGGTCAAGGCCAACCACCTTTTTTGCTTAATTCCCCTCCCGATTCCTCTAAAGAAGGCTCTTCTAAAGAGGAACATTCTGATCACAATGAGGGATTTGGAAATATGGAAGGTTAAGAAAACAACAAGTGAAATTGAAATGGTGACATGTGGAACGATTCTGATGTGATTTTTAAAATACGAAGTTGAAACAATGACATGTGGAAGTTCGTACAAGTTCACTATACAGAACCAATAAATAAACAAGTCACCTTGAGAAACTTAGCATAAGTTCCACTTGGTGAATAAAATATTGATATAACCTATGGGTTTGGAAATAAGACAGATGATAATATATTAGGATGAAGTTTCATACCTTTAGGAACATAAATTTAAAAGATACATCAAAGTTGAGACCAGACAATTCAACAAAAGAAATTAGAGAAACTAGGGAATAAGATATTTTGCAATTCTATACACATATTTGGGAAAATAAGTATACTTATTAAATTTCCTTTAGGAGGTGCATATTTATATCCAATCAAATATACAATTCACCAAAATTGAAAAATTAGGGTTTCTCTGTCAAACCCTAGGTACACTAGAAGCAATTTTCCAGAAAAGCATTGAAACAAGAATCTAGTTGAAGCACTCTGATAGGTAAGTTCTATTCTCTCTATTTCCATTTGAGGTTCCAATTTTATCAATATGATAAACAATACCAAGCTTGAGGAAAAGGTTGAAGGATATCAGAGCCTCCAGTCATAGACATATAGAGTGCTTCTCATACTAGAAGAGCATGATTTGGAGAACTATATCAAAGGAGAAGTTGTATATCTAGAGGGAGATGAAGACAAAATAAAAGCACAAGAAGAACTTGGTCAAATCCAAGAGGATTATTTTCATCTCCATCAAATAATATTTTATCACACATGTATCATCTTTGAAGACTCCCAAGGATATGTTCGATATATTGACCAACGTATATGTGTTATGATTATTGAATCCTCCTTTAACCAACTTAGTATATTTTCTATTATTTCCTAGCTTAGGAGTTCATTTATCACCTTACTGTAGTTTTGTTTCCACCATGAATATTGGAGCCACTAGTGCCATTGGTGCCACTAGTTCCATTAGTGACATTGGTGCCACCAGTGCCATTACTGCCATTGTTTCCATTGGTGCCACCGGTGCCAATCCATACAGTTTACGATCCCACTCTGAGTGCCACCAGGAGCCTTTGATAATTGGTCATGGTTGGAAAGTAGTTATGCTGAGTCAACCTCCAATTATAATCAGTTAGATCACTTTCAATTAGTCTAGCACAAAATTTGCATGATTTAAGGAAGAGTGGCACTTTTTTCCACCTACCCCAGTGGTTAACTTATTATACATTGATTTAGACATCATGAGTTAGACTAGTAAGTTCCATGTAGTGATTTAGACACATTGAGTTAGCTAGTCCGTCAGGTTTAGTTGGTAGAATCGATTCTTATCCACATGATTCGAATTCTACTTTTTGTAATACCATTGTATTACTAATTAGTTAATATATATTAATGTTGTGATTAACTGATCGATACATGTCCATTTCATCTGAAATTTGTGGCATGAGTTTACTGTTCAGTGTACATTTTTCTTGTTAATTCCAGTGCATAATTTCCATTCTCAATTTCTCTCATTTTCCTGTAGATCAATGGTTCACAAATTTAACATGGTATCAGAGCCTTGTTCAGGCTAGCAACTGTTAAATTTGAGCATATAGATCTATAGACAAACACACAACTCACAAAGAATATCTCACAATTTACTCAGCCATTGAAGAATGAGACAGTGCAAAAGGCTTGCAGCTGTGAATGCTTTCATTAATCAAAAAAGTAATCCAGATGATAATTACAATAATGTAAAATGGATTTAATAGCCACAAGCAATTCGAATCCACATGAGGAAGTTTGAATTGATGACTCTACTTGACTGAAGGTAACCAAGACATTGTCTAAATCACTATTGGAGGACCCAGTAGTTAACTGTCCTTGTCTAAATCATAACCGGAGTTCTAAAACACAACCAAGTGTTACATTTAGTATTAAATAATGGTTAACTGACTGTGGTATGTGAGAAATTCACCCCACATGTGTTCAATTAATTAAACCATTATTTAACTGAATGTAGAGGGCTAGAACTGAACGTAACTGACTCCTGACTTGGCCTGACTAGTCATTAACTGAAGTGAACTGACCTTGGTTGGTTTCAACACTCCCAGTTGCTTCCTAAATTGTAGGGATTGATCTAGGAGACTCCTAAAATTATGCAATCAAGTGCAATAAGTGGCAGTGAGCCTCAATTAGTGTTCCCCACACTTTGGCAACTGAAACATGTGCCCCAATTAGGTCAAGTTTAACCAATGGTGCTAATGACTATAAATAGACTCGATGGACTCCTGATTTAGACATGACTCCCGATTTAGACATATGACCAAATTTGGACAAGAGAGGATTAATAATCCTAACAGCAGCAAGTCTAGTTTGATCTCCATTGTACACCAGAAGAAACCGAGTTTCCACATAAATCCTAGAATCATAGCATTACTGCCTCTATATTATGTCTAGAGAAGTCTATCCAAGTGTGACAGACTCTGACAAAGTGTACATGTTGAGGTGGAAAGGATTGAACTAACATACTATTACAAATTGAATTGTTTTTGCAGTGTTCTTTGCATGCACCTATGTAGCTTCTCAAGGAATTGACTGATCAACATAAAAAAATATGGATTCTTCAGCTCTTGTACATCAAATCCTTATACCCTTCAACTACACTAATTGGAGGGTAGATATGCATGTATCCTTGTGCAATTTTGGTCCGTTTAGGATGACAATGGGCATAGAAACTGAGCCCCAATAGTATGTTGAGAAGAACAAAATTTTGAATCGACTTGATGAGGCCTTTGGCTTCATGTGCACTCAATATCCCAGGATCTTTTGTTCCACCTTGAGGGACTAAGGACTCCTAAGGAATATTAAGAAGACATTGAATCTTTGTTTGGAAAACAAGATGAGCTTTAAGGGATTATTTTGGAGAATGAGCTCATTCCTCTACAACCCAACAGATTCGAATCTATTCAACAATTCTTTACAAAATACAATTCACTAGTACTACAATGCAAACAATGTGTATTAGAGATGAAATATGAGCAGATTGTGTTTTCAGTGCTAAGAAAGCTTGGATCAGAGTGCTCAGTTTTTGTCTCTACATTCCATTCCAGAATACCTTCCATCCCTAATTGGAAGATGCGTTCTCTAGATGCTTTTGTTGAGTGATTAATACAAGAGAAAGATAAATTGGTTCAAATGGGAGTGATTCATACCTCCAAGAATCAAGCACTCTTATTTACAGACTCAAAAAATGCACAATCAAGAGGGAAGCATAAAGGGAAGGAGGCCAAAAACATTGATTTAAGGCAAAAGGAGAATCATAGATCTTCTGATGCAGCCTCAAGTTCTAATAAAAATAAGAAATTCAAGAGGACTAGATGTCCCCACTGTATGAGAGGATTTCATTTAGAGTTTCGGTGCATGAAGAATACCATCGAATAGTTTCCAACAATCATTTAACATAAAAATATTTCCCTTCCACAAGGAGCAAATAATTCTGATGCTAGACAACCAACGGAAGATCATGAGAGGTGCCATGCCTTGAAGGAAGGCTTCACTCAGTCAAAGGATTACTTGATATATTCTGGAGCATCCAACCACATGGTTTCCTCCAGGGCATCCTTCACCACTCTATATATTTGAGGAAGACCTAGCATTCAGTGGGATATGACTCTCAAATACAAGTTGTCGGGAGAGGTTCTATTAAAATCCATAATGGTGATTTCAAAAATGTACTCTATGTGTCCTCTCTTGCAGCAAATTGGGTGTCTATTTATCAGATGAATCGTACAAGATCTCGCAAGAGAGTTACGTTCGACTCTCACACAATATAAATAACCGAATCATCTACTCGAAATATCATAGCGAAAGCGTTTTCTAATCATTCCTCCAAACCACATGAGTTCTCCCATTTCCTGCTTGCTTCACATCTAACAGCTCTATTGACTCATGCCAATAGCACAAGAAAGCTGTCGCATGATATATTTAGACATCTCAATTTCAAATATATCCAACAACTTTACAATGACAAAATAGTTGAGGTCTTGCCTCTCATTCAAACATTAGACGGAGTATGTCCTAGTTGCTTGGTAGGTAAGTATCCAGAGAAGAGATATGAAGTTGGGAATGCATCTAGAGATTCCTCTACACGTGATCTGATACACAGTGATGTCTCAGGAACAATGCCTACAACATCAATCAATGGATCCAGGTATTTTCTTACTTTTATTGAAGATTGTTCAAGGTTTTGCTGGGTTTATTTTATGAAGCATAAATTAGAGGTATTCGAAACTTTGAAGTTTTTAAAGCTTTGGTTGAAAATATGTTCGGAAAGAAGATCAAGTCCATTAGATCAGATAATGAAGGTTAATACATTAAAGGATATTTTTAGCAGTTTTGTGAATAAGAGGGGATTCGAATGGAACACTCAGTTCGATACACACCACAGCATAATGGTGTGGTTGAGAGGAAAAATAGATCATTGAAGGAGATGAGAAATTGTGTTCTCCAAGCAAAGAATATTCTTCCTTATCTTTAGGATGAAGTTGCAAACTATGCTTCATACATAATAGATTTCCTCACAAATTAGTGATTTGGTCTGCTCTTTTTGAAGCACTATTGGGACATAATCTCGATGTCTCACACTTGAGAGGTTTTGGTTCCAAAGCTTGGTCCATAATTCCTATGGATAAGAGAAAGGCCTTCCAATCTCGGATTAGTGAATGCATAATGCTAGGATATGCTGAGGATGGAAAATCATATCAACTAGTGGAAATTGAAACTAGGAAGTGCTTCATAGAACACAGTGTTCAGTTTGAAGAAGAGTAGTTGCTTGATCCACCACAATCTGAAGCACAAGGAGGTATAAAACTCTTCCATTTCCATTTGATGATGATATTTTGTCTCATGTTTTAGATTGAGATGATGAGGAGCAAGACCAACATGATCTTAATATTGAGTTTGTACCTCATGTGAATCTAGATCCAAATCCAACTCCCATTCCAAATCAGTGGCCTAAGCCTAAATGGTCCCAAAATCTCATTGAAGTAGTTTAGAATGGTGTTGGAACTCCAGATGATAGAAGAAGAACACGATCCAAGTATAAGAATTAGCATGTTGCACTCTCTCACACTACTTCACTATCTACAAAGTCGTGCAACAAACCTCTAGGAAAGTGCTACTTAATGATATCAAATGATCAACAATTGGCCCACTGAAGAAAAAAATTGATCATTCCATTCCTCCTCTAGAAAGAAGAAACACATACAACATTCATCATATAGGAATAACATTGATAGGTTCACATGGAAAGTTTCAAGATGTTGATGCACAAAAGAACCAAGATACTAAATTATTGCTGCAGATTGCAGCAAAATATTTGCAAGTTTTTGCCCAAAGAGAAAAAGTTTCTCTTAAGTATATCTTGATTTCCTGGTTTTACACCCTCACCTTTCCTCTTTTGTATAGTTATTGTCTAGGTTTATTGTTCAAGGGTATGCATCAGTCCCTAGGTTTATCATTTCATAATACATGGATGATTTATTGATTTTATAGTTAACAACCACTCGAGATTGATCAGGCAAATAATAAAATTTTTCCAACTTAACGACAGAGTTAGGATTTTTTCTCACTTGGTTGAAAACTTGTTGCAATGACATTTTGGTAGGAATATTTGTGAAATTGTTAAGATTTTGGTCATGTGCAATGTCGTTTATCACAACATCTTGCAATGCTACTTCAAAATGTAAGAAATACAATAATTGATGGGGATGGTAAAAAACACACCAGTTAGTTACATTATTTCATACAGTTGGCCTAAATATCAATTCAATAGAAAATAATCTGGCTCAAAACCTTCAATGGGTATTAATCTAGATGAAATATTGGCAAGTAAATCAACATATTGATTCCAAGATTGAGGTACAAAACTAATATTAAAGCAATAAACTTAGAAATTAAATATCATACCTGACCTTGGTAACTTCGAAGATGAGGAGTTACACAGTGGATTTGATTTTATACCTACTCTGCAAGGTAAACAATTGATTCCTTTGGCCTCCCTCTACAAGATTACCCATCATGAATAGATCTAGGCCTCATGGATTATATGTATTATGAAAAATAGAATTCATCATCTTCATATCTTCATTTTCCTCCATCAACATAGATGATTTCTTCTTCTTCATATTGTTCGCAATACTCTTCATACTGTTCATCATAGTCATCATAGAATAGGACATGACTAAATTTTTCTTCACCTTGAGAGATTAATTTTGACATGAGTGGAGGAAAGTTCTCTGTTATCACTGTAATATCCCTTATCCGAATCATATCTAAAATATCAACTCTTACTGCTATGATAAACAAAATCAGAGAACTACTTGAGAGGTGGTAAAATTTTCTCTAGTAATGGAAATTGTACTGGGACTGGAAGGGATTAGTGGACTAAAGGAAATGTTTGGAGACTGAAAGTTCATATCCATAAGAACCTATATGTTGGGACCTTTTAGGTTTTGATCATCATCCAGGATGATGTTTACTACCATTCTTTTGTGTGTCCCAACATGTGTAAACTGATGTTTGAATAGTAAGTTTCAAGAAATGAAGGCTCAGACACGATTAGGTAAGTTATCATACTATGTTTAGGAATAAAATATACATTTAATCAGGTTCAAAATATATCTAGAAAACTTTGGAATAATTTGGGTGTGTTTGGGAAAAACTAGCAAAATTGGCATAAAGATTGCCTATGCAAAGGAGGATTTCAAACCACTATTCAGACTCAATAAAATCAGGTTCTGTGAGTTGGATTGTGGTTTTGGGTGAATTTATGACCAAATTCAACTTACATAATCGAATTTTAGTACACATAACTCTCATGGCATTGGAAACGATATAACTAGTCAATTTTAACTAGCTAAAGAGCATAGGTAAGCAAATAAGGTGAATTTTACTACTGTAACTTATCATATATGAAATAAATTAATATAAGATGTCTATAATAACAAATTTAACAGCATAAAACTCATATATCAGTATTTTATCCATGGCACACTATCAGTACATGAAGAGTTACAAAAAGCTCATTAAATGAGCATTAGAATGCCTCTCTCACATAAAATTTGGCATTACGACCTCCTCGAGAAGAAATATTACTGTATATTAGATATAAAAAATATGAGAAGAATATGAGAATCTCAAAATTAGCTTGGAGGATCTGATATCCCTCAACGGTGCTCAAAATCGAAGATTTGAGGCTTGAAACTAACACCCGCCACCAATCTCACAATCCTGAGAGCATAAGAGAAGTATCCTTAAATGGAGCTCTATTTGCAAGGATGAATGGATAATATATTATCTTAATATTGGTCTTCAATGGATTCTCCCTGGCTCTCTATGGCTGCACTTAATAATATAAGAGAGGATAGAAGAGACTAGGTAATCTTGGGGCACATCTCCCAAAGTTGTTGAGGAACATCACTCAGAAAAGAATCTAGGCTTCACTCAACATCAAAAAAATAATCATCAAAATTTGTTGAAAGGACTTGGAATCATTAGTTTATAGAATTATTGACTTCTTGAGCAAGTCATCGACCTGTTGGGAAAGTTACTGACTTGCAAACCCTAACCCTAATCCATGAATGCACCTTCCTTGAAAAAAATAGCAAGTTAAGCCTTTAGATGATGTTTTCCTACTTGCATCACTCAAACAAAGTGCAAATTGCACCCTCCTTGAGAAAAATTCAACTTTTTCTATGAGTGATAATGTTTCCTTACTAACATCCTTTCACCAAATTGGAAACTTGTAACATCCCCGACCCTCAGACCGATGAAGGGGACGCTACCATACACTTAACCAACTGGGAAACTATCCCCATGAACATGGACATACATAAAATGCTGAAGTAAAATGCTTGGAAGTAAAAACATGCAGAGATGCATGATTGATTTAACATATAGTGGAAGCAAAATCATACATTTCAACATTCAACATGTTCACCATAATTCATTAAACATCAAATATGATTGTAGAAAGGAGGTAGTTAAGAATACTTATCTTATCAAGAACTCATCTCGCAACCAGCTACATTGCTGCAATGTTCCACCCAACCATAGGCCAGTGTGCTCATCAATCTCTCAGCAACACTACCACCCCCGAGCTAGGCATGATTCCCTAAGGAATAAGGGACTAAGTAGGCTTACACATAGCCAAGGATACACAAATCAGCTAAGCCAACACAATAGGGTTTATCAGGCCGTCAAGGAACTGGGAAAAGATGAATGCTAAACTGGTGAGCTCATTGAAGAGCTAAGGACTCCTACACTAGAACTATCCTGACTTCTAGGACACCCACACACACCCAACACTAGGAAATCAGTCCCTTCTCTGCTACACAGTCCCTCAGGCCCTGACCTCCCTTCCAGTGCTATTCAGGGGTTATGGAGAAGAAATACAGCCCTCTAGCTCCATCTGTTTGGTTCCCAAACACACTAGGTTTATCAAGCAACCCAAGTCTTCATTCCCATTCCAACATAGTATGAGGAACAACCACTGCATGCATGTAGAAAAACCAAACAGTTCAAGGCTCTGTGGAAATGGGATGGCAACCAAATGGTGAAAGAAGCTCGGGTTAAACAAGCGATTCCGAGTTGTTCTTGGCCCTAGCATGGCCAAAACAAATCAACAGCAACCCAAAACGTAATGGATTCCATAGAAAGCAAATCATGGATGAAACCAACATCAGCCACATTCATGGATGAACCAACAGTGACCACAACGTGAATGAACCACACAGCAAACCAAAATGTAATGAACCCATAGAAACAAACAATGTGGGGAAAGTAATAGCCCTCGTCTCAGCAATAAAATAATGAGAAAATTACACATCCCAGAAATGGAAGAAGAAAATCTGACATTCATCCTGGACAGGGGAACATACATCCCGAGCCACGATAATGGTAGGAAAAATACATACACATAGTCCATAATGTTGAATGGTTCATACACAGGAAAACTTGTGGATGACAGTAAATAGCTTCCCCAGCACTCTGTTGGAGGAAATGATGAACAATCCCCAACCTATGCGTGAGGAAAACAACTCCACTCGGTGTGTGAGGAAAAACAAAATGATCCCCCGTGAGGATGGATAGGGATGGAAGAATGGGGTCATGGGTTTCCCTTGCCTCCGTGAGAGTGAGATGATTTTGCGGGTGGAGTGGGCATGTGGGAAACGACTGACATTCCTACCACCCACCACTACCCAGAAATAACTTCCCTCAACTAACTCCTGCCCCAAAGGACTGGGTGGCTGAAAGAGACAAGAAGGTGGTTGACACATGGCACTTTCCCAATGGCTCCCATGGTTAGACAATTCCCCCCCTTAACCTTAGGAAAATCATGCCCTTTTCATTATTGTTGCACCGTCATAGCTAGTTGTAGGTTCATTTTAATTAAAGTGCATATTTACATGATGCCAAAACTATAATGTGCCGAATAGCATGATATACCATCAGTAACGATTCCAATCGCCGAAACATAGCACAACCAAATCGATGGTGGCGCTTTTGCCTTTAGCTCCTCACCACAATTAATTACAATATATACATCATGTACCTTTAATGCAAATGGGGTCAAAACCGAGGTGTTACAAAATTGCAGCCTGCTTGACCAAATGTTTCCTGATTTATGATTGACTACTTTTTTTACACTTTCCTTCTTTAAAAAATGGCTTGCTTTTCCCCGCTTTTGACAGTTTCCGTCTTTTTTATGACATATTTCTTTTTCCAGTTTTTTGTATAGTTGTTATTTTTCATCTTAGAAAAGATGGTCTGCCTAATGTACCCTCCTATTGTTATACTATGAAATGGCACTTCTCCATCCGATTATTGACACCCAATATGTCGGTACACAAAAGGACAATGTCGATTGAGGTTGCCCAAACACTATAGATGAAGAGAAGCCTTAATACACACTTCTTCCTTCCGTCTTTTCCATATTTATAAATAAGTTTGTCTTTTATTCATGACTTTTATTTAGACAAGTCACAGGTCACTCATGGGTATGCTCATTTGCAACATGGGGGTCAACTATGCTATGTTGCATTCACGAGTTGCGTTCATAAGAGTCATGAATAATTCACAAGATTCCTATATATTCACCTGCAATTACCTTAGGAAAAAATTTAAAAGAATAAATTATGATTAGTTAATGGAAGTTGGGCTCGAAATCATAACTTCTCTAACTCTCCTAACCATCCTATATTTCATAACTCCTCCTCATCACCAAGTAGAAATATAGGGGAGGGGTAGAGGATAGGGAAGCAAGTTGAAGAGCAAGGTTATGCTAGATGAATCCATTGGACATAGGAGCAAGAGAAATCAGTATCTTGGTCACTTGAGAGGCTTATCTCAGACAGGGTTGTAATGTTCCCTACAACTTTTGAATAAAGAGCGAATTTATTCAATACTACCTTTGTATGTGTCCTTATTGTTGTGGATTATGGAATGCATTGTTATTAGTTATTATATGCAATTATAAAATTTTCATTTTTCTATTTATAACAATCAAGATTTCTATGGAAGAACACTAAACCTTTTCGCAAGTACATAAGTTCAAGAGCTTGAAGAGCATTGGATAAAGAAGGATAAAGCTCGAATCAACAGCTGATAACAAGGTACACATTCCCTTCATCCTATTTTTCTCATTTACATTTTTGTAGCCCCTTATGTCTGCAAGCCCAATTCTAATACGTTGGTGATCGTAGGACCCCATGTCATAAGGTAGATATCCCTCACAACATAATTGGTGACTCCGTTAGGGATTCTAGTTTGTGTTGGGGCCTTTCCAATTAGGTTTTCAATCAATTTTTTTCTCTCTTTTGTATATGAATTTACGTGAGTAGTGATATGTACTTAGGATCCTCTATCCTTTTATTTTTCTTTTGAAAATTTTTAAGGGAATTTTATGCTTGTTGTGTTAACACTTGTGAATCCTGAGTTGTAATCATGGGTTGTCTTCAATACAGTCACGGTCCGTTCGCGGATTGTCCACTTGACAGTCATGATTTCCTGTAGGAGGTATCCTAATTTAATAATGAGTTAATATTGAGGATATTTATTAAGTTAATACTTCTCTGTTACTTCATGCATTTCACTCTAACTTGTCTTACAAGTTTGTATTGAGTAGGTTATGTTTGATTTTGTGTTTGATTTTGTGTGCAATTTTGCTTAGGTCTTGCTTCTTGGCTTGCTTGGTTGAAGTGGTTCTGTGAGTTCTTGAATTATGTTAGTTATATGGTATAATTTTCCTTGTCTAGTTGCTTTAATGATAGTCTGAACCTTTTTATTTTACCAACATTTTGATTTACTTGTCTTCCAAAGCCTAGTAGTTCAGTCTAAGCAAGGCTTTAGGTCAATTTTGCATTCCTTGTCAAAGTTGTGATTTTAAGGTCTGAACATTCTTTCTTCCATTTATACATTTCATGTTTTCTAGCTTACTTAGTTTGCATTGGTTTGCATCAAATTTTGACTTTTGAAAATAAAAGTAAAACAAAACATTTGTAGTTGCATTGTTTGTCTCATATAGTCTTCTTTGTACGCTTGTTTTTAAATTGTCTTTCAAAAAGAAAAAATTATAAAAAATATGTCTTTTGTTTTCCAAAGTTCTTAAGCAACTTAATTTTGTTTCAAAAAGGAAAAAATATAAGTGGAATAGAATTTTCTTTTAAAAATATTTTACATGATATTTACTTTCAGTTGAGTCAAAACCCCATGAGTTGCACTTCCACTACCTTTGAGTAATATTGACCTTAAAAAGAATGTTGTAAATTAAAATTTATTAGTAACACTTTATTTTTTAGGGTCATACATCAACTAGATTAGGCTAGGTTCTTGGATTAGGATATTTTTAACTATCCAAGATCATTTGAACTTAGACTTAGTGTCTTATCATTAGGTAAATCCAATTTTACAAGAGATATACCAGAAGTATCCTCTAACATAGGAGTCAAGCATGAGGTCATGTGAGAACTTAGTAGTGGAGATAATCCTCCAGTACTTCATCCAAGAATAAACCAATATTGTTGTGCATACGAGGGTTATTTCAGTACCACCTTTGGGCCCTGTGAGGTGTCGGTGCTATCAGAATTTCAGTCTTAGCTACCCTTCCCATGCACACCAGCCAGACATGTGACTATTCCACTGGAATCTTGTTGTAAGTTTGGTTGCCTTAATATCCAGACTCGAGGATTCCTTCATGGGTTACAATGGAAGGTTATTTCCATTGTACATAGGGTAGGATTGGGAGGTAACCTCGGTTAACAATTTGGGAGGGAATTTTGGTGATTCAAACGCTTACACCCAAAAAAATTATCACGGGACACAAAGTAATTGGTAGTCATCGCTTCACTGGTTTGTTCTGGGCCCTATTCATCCCAGACGTTCCTATGGAAGACATATATTTTACCTGACTGTGTTTGTGATACTTGGGAATTTTTTTTGTAGTGTGCTATGTGGTTTTCTTGTTATCTAGTCTAGCATTTAGGTGTGTGACTTAAATCTATAGGAGTGGAGGATCAACCTCCCCATAGGTCTTGAAGGTTACAAAACATTCCTCCACTTTCCACAGTGGAGCCTCCACCGCCACCTCAAAGGTAGAGATTATATAGTAATGCTTCTTTTGAATCAACTGGAGTTAGTCAATGTCCAAGGGAACCTAAAATTAGTTATACTCAGAATCACCACTCATCTGTGGAAGTTAAAGACTTGCAAGCTCAATAGTTTGCAAAAAATTATAATCCACTTATAATTGATTTAAGTGGTCCCATTTTAGTGCAATTTTTCCCTTTTGGTTCACCTGGTGTTGGTGTTCCCTTGAGTACTAGTATGTCTAGTGTAGGAGAAGGTTTGGAGGATGTATCTACCCCCACTTCATCTATGATGGTCAGTGGTATGTCTCCTTAACCGATGAGTGCTCCTAGACCAAGCATACCTACTATTTCATCTACTTTTGTGTCTCCAAGTGCCCAAGTGGTTAAACCATCAACACCCTTAAACATTGCTGGTCCTTTTGGAGTAACGGTTACTAGGATACCCAATGCACCGTTCACTTCTTATCCATTATTTCAGAGTGCTCAAAGTGGTCCTAGTGGGTCCACTTCATTCATCCAAGGTTTTCTGTGGTATGGGGGGCACATCCCTCCACCCACTCCTTATGTAGGTCCATCACCTACTTATACCAGTGTGTCATCTGGAGGTATGGACCCCTTTTTAGGTTTTAAATTCCAAACTTCTACTCAGGTATCGAATGCTCCTTTTGGGATTTCTCCTTTCTCACTTTTTAGTGGGGCAATCTCAACTCCTATATTTGCAACTCCAACTTCGTCTGGAACCGGTCGAATAGAATATCACACACCACAATTTAGTAACCCTTTGGAATTTTGGTGGAACCCTTTTCAAAACCTTACTATTTCTTCATAGTTGGTGGCTGGGGGAAACCTAAACCTCTCATTCAAGAGCCCTCATGTAGGTACTTCCTCGCCCTAGAATCCTCAATACCAATCTATAGCTCATCCTCATTTACCCTTTATGTAAACCTTAAACTTTACAAACCTATCAAAACTAATGAATAACCATGTGCACCATGATATGGCATGGCCACTGGTCCCAATAAAATTACCTTTTAGAAATTCTGAAGTTGAAGGGAAAATTGGTGAGGACCCAGGTTCCCATATCATGACATTCCATTTATGGTGCTCTTGAAACTCACTGAAGGATGATTTTGTTCAATTGAGGTTGTTTCAATGAACACTTCCAGTGTAGTGGAAAAGTGGTACATTGAACTCCCGTCGGCTGCATACAATAGTTTTCTTGATTTGGAAACCATTTTCTTGAATCACCTTTAACTTCTTTTTCGGTATGATGTCGGTATAGACCTTTTATCAAATTTTAGGAATACTAAGGCCACTCATATATATTATCAAATTTAGGAGTGGAGGCAGATAAAGAGGCTTATCCAATCCAATATTCCTCCCAAGCTCTTACTGGAATGGTTTTTGAAATCATTATTTCCTTATATTTCAAAATATGTTTCCACATCAGGAGTGACTATGAAGGAAGAGTCCATTCTTAGGGCCCATCACTTGGATTTGATATATGCCTATTCTGGGATTCTATATGAAATTATCCCTGAGGAATCAAGGTGTAATACTGACTTTTCCAAACCCAATCCTGGACCACATGCCGATGGCGTGGTATGTTCAGTTGACCCACCAACTATAGAGTCACTGCATAAACAAATCCATAATTTGTTAGTGAAGCAATCTGCAGTGGAGGCAGCTAAGGTTACCACCCCCTCACCTTAGAATGCAAATGTCTATTCAACACAATCTTCCAAGAAGGGCACTCAACAACCTGTTAGTTTTTCAACATTAAGCTAGCATTATTAGGATCTTTAACTAAGAGAATAACAAGTACAATAATCAAACATAAGAGACAATTAACACAATGTTTTTCCTTGGGGAATCCATAAATGGAGAAAACCCCACAACTTCCTAAGAGATAGAATCAGCACCAAAATAGAAAAGCCCAAAACAGTAAGTGATCTCTCGACAGCAGTAACCTTCTTCTTATCTAGCCCCAGTGTCTTCTCCTTCCTCAACTATGCGCTACACTTGAGTGTGTATGAGTTGTGTGCTAAATAGAGAAGTCACCTCTCTATTTATACTAATCCCGGCATGAATAAAACCCTAGTAGGTCCAACCTATACTAGGAGAGTCTAATAACCCTAGTGCCCCAAAATTGTGGGGACTTTAACCCTTAGACAATCAGAGGGTTACCCACTATGACTTGACATGACTTGTTTATATTATAGATCCTCTCGATCAGAACATCAGGGCATGACAACATGACTCAATTACATAATATATACATCCCGGAATAAACATCAGGTTACAAGACATAAGATACATATATGAATACATTCCAAAGTTACAAATACATCAACACTCCCTCTTAACTAGGAAGGTATTCTTTCAACACAATTTTCAGCACTGGTCTTCTTCTCTGCATCAACTGGATCATCTCGTCATCTTCAATTCTTATTAGTATTCGAGTCTTCTTCGTCTTTGAGTCTTCGTCATCTTCGATTCTTCAAGTCATATTCTTCTTCAAGTCTTCTTCATCATGGGATTTTCATCATCATGACTACTGGCTCATCACTGCTAGATCATCACTCGATCTATATCGTCATCAAATCTGGATCATCTCATCTGGATCACTTGATCTGGATCATCAAGTCTGGATCATCATCACAACTAGATCGTCACTTGATCTAGATCGTCATCAAGTCTAGATCATCTCATGTGGATCACTTGATCTAGATCTGTTGGAGACATTTACCATCATACACACTCTTCAGTCAAATTGGCCTAGTTAAACCACTATCCTAAGTTTAATTGACATCAAGGAGCATTAATTACCATCATCCCAGTCACTCCCACGCCTACCTATAGTCAAGGAGGCTAACTTAGCCTTTCCTACAGTCAAGGAGGCTAACTGGAGCACTCCAGGGGTGATCTGGTTGACATTCATGCACCTAATTGCTGACTGGGGGTTACTTTCAGTTCAACCAATCAGTTACAGTCAGTTAAGGCGCCTCCATGCATTAAATATATTATTTAATCATTATTTATTGATTATTTTATTATTATTTAATGAACTGGAGTGAACTAGGCGCTTTCACCAACTTCTGATGGTCAGTTCAGCTTCAGTTAAACTCATCAAGGTTTATTGGAGTCATGCAGTACTAGCACTTCATGGTTGGCTGCTATGACATGTGTTTGATCTCCTTCAGTTGAGATTAAGTCATTTATTGCACTCCAACTTCAGTTAGGATTGGTGAGTCAATTAAGGTTTTTTTTCAAGTGGTTAACTGAGTGGTATTGCATGGCAAAGAGTCAGTTAAGCTAGACTCATGCATGGGAATTCGAATTGTCCCTTAGTTATTCGAATTCTTCATTGAGTTAAGCTATGGCTCATGCATGAAATTGTAATCCTTTATTGTTTATATAATATACAGAGAGGAAACTTATTTGTTTCCTGAAAATTTCCAATTCATGAGTAATTGTTAATAATTATTTGATAAGATTGAATCTTAGTTCCTAGATCAATGTGAAGAATTAATAAGATCATCATCAAGTCTGGATCATCATCATATGCTATCTCATAATGGTGTTATCTCGATTCTTCTCGTCACAGGAAGTTCTACAGAATCAATCCTGTAGGCCTACCCTTCATGTAGGTATTCATCAGTGCTTATATATGACACTTAAGTCAGGATGGCCTGCCCAGCTCTTAAATCTAACCTAATATTGTCAGAAAGGCATGCCTAGCACTCACATCTGACCTCATCCTATCAAAAAGGCCCAACACTCACATCTTAGCATATGTAAACACATCACGGTAGAATGGCTCAGCACTTATATCTGACCATGTGCAAGCACACCGCATCAGAAAGGCTCTGCACTTACATATGAACTCATCCTTTCAAAAAGGAACAGCACTTACAGTCGACCATGCTCAAAATCAATACATCAAAAGGGCTCAGCACTTACAATCCGACCATGCATGAAGCACCACATTGGAAAGGGATCTGCACTTACAATCCGACCATGCATGAAGTACAGCATCAGAAAGGGCATGCACTCACATCTGATCATGGAGGAACTAATCCTACCATCACATCAGAATGGCCCCCAGTCCCAGACTGAGCTACTTGGTAACTCACCAGGTGCCTCCATTCCCAGAATGGAAGTTTCCCTTACATCTGACCTACTCGTTAGAATGGAAAGCGCTCACATCTGACATGGGAGGAACTTAATCCTTTATCCATGGCAGAATGGTTCATCCCTTACATATGATCAAGTGGAAACACATCCCTCTATCACATCAGAATGGATTCTTAGTCCTATACTAAGTTTTCCTAGTAACTGACCAGGTGCCTCCATTCCGAGAATGGTAGTTTCCCTTACATCTGTCCTACTAGACAGAATGGCCAGCACTCATATCTGACATGGAAGGAACCAATCCTCTCACCATGATAGAATGGCTCAGCCCTTATATCTGACCTACTCATCAGAATGGCTATGGATCTTAGCACTCATATTTGACATGGAAGGAACCAATCCTCTCACCATGATAGAATGGCCCAGCCCTTACATCTGACCATGGAAGGAAACAATCCTCTGACCATGTTAGAATGGCTATGGGTCTCATCCCTTTCTCTTGGAGGAAACCTTGATATAGAGAACACCAACATTCTCCCTGAACTACTCAAACTTCATCCTAGCCAATGGTTTCCCCAATACATCATCTATATGTTCCTCCATCGCAACATACTATAGCTTCATTGCTCCCCTCTGCACCATATCCCTGATATAGTGATACTTTATCTCGATATAGTAAAGGTTGGAATCTGCTTTACTTTTCATAAATCTCAAACTAGATAGAAAGCTATCAATTCTTCCATACCAACTCCTGGGTGCCTGTTTCAAATTGTATAGGGCTTTCTTTAATCTGCATACATGAGACTCTCTGTCATGTGTCTCAAAACCAAGTGGTTGTTATACAAACACTTCCTCTTCTACTACACCATTCAAGAAGGTAGTCTTGACATCCATATGGTGTATCTTCCATTTCATCACTGCAGCTAGAGCTAGTACTGATCTGATGGAAGTGTATCTAGCTACAGGTGCAAAGGTTTCTTCATAATCTATTCCTTCTTTCTGAGAGAAACCCTGAGCCACAAATATTGCTTTATATTTTTCAATGCTACCATCTGTAGCATGATTGATCTTTTAGATCCATTTCGAAGTTACAACTGATTTCCCTTCTGGTCTTGGGACAATATCCCAAACATCATTCTTCATGATCGATTGATACTCTTCTATCATAGCATCCTTCCATTATTTCCATTATGCTGCTTCTTCATAACTGGAAGGTTCTTTATCAATGAAATCACATAGTAAAGCTACATACCCAAAGCAGGATCTGGTCCTCTTTCTTTCTTTGTGATTCTCTTCTGGAGCCCTATATCTTTCCACACCTTAGATAAGTTATCGTACCCAAGCAGGTTTCCTCTTATGAGGATTCTTCTCCAGAGGTGGATCTACAGGTCTTTGTGGTTCTTCAAATTCTCAAACTTCTTCTTGAGTTTCTTCGTTCATGGTTGATCATGAATTCTAGGTGCTTCTGCTTCTTCAGGTTCTTCAGCAGGTCTCTTTCTGGATTTGTTGCAAGTTGTGTCTTCATCAAATGTCACATCCTTGCTGGCATCATTCTTTTTGTATCTTGGGAAATATATTATGTAAGCCTTTGATCTTTCAGAGTATCCCACAAATATACCCTTCTTTCCTGAAGGATCTAATTTTGTTCTCTTCTCTTATAGAATGTGTATGTACACAGGACAACTGAATATTCTGAGATGGCTGACTTCTGGTTTCTTGCTGGAGAAGAATTCTTCAGGACTCTTGTTCTTGAGTACTTTGTGTGGAGTACGGTTCTGTACATACACCGCTTTTCTAGCAACTTTCGCCCAAATATGCATAGGAAGATATTGATCATGAAGCATAGCTCTTGTAGCTTCCATGATAGTTCTATTCTTCCATTCCGCAATCCCATTATATTGTGGATTATAAGGAGTGGACAACTCCCTCTTAATCCCTGATTCTTTACATAGCTCTTTGAATTCATTCAAAGTGAATTCTCCACCATTATCTGATCGAAAGGTCTTGATCTTCTTTTCAGTGTGATTCTCGATCAAGGATTTGAATTCCTTGAACTTGCTGAATACTTCGTCTTTCTTCTTCATGAATTAAACCCATGTCTTCCTAGAAAAGTCATCAATAAAAGAAACATAATATGCATACCTGCTTAGTGAGCTTGATGACATAGGACCGCATACATCAGAGTGGATGATTTCCAATATTCATTTTGCTTTGATTTTTCTACTTGGAAATGTCTTCTTTGTGTTCTTTCCTTTCGCACATCCTTTGCAGACAACATCATGTTTCACTTGTATTTTTGAAATACCTTCAACGGCTTTTCTTGCAAGAGGTAGTTCTCTGTAATGCACATGTGCAAGCCTTCTATGCCAAATTTCACTTGGCTCTACTATGTCATGGACCAAGGCTTGTTCTGGATGGCCCTTCAATTTGTACAAACCTCCTTCATGTTTACCAATCACTATTGCATCATCAATAGTCTTTCCTTTTGGCCACATGATGACTTGACCATATATGAATGCAACCCTCATTCCTTTTGCATCCAATGCTGATATGGAGAGAAGTTTCTTCTTGATTCTTGGCACGAACAACAATTCCTTCATTGTTATAGACTTTCCCGAGTCTAGTTTATAGGAATATTCCCCACTACCTTTTATTGGATATTGGTAGTCATCTCCTAGCTTCACCTTGTGAGGTGATTCATGTTCTGAGAGTTTCACAAAGGATTCCTTGAATCCAGTCATATGTTTGGAAGCCGCACTGTCTATCAGCCAATCATTACTTCCATGAGTAATGTTACCTGTAAGAGTAGATATCAAAACATATTCATCCTCACTTGAAGAATCTTCACTTTCATATCTAGTTCTCTTTGATGAAGGTTCATCATCCTCTGCAGCATGAGCATGATGTCTTCTCTTGTGTCCCTTCTTCTTGTGAGAGCTACTTTTGTTCTTAGAACAATCTCTAGCAAAGTTTCCTTTTTCATCACATGTATAGCAAATGTACTTAGAATTATCTCTAGGCTTTCTAGAATTATTCCTATGATGATAGTACTTACTTCTGCAATGGTTGGATCTGGGTTTCTTGGATTGTACTGTGAGAGCTTAATCTTCACTTCCCATGTTCTCTTCTTGAGATGCTATCTGAGCTTCTTCTTGAGAACATTCTTCCCACAGTCTGTTGAACTTGACTAACTTCTTTCTAGCACAGATCCCTTGAATGAAAGAGTCCCATGTCCTAGGGAGATCATTCAAGGTGGTCATCACAATTTCTGCATTCTCCACTTCTTCATCTACTACTTCCAATTGTTCCTTGATCTGAGAAACACTTGTGAAGTAAGACTGGATGGTCTCTGCATTCTGGATCTTCACATTCTTCAGTTGATTCCTCAGAGTCATCTTCCATTTTATGTTATTCCCTTCAAACAATTTGGTTAGGGCATCAAACATATCTTTAGGTGTCTTGAGGGAGGACACCTGTGGGATAAGGTGATCCTTGATATAATCAGCACTGATCCTCTTTGCCATAACCATCTTCTTCTTATGCAAGGCCATAGCCTCATCTCCCTCTGGAACTAGAACCTCCTCATGGATGTAGGAGTCAAACTGATTTTCTTCTAGGACCAGGGAGATCCTATACTTCTAGGCTCGAAAGTTATCAACTCCCTCAAAATTTTCATCAAGCTTGGTATGATGAGACATATTAACTGAGAACCTCAAATGGAAATACAAAATATTTAGATCTTACCAGGTCAAGATGTCGGATCTGGATTTGGAGCTGAAATCCTGCAGTACCGGTTTAGGAGCAAATTAGGGTTTTGCTTTTTCGGAGTTCTGTCCACCCAAATTCCTTGAAATTTATCCCTAAATTTTATTTCAGGGAGGAGATCAATCCAAGACTGGGCCAACTAAAAATTTCCTCTTCTATGAAAAGCCCTATTTTTCGGCAGTAGTGTCTAGTCCAAAACTGAAAAACCTCAGAATTCGATTCTGCTTCGACAAAAAAATGCGCTCTAAGGAGGAGATTTATTCCACCTTACTTTTGCGGAAAATCTGTGGAGGAAGATCCACAAAGTAGGAAGCCCTGATTCTCACAGCTGCACGGTGTCTTCTTCTCAGGTTAGCTCTGATACCATGTTAGTTTTTCAACATTAATCTAGCATTATTAGGATCTTTAACTGAGAGAATAACAAGTACAACAATCAAACACAAGAGACAATGAACACAATTTTTTTCCTCGGGGAAACCATAAATGGAGAAAACCCCGCAACTTCCTCAGAGATAGAATCAACACCAAAATAGAAAATATCAAAACAGTAAGTGATCTCCTGACAGCAGTAGCCTTCTTCTTATATAGCCCCAGTGTCTTCTCCTTCCTCAACTATGTGCTACACTTGAGTGTGTATGAGTTGTGTGCTAAATAGAGAAGTCACCTCTCTATTTATACTAATCCCGGCATGACTAAAACCATACTAGGGCCGACCTCTACTAGGAGAGTCTAATAACCCTAGTGCCCCAAAACTGTAGGGACTTTAACCCTTAGACAATCGGAGGGTTACCCACTATGACTTGACATGACTTCTTTACATTATAGATCCTCCTGATCGAAACATCGGAGCATGAAAACATGACTCAATTACATAATAGATACATCCCGGAATAAACATCAGGTTACAATACATAAGGTACATAGATGAATACATTCTGAAGTTACAAATACATCAACACAACCCAGTGGGAAAAAGAACAAGGGGAAGAAGGGTGAGGGGAATCAAAACAAACATATACCCATGAACAATGATGAGGGGGGTAAAAAAGAGAAGAATAAGAAGGTCAAATTTCCTTGCAAGTTGTGCCAAGGAGACCATCTGGCCTATCAATGCCCCTTAATAGATCAGGAACAGAAGTTGCTAAAACAACAACAACTGGTCATCCTGAATGATCCATTTCCCCAAGGACAGAATGCAACTTCTAGTTAAAAATATGCCTGGGGCATGTGAAATTTTCCTCCCATTGATCAATCTTATATAAATATGGTCTAATCCCATGATTTGTTACATACCAAAGCTAATAATTATGAATCAGAGGCTCAAAAAAAGATAATAAAAATTTTGAGACATCATCCCCACCTACAATTGAAAAACCATCTCATGTTATGCCAAAGATACTGAAAGGTTTCTTTAAAAAGACATTTCATAACCCTAACATGAGGGATGCTTCAAACTACTCAGTTGTAGAAGATTTATCCCAAATCTCTTATGCAATGTTGGCCTTACAAGTGCTCTAGAGTTGTCCTTAACAAAGAGAATCACTCTTGGAATCCATAGGCAGTATGGAATCCACAATCCTGATGGATAAATTTAATCTTTTTGAGGTTAAACCACACCTACCATACAATGTGGCCTTTTCCATTGATGTTTTTCATGGCGGAAAAAACATTGGACGAATTGTAATTGACGAAGGTGCACCCACATGTGTGATGTTGATCTCATTTTGGAAGGCTCTGGGATCCCCTGAGTTGGTTCCATCAAACACTTTGTTATATGCTTTTGACAGAAGGTATTTTTGTCCGCATGGTATCCTACCATCTTTCGAAATAAAATTGGCAGGGAAAGTAGTCTTCATTCAAATTGAAGTAGTTGATGCTCATTTGGCCTACAATTTACTTCTAGGGAGAAGTTGGACATATGTGATGTGTGTTATTCCATCATCCATTTTCTGAGTCCTTGTGCTCCGACACAAAGGAAAGGTTGTTATTATTGACCAGCTGACATATAGTCAGAAGGGTCACTTGGAGACTACTGAGTCTACCGTACCCTTGATAGATCAGTCATAGCCAGAAAATAAAATCCTAGGAGATGGGATGTATACATCGTTGAAGGGAACTTTCTATATTCTTGCTCCCATAAATTACTTAGGATCGACGAGTGTTGGGAAAAATATCTCTACGGTTATAAATAGAATTGACACATGGGTCCTCCCTACATGAGAAGAACCTCAAGTTCCCTTATCAGCATAAAATTTATCTTACCAAGCTATATTTGATGTTATTGTTAATTCAATCATGACTCCTCCAGTCTCAGAAGAGTCAAATGAATCCTGCTTTCCCACATGGGTACACAAATATACATATTCTTATACTTTCATAGATATGGTTTTTCCATCTGACGAAGCCATTATGGAATCCATGATTGGACCTGAAAATTTTTGTGAGCACTTTCATCACAAGTCCTTCTTTCTTCTAGAACTGAGCAGGATAGAAAATTCTGAGTTCCATGTGAGAGTAGTAGAAGGTATTGACCTTCTTGTTAATCCTTTACCCAAGGAGGGAATGTTTTCCAAGGGGAACATGGAAAACATTTCCACCACCGTTCTAATCAATATCTCTACAAAAATAGATGTCATGGAAAATGTACATATTGGTGCAAACTATTCTCCTGAAGATATTTCCAACTACACTTCCTTATTTAAGAAATTTCACGATGTCTTCTCCTGGTCGTTCGAGGATATTCCAGGCATGGATTCATCAATTATGGAACATGAAATATGAACTTACCCTAATGTAAAACTTGTTTGACAAAATCTTAGACCTATAAATCTATGAAAAGTAGAAACCATCAAGGTTGAAGTGGAAAAGTTGTTGAAATATGGTTTCGTCTACCTGATCTCTCTGATGGAATGGGTATAGAATCCCATTCCGGTAGATAAGAAACAAGGGACTATAAGTGTTTGTACAGATTTTTGAGATTTAAACAAGGCTTATCCCAAGGACAATTACCCCACACCATTTATTCACCATATCATTGACGCTTGTGCAGGTAGTGAGGTGTTTTCATTTATGGATGGTTTTTTGGGCTACAACCATATTCAAATCAAACCAAAAATCCAACTCCAAACTTCCTTCCTTTGTCCCTAGGGTAAATTTTCATATGAAAAGATTCCTTTTGGACCGAAAATTTTTGAAGCCACCTTTCAATGAGAAATGAACTTTGCTTTGCATGATATTTAGCATATTGTTGAACCATACTTAGATGATCTGTCTTCCCATTCTCCAAAGAGGAAGGTGTTAGCACCAGGATCTGGAGCCCCAACGTTAAGGGGAGGGCCCACTCATGGCACAACAACATAACCACTTTAGACCATGCCTCCGGCATTGCGCAGTCAGAGAGGGATCTCTTGCTTGTCTTCAGATATTTATTTCACGTAAGATATTCTCTAAGGGATGGTCAGGAGACCAGACTCCTGAAATGGGACAAAGTAGAGTGGCATGAGATGCAGGTGGGATTATCAGGGAAAGGGACCATTGGAAATGGAGTCTAAAACCTGATTAGGGAACATTTGTAAGAGGTAAAGAATGCTGTGAGGTTGAAGACAGAGGAAATATAGTCATCGATCTCTCAATCAGGAGATATTTAGTGGGTGTTTAGAAGATAAGAAAGAACAACCTATCACGTGGAGCACCAGTGAGATGAATTCCACATAACTTTAAAAGAAAATTTGATAAATGTCTGAAACAACAGGCGGAGGATAGAAAGTATGAATTTCAAACTATTATAGATTAAGTTACAGACATGAAAGAAATCAACAAATTGGAATGGAAACAGGATATACATTTCACGTAAAGAAGATACATATTGAAAGAAGAAATGACACATGATTCTCTGGTTTAAGAAGCAACTCTTCCTCTGCAATTTTATTCATAACACAGGCATCAAATATTATTTATAATGAAGAGCCTCAGCCCTTGAAGGTTTTCCCTAACCTTTCAATTCTCAACCCTTTCTCCCTCTTTCGGGAGTGTATATATATTATTCTAGTGTTGAGAATATTCTCCGAAATAAACCTACAGACTGTTTCCAGTCACAATCATGCATTAACAATATAAAGAGTGGGACTATCGCCACATTTTACAAAAATTATGGAGCTACAGTGCATTTGGCCCAAGTGATAGCTTGATGTGCTTGGTCGTTATGAGTATGACGCCTCCTTCTTTGTCTGAAGTGTGTGTTCCCACAGTGTTTCAAATGCAGCTTTCTGCATGGGCACGCACTAGCAGGGTAATTTGCATTTTTCCCCTGCTCAACCTCATCCACCACCTCACTCTTCGTTGGGTAACATTATTAGCCGTGGAGTTTGGAAGAAGGGTCGCATTGCTTTCGGCTGAGGCAAGCCCGCTATGTGGCTTTTCATGCTTGTGATTCTCATCTCCAGAAGAGTGGGATCTCCCACGGGATTAAGGTGTAGCATATTTACACCAGCTCCATCGCCCTTGGAATGTAGACTTCACAAACAGGTCTATGTGGGATTTAGACCCCTGATGCACCCATCCAAATAAATGCTTGTTCAGGGAGCAGCCAAGGACTATCTTCTTCTGCAGAGGCTTTGGTGGCAGCGATGGTACCAGGGGTTCTTGGAACAACACTTACAGGAAGTAACTATCTAGACCCTGCATTGTTGGAGGTGTAGGTATCACATCTGGGCCCTGATGGCTAGTGTCATTCTTGCCATGCAATGCCAAGGTGATGGGAGAGTGTGGAAGTTTTCTCACCGACCATCAACACACCCAGATAGACAAGCTTCTCAAACCAAATCTTCATCGTCAAACTCTTCAGGATTTTGAATATTCGTGAAGAGGTAAAAACACAGGTTCTGGATATATGTTGTCTCACCCCCAGTGTTCGGAAGGCAGATATATAAGTTTTTGAGACTGACTTCTTCAATGACTAGTCAACATTTCTGCACATTCCGTCATTGAGTGTTTTTGGTATCAACATGTGTGAGGGTGCGAGCAGAGTGATCCTTTACATGATGGGGATCTTATCCATGTCATTTCATGGGCCATGGCACCTTACCATCTGCTATGGGAATTATTTTTTGGATGCCACCTCATACAATTGATCCATGCTACGCAGTTCATGAAGTGGATTCTCCCACATTTCCTCACTCTTGTGATGTAGGAAACATAATGGTTTCCCCCTTTGTGCTGGCTCTTTCCTTGTGTGAATAGTGGATTCGTTGGTTACTTTCCTTACTTTCGCAGGCCAAATCACACAAAAAGCTATTTCCATAGGGATGATTTTACCTATGTGCATGCTACAAATGGCATCGGGGAATCTACCAATTTGCAAGGAGGCATATTACATGTGCGAACGTCTCCTCCGCTATCATCTCTGCACTAGATGTGAATCCTGTACCTGAGAACTCTTCTCAGCCTTCATATTTGAGGAATATTTTATGCCCATAGTCCACATTCCATCATTTTTTATGCTAACTTTCTTCTCTGAATTCAAGGAACAGTTTTAGACCAAAGTTGGCCCTCGATCGTCAAGCGCAATTGACCTCTACATGTAACCGTCAATCTGAGTGGCCCCCACTATTTTTTGTAATGCAAGATCATGGTCTTCATCCTTGCTAGTCTGCATTGCAAAATGAACCACAACCGTAGATATCTTCTTTTCTTTATCAGGACCATTGATTCTTGGGGCTAGGACCGTCTTTCATGATTTTAAATCGCAGTTATAACTGCACAAGTCCGTTTTGCAAAATTAGCTTAGACCGTACATCTTCCTTTGGTCTCATCTTTGCCATCGAATGTTTTTGACCTTTAACCTTTTCACAATTTGGAAAATCTCCTTCCATCGAGCATGTTTGCTCAACAAAATAGTTTCAGGATGTTGATTGGGCTTTTCTTTGATCTCAGCTTTTCATTTGTTTCCTTGCTTTAACGGATCCCATGAAAGCCATGTTTTGATTGTCCTCCTGCATCTTGGGCCAAAAACACGGCTGATCGTTGCTCTTTTCTCATTGTCTAGTGGTTCTAAATCATGGACCAAGAACCTCTACCCATCTGAATGGTGTTCACCCAGTGTTTTAAAGGAATGGGGCCTTCTTCAAACTTCTATTAGGCTCAAAAGAGACTGTTAAAAATGGAGTGTTAACAACTGGCTCCATGAGGGATTCTATCCTACTAGTGAGGTAGCAAAGAACCCTCATAGACCAGGTGCCAAATCCATTGGGCTGTCTTTAATCTTTCTTTGAAATCTCCATTCTACTCTAAGCTATTGCTGTAGTGAATTCATGCCACTCTTGCAAACCATGCTTTTGACTGCAAACTTGTGCTTACAACTAAAAATGAAAGCAAACTAAAATATTAATGAAGGAAATGCTTGACAATTGTAGAGCCTATTGGTTCCTACCTACCCTACTTAATTTAGTTCATAAGTCTAATTAAGTGAAATCAGACTTTCAATGAAGCCAATCAAGAAACTTGCCTAATAGTGTTGTTCTTTTTTCATGCTTGATGGACGGAAATGAAATAGATAATGGAAGGAAGTTGTAGAATATAGACTGATCTATACCATAGAGACGTGACCAGTCATTACCATTACCTAGGCCTTCCATGTACTCTACTCTGGGGTCATAGAAAACATGGAAACCCCCAACATATTCCTTCATCCACTCGTAGGACAGCTCTCCGGAACTCCTTCATCCTGGTGGTCTGTCAGGCTGATACTTAGTGATTGTAAGAGAGGGCCTATTGAATCTTTCTTCAATGAAACATCCCTATTTTTTACCGAAATTTCGGCAATGAGAGCTTGGTCTGTTTCAAGAGGGAGGTCCTCCTTTTCTCCAGTGGAACCGAGTATGCATATTCCTCCTGTATGGGGTGATATCCTAAAGGAAGAACATTAAAAAATGTGCTTATCTGAGGGATGATGCATCCTTATTCATGACTTGACACCTTATTACAAACCCCTAATGTATCAGTAACTGGAGAGTGATTGCATGGCTTCTTCTTTTTATTATCCTCTCTTTCATACAAGTCTCTGGACTACACTTTATCCCCTTCTTTCTGCTTTTGCTTAGAGTATTTAATCAGTGTCATATTAATTCAAATGAGGCATAACATAATGGCAATATATCCCCTTCAGTGTCCTTATCACCCTTTTGTGCTTTAACCTCCCGATTTTGCATACCATCTTGGTCCTCTCCATCAGCAGGTCTTGGTTCAATGCCTAACTTCTCAAGTACAGTCCACAGGTATTCTTCCTCATATTCATCGTACATAGGTGCATTGAATTCCTTCTTAAAATCTCCTTGTATGGCTTCAGGGTGGAACAGGTGGCAATCTTCAGAGAACAGGCGTGCAGGATCACATGTTCCTGTATCGAGCCGGTCATCTTTCTTTATACCAAGAGAAAGCTTTAGCTGAATAGGGGATTTTTCATTCTGCTTATAGGGCCCTACCAGTTTTAATGTATCTTTTATTTCAACTCCATTGTCCTGATCTGACAAATTTTTGGACATCTTAAGCTTTTCCTCAACCTCCATACAATCAACAAACATGTGCTGCAAAGTGGTTGATTTTCTTTCCAAAAGAAGCAAGGACAGGTTAGGAGGAAAGGTGGCTGCATAATAGATCTTAGCGGCATTCTCAAAAGGTTGGGCTTCTTTAGGCATGTTATAATAAAAGTTGGCAAACTTCTGTAAAAATTATGTAAGGTCTCACCCTCATGTCTCTTCAGGGAATAGAATTCTGAAAGTATTTGATCTAGTGGCCTTCTCTTACCCAAAAACTTCAAGAGGGTGCAAGAAAAATATTACCAAGTGTTAATGGACTTAGGCTGCAAGTGCCTGAACCATTCTTTAGCATCCCCTTGCAAGGACTAGGAGAAATACCTCATGCAGACATCATCATGTTCTATTTGAAAAAGGTCAGAGAAATGTTAAAAGGATTGTAAATTTTTCTCAACAGTGAAGTCTTTGGATTCTCCATCGAATTTGGGGAGGTATTTGTAATGTTTCACATGAAACGCATGGAGGATGGGAGGTAGTTGTAGTGGTTTGTATCAGCTTTGAGAAATGGGAGAGACCGAGTTAGGCACGATAGCTACTCTATCGACTGAGGTTTCATGAATTTCATAGGGGAGATCATTGATGTCTTGGGCCTCTGGAGAGAAATATAGGTCAAAACCAGAAGTGCAAGACGATGCAATGCTTTCGGTTCATAAATAAGGATAAAAAGAAATATATTCATAGATTTGTTCAGAATGAGTTGAACCATAGAAGACTATTCTAATAAATTTAGGGAAGGATAAGAACAAACTTACAAGATAGAACAAAGCTTCTTGGAATAAATGTAGACTCGAGCATATTAACCTTCCACCATGCATTCTTTAAGCCTTAAAAGAGGTTCATGTTTTGGATGGAGCCTGCCCGTATTTTTCTAATCATTTGATTTCTCGGTCGTACCACCAGCAGAGTCATTGAAGTATGAATCCTTCAAGACTGGAGTTACCAGGTGAAAAGTGCTCAACCTTCTTGATGTCTGATCATTTTTCACCATCAACAATTAGATCTAAAACCATGTCATTTTTCCCAGGGAGGATCTTCAATTTTGTCCCCAGTAATGGCGCCAGTTTGTTAGCACCAGGATTTGGAGCCCCAAGGTTGAGGGGAGGGCTCGCTCCCAGTGCAACATCAGAACCACTTGCATAGTTAGAGAGGGATCTCTCTCTTGTCTTTAGATATTTATTTCGTATAAGATATTCGCTCGGGGATTGTCAGGTGACTAGACTCCTGAAATGGGACAAAGTAGAGTGGCGTGAGATGTAGGTGGGATTATTAGGGCAAGGGATGATTAGAAATGGATTCAAAATCCTAAGTAGGAGACATTTGCAAGAGGGAAAGAATGGCGTGAGGTTTTAGACAGAGGCAAGATAGTCGTTGATCTCGCAATCAAGAGATATTTAGCGGGTGTTTAGAAGATAAGAGAGAACAACCCATCATGTGGAGCACCAGAGAGATGAATTCCATGTAACTTTAGAAGAAACTTTGATAAATGTCTGAAAAAATAGGTGGAGCATAGAAAGTATGAATTACAAACCGTTATACACTAAGTTACAGTGATGAAAGTAATCAATAAACTAGAATGGAAACAAGATATACATTTCACATAAAGAAGATACATATTGAAAGAAGCAACGACACATGAATCTCTGGTTTAAGAAACAACTCTTCCTCGGAAATTTTATTCATAACATATGCATCAAATGTTATTTACAATGGAGATCCTCAGCCCTTGAAGTTTTTCCCTAACCTTTCAACTCTCAACCCTTTCTCCCTCTTTCGGCAGTGTATATATACTATTTTAGTGCTGAGGCTATTCTCTAAAATAAACCTACAGACTATTTCCAGTCACAATCATGCATTAACATATAAAGAGAAATACTATCGCCATGTTTTACAAACATTATGGAGCTATAGCGCATTCATCCCGAGTTACAGCTTGATGTGCTTGGCCGTTATGAGTATGACACCTCCTTCTTTGTCCAAAGTGTGTTGTCCCGCCGTGTTTCAAATGCAGCTTTCCACTTAGGCACACACTAGTAGGTTAGTTTTCATTTTTCCCCTGCTCAACCTCATCTGCCACCTCACTCTTCATCGGGTAACACTGTTAGCCATGGAGTTCGGAAGAAGGGTTGCATTGCTTTCAGCTGAGACAAGCCCCTTAAGTGGCTTGTCATTCTTGTGCTTCTCATCTCCATAAGAGTGGGCTCTCCCATGGGAAATAATGTGTAGCATATCTACACCAGCCCCATCACCCTTGGAAAGTGGACTTCACAAACAGGGCTATGTGGGCTTTAGACCCCTAATGCTCCCATCTGAATAAATGCTTGTTCAACGAGTAGTCAAGGACTATCTTCTTTCGTGGAGGCTTTGGTGGCAGTGATGGTACCAGGGGTTCCTGGAACAACAATTACGGGAAGTAAGTGTCTAGACCCCGCATCGTTGGAGGTGTAGGTATCATGTATGGGCCCCGATGGCTGGTGTAATTCTTGGCATGCAATGCCAAGGTGACAGGATACTGTGGAATTTTTCTCACCAACCATCAACACACGCATATGGACAAGGTTCTCAAACCAGCTCTTCATCGTCAAACTCTTTAGGATTTTGCAGATTTGTGAAGAGGCAGAAACATGGGTTTTGGAGATATGTTGGCTCACCCCCAGTGTTCTGAAGGCATATATATAAGTTTTCAAGACTGGCCTATTCAATTACTGGTCAACATTCCTACACATTCTGTCATCGAGTGTTTTTGGTATCAACATGTGTGAGGGTGCGAGCAGAGTGATCCTTTACCTGATGGGGATCTTAGCCACATCATTTCATGGGCCTTGGCACCTTACCATCTGGTATGGGAAGTATTTTTTCGATGCCACCTCATACAATTGATCCATTCTGTGAAGTTCATGAAGTGGATGCTCCCACGTTTCCTCACTCTTATGATGTACAAAATGGAATGGTTTCCCCCTTCATGCTCGCTCTTGTCTCATGTGAATAGCGGATCTGCTGGTTACTTTCTTTACTTTCGCAGGCCAACTTACACAAAAAGCTACTGCCACAGGGATTATTTTACTTGTGTCCATGGTACAAATGGCATGGGGGAATCTTCTAATATACAAGGAGGCATATTACATGTGTGAATGTCTCCTCCACCGTCATCTCTGCACTGGATGTGAAGCCTGTACCTGGGAAGTCTTCTCAGCCTTCATATTTGAGGAATCTTTTACGCCCACAGTCCACGTTCCATCATTTCTGCCACCAAATTTCTTCTATGAATTCAATGAACAATTTTAGACCAAGGCTAGTGCTCGATAATCAATCATGATCGACCTCTCCATGTAACAGTCGATCTGAGTGGGCCCCACTATTTTTCGCAATGTGAGATCGTGGTCTTCATCCTTTCTAGTTTGCATTGTGAAATGAACCACAACTGTAGATCTCTTCTTTTCTTTATCAGGACCATTGATTCTGAGGGCCAGGATCATCTTTCACGATTTCAAATCATAGTTATGTCTGCACAAGTCTGTTTTGTGAAATTGGCTAAGACCATAGATCTTCTTCTTGTCTCATCTCTGCCGTCAAATGTTTCCGACCTTTAACCTTTTTGCAATTTGGAAAAGATAGTTCCATGGAGCATGTTTTCTCAACGAAACAATTATGGGCCATTGATTGGGATTTTCTTTGATCTCGGCTTTTCATTTGTTTCCTTGCTTTAAAAAACCCTACGAAAGCTAGATTTTGATCATCCTCATGCATCTTGGGCCAAAAGCATGGGAGATCATTACTCTTTTTTCATTGTCTGATGGTTCCAAATCGTGGACTAGGAGCCTCTACCCATATGAATGGTGTTCACCCAGTGTTTTAAAGGAATGGGGCCTTCTTCGAACTTCTGTCAGGCTCAAAATAGACTGTTAAAAATAGTTTGTTAACAAAAGGATCATCTAGATCATCTTTGCTTAAGTTTTGAATGATGTAGACATTACAAGATCCACTTAAAACCCCATAAGTGTATCTTATGCATCAAGTCGGGATAATTACTTGGTTTCATATTTTCTAATAAAGTTATAAGGGTCAATCCTTTAAAATTTGAGGCAATTTTCAATCTCCTTCTCAATCCATCATGAAATTACAAACTATGCAAGGAAACTCTAACTTTCTTCGACGATTTATCATAAATTATGCCAAGATCACCAAGCGTTTCATGCACTTTCTTAGTCAAGACAATCCATTCTCATTGATGAATATACACAACAATATTTCGAGACATTGAAAAAAGCACTACTATCCTCTCCTCTCTTGCACCCGCGAGACTACACGAAAGTATTTATATTGTATCTATTGGAGGATCTAGTCGGTGAGCCAACTAGTTGAGTAGCCGACTAATCAGAGATTAGGTCGGCCGCATAGGTTGTGTCAGTTGACCAAATCGTTAGGTAGTTAATTTTAAGCATTTTTAATCATATATATTAGGCTGTTGAGCCAGATGAGAACTTGGTTAAGTTTTGTATATGTATGGACCCTCATGTGATAATATAATCTGTTATTAATTTACCTGTTCTTGTCTCTTTTTTATATATGTGTATATGATTATTTATGTGTATTATTGGTAACTGTATGTGATCTGTGAGATTACAACATCGGTTACATTGCTGGTAGTACATATACGGATGACATAACCATATGTAGATGATATTAGAGAAAGAGATTAAGAATTGGTGGGAGCGTAAAATTGCAAATTACTTACAAAAATATGCAAGAAGAAACATAATGACCATTGCTCAGGCGAAGGAGAAATTCTTCACTGAAACACATGAGAATTTTGTAGAGTCAGTACCTCATCTTTTGAAAAAACTTCTAGATGAAAAATCCAAAAGCAACTAAAGATCAAAAGATACTGGAGAAACTTATTTGAGGTGGTTGAACAAACTTGTTGGAGTGGTTTGAAAATATCACAGATAAATTCTACGAAGAACAAGCCATGGAGGAAAGAGTTTCGATAGAAAGCATTCAGAAAAGGTTTTATACACACCTCACCGAGCATTTCCTTTGTTCCTTACCGACTCTTTTGTTCAAATTCCTAATAGAGAAAGGTGTGGGACATATCGTAGAGTCTCTCCCACCACTTCACGAACCGCCACCGAACTCTAACCAGGCGGAGAAACAAAAGAAGTGGGAAACATTTATTGCTGAAAGGGAGTGGGAGTAATTCCTAAGCAAATAAACAGAACTATCCAAGTTTTCTAAAGCATGGGGTAGGCTATGGGGGGGTAGTTGGCCATGTGTCGAGGTAGATTAAAAATAATTGTAGTCAACTGAGGAGGATACCATCACCGACAATGAAAAATATACCTAAGGAAATCAAACGTACATTGACACATAAAGGTATGTCGGACTTACATAAGTTAGAAATAGAGAAGAGGCAGAAAAGAAGGGAAGAGAGAAGAGAGAAATCTAGAGCATTGCAAAGAGGAATGGCTACTGGAGTGACAGAACAAGAAAGAAATCCACTAGAGTCGGGTCATGACCGACAGGAAGGAGGCATAGATGAAGAAGAATCAACCAAGGAAGAATACTTTTGGATAGAGCAAAGAGAAGCTCTCCAACTAGAAATTCTCTGAGAGGTAAGACCTGTGTCTCGGATGAATCTAAGTACCCGAATTAAGGCCATTGTCGAAGAAGACCTATGACTAAGAGCTGGTGACTTCAATATATGGAGCCGACTAGACGATGAAGTAAATGATGATAATCATTTAGCAATCCATCAAATAGAGGAAGAAAATTGGGTAACACTTCAGACATACCCTTCCAACTGAGGTATTTACTTTCTCTACCCAACACATGAATGAGCACCCCCTGCCAAATATGGCTTTACAAGAAATAGAATAGTTGGACCTACAAACACTTCAATGTAGCTGGACATCAATAGAAGAAGTCGACCCAAAATGACTACTGGTAGGAGAAGAAACAACAAACAAAATGACCAATGGGAACAAAATTTCCACTGATAACAACTGTGAACAATGAGGTACACTGAATATCCCACTACCCCCACCACCACCCTCGCCACTGCCACCTCCTAGTGGAGACAATGACAATGAAATGGGTCATGGATCAGCACATATCTGCCTCTATGAGGGTGATGAAGACCCTAGATGACATTGGTTCATCTGTGAATCAATATGGGAGGAAAATCGAGTTACGGTCGAAGAATGACAAATCGCATAGTTCACGGGTTCTTTACGAAAAAAAGAACTGACTTGGTATATGACTTATATCGAGAGAACCCCCCAAGCATCCAAAGCTAACTTTAAGGCACAAATCTTATCTTTCTTTAAAACACCAGATGCAAAAAATCTGGAAGCTGAAAAGCTAAAAACAACATCTCAGAAACCAGCAGAGTCCGTTAAGGAATATGATAAGCGATGGAAAGACCTCCTTAGCCAACTAAACTATGTAATTAACGAACAATTATTAATTCAGTGGTTTCTTGTAGGTCTATCATAGAAAATATGGTGGCACATTATCTTGGAGACATTTAAAACATATGAAGATGCACTTACCAAAGCTCACTAAGTAGAGATGGATGAATATTTCCTAGCATATCCCATCGATACTAGGCTAGAAGAATAGCTAGAAATCATGCAGAAATATTTGAAAGAGATGAACCTCAAGAATCAGGACGTCTGGTGCACAAAATGCTCCATGGTCGGACACACTAAAGACAACTTTCGACAAGACATAAGTTGACAGGACATTCATTTTGTCCAAACAAAATGATTCTATGACATTTTCCAAGAACATGGAGACCATACAATGAAAGATTTCCCATATAACATGAAGAATGGAAAATCATCATGGTGTGCAATTTGTGAGGTTAAAATTCACGTAACGAACAACTACCACCTAAACCTAAAGAATCGACAAAATTACCAAGAATTCTACCTAACAAATGCAGTCACGCAGACTGTCCATACAAGGATAGAATTGATCTAAAGTTTTGTACTAGTTGTGGCATGGGCGATCACTCACTAGAGGATTGTCCCACCATGCTCAACAAGATTAATAAAAAGAAAAATGTTAATGTCTTGTTGTTTGTTCAAAAACATGATGTAATGAATACAAAAACCTGCACATAGTAAGCTGACAAGGGACAAAATTTGGAAATTGAAATCCACGTGTAAGGAAAATCAAAGAAAAGAATGATTATCCTAACCTGACAAAATAGAAAAAATTCTATAACGACACATCAAATATGTTTAAATAATTTGCTAGGCAGGAAGCAGTCGATGATAGTCAACAAAACATAGTTAAAGAATTAATACATTTAGTACATAATGATAAATCAGTGTCTCAATTCATCGACTTATTGTATAATATGAATCATATTAATAATAATGAAAAAAACCAAAAATATATGCACTCTGAACCAAAAATACAAGAGTGATGCCGACCCACTTGTCGATCTAGAAATCAAAGGATACCATGTTTGACAAGTTGTAATCAACTTAGGTTCACAAGTAAATATTATGACTCAAGATACATGGGAACAGTTGGGTATACCTCAACTATATGAGTCAGGCATATACCTCAAGTTAGCCGATTGGGGTTTGGAGAAATGTTGATACAATAATAAAAGGAATATCAACTAAATTCGACTTTGAAATCATCGACCCTAAAGAAGGATCCATCTCCTTCCCAGCATTGGTAGGTCGGCGATGGGGAAGAAAAATTAAAGCATCAATATCCCTAGACAAGGAAAGAATAAAATTAAAAGGGAACAGACATAAATTTATTATCCCTATTCATCCTTCCCAAGGTGAACCTTGGACTAAAATCATCGATGAAGAAGTTGACATTCGACAATTATATGAAATTCAAAATAATGAAGACTACACTGAACCTAATATCTATGGTGCTTCACTTAAGCAACAAAGACTTAGTAGGATATAGTTTGGATGTAGAATTATATGATTAGGAAGTTGAAAAATAAAAAACTCAAGCAAGGGGTTGTTGGACCATTCAGGCTATACAAAAGAAACCAACCCATCAATGCTTCTCAAACTCCATCATCCGAAAAATATTCGAAAGGAAAACTGGGGAATACCCTTCCCTTAACCCCCAAAAATATAAGTATCAGACAAAACCCAAGGTATAAATAAAGAGAGTCCCCAATTCTACATATAGAACAAGGATGACTACAAATCCTAGTAGAAACCTTTACAGGACAAGCTTCTCGATGGTGGGACATCCATCAGTCGAGACTGCAGACTTGGAAAACAACTTTGACTTAATTCGTAGAAAGATTTGGAAAAAGGAAGCTAACCAAACAGGCACAAATACTTGTCTTCATCCAAGGGAAATACCCAGACGAGCACATAAGACAACGAAAGAGAAAATATTATGCACAAAGCACACTATGGACCGGAGGAAGGACACTTTTATTCAGATACATTGGCTAAGAAAATCCAACAGTTGGGACTATGGTGGCTGACACTTTACAAGGACTGCAAAAATTTTGTTAGCCAATGCGACCGATGCCAACAACTAGGTCGACCTCTCCCCAGTATAGAAATTCCCTTGATATTAGTAAACCTGAGTTTGACATTTGAAATTTGGGCCATCGATTTCATAGGACCATTTCGAATACCAACAAAAATAACAGGTGCGAGGTACATAATAACTGCAGTCGACACAGTAAAATTGAGAGATGGAGAGTTGGGTCAACTCTTAGGAATCCTCACCACAAAAGCAACAATAAGAAGCTAGACTAGATGAGAACAACTCGATATAAATAAGAAAGAGAAAATTGAATTTATGTTAAATTGTAGAAATTTAATTCAAATAGTCATACCAGGACCAGTAGAGGCCAACACCAACAAGCCACTAGAGAAATCATATTAGCTATTTGAAAGTGTGGTGTCGACCCTACAAACAAACCTACAACTTACAAAAGAAGATAAAAAAGTGGAAACATCTAGATTACTAGGACAGTAGTATACAATGTTCTATGAAGCTCATACTGTACTATGGGACCAGTTAGAAGAATCCATCATTACAGAAGAAGTACTCCATAATTGGCACACCTACTATGGGTAATTATTTTAGTATACCCTCGAGACTCGTAAGCAAATCCAAGCACTAGAAAAGAGGTGAGGCCTTGAAGAAACAATGAGGAGTACAATACAAGACCGGATTCTATTGGAAACAACAAAATGATAGAAACTAGAGAAACAAGCACATTAGTGGGTACATCAAGCACTACCAAGCCTCGACAAACTCGACACAATATTCCCACAAATTAAGAGACTATTGGATACAACAGATGAAAAGGCTCAATTCATGGGGCCCGACATGGAAAGCATCATGGATATTTCCATCCAGGAGAAAATGTCAAATTTGTCAAGCATCACAACCTTGACTATTGATATCCAAAAAGATCTACAGAATTGGACAGAGTTTCAGCACCGACTGGCCATTACAATAGAAGCCATTGTGGAATTATGTCTGCAGAAACGACCAACCATATGACTACACAATCCATGAATCCGAACCAAAGTAGAAGTAACTATCTCAGAAAATACAGTTCTAAGTACCTCCCATGTTTCTTCGGGATGAAGAAAAATTTTGTTCCTGGGGGAGATGTTGGAGGAGCTAGTCGGTGAACCGACTAGTCGAGTAGCTGACTAATCAAAGATTAGGTCGACCGCATAAGTCATGTCAGTTGAACGAACCGACAGGTAGTTACTTGTAACCATTTGTAATCATATATATTAGGCTGTTGAGCGATATGAGAACTTCATTTATTTTTGTATATGTATGGACCCTCATGTGATAATATAATTTGTTATTCATTTACCTATTCTTGTCTCTTGTTTTTATATGTGTATATGATTCTTTATATGTATTATTGGTAACCTTATGTGATCTATGAGACTACAACATTATCTGGATGCATTTGAGTCAATGATAAGCATAGTTTTGGTTCATGAAGATGACGAGATCCAAGAGCATGTTATCTATTATCTTAGTCATGCTTTGGTTGGTCCTGAACTAAGATATTCACATTTCAAGAAGCTGGATCTAGTGGCATTTTATGTCGTCCATAGGTTGAGACACTACATTATGCTAGGGACAACCACTGTGGTTGCAGACATAAATCCTTTTCAATATGTTTTGTCCTGACAAATAATTGGGGGAAAATTTAACAAATGGATTGTCATTCTCCAAGAGTTTGACCTCGATTTTTGGTCCACTAAATATAAGAAGTCCCTAGTATTAGTGAAACTAATTTTAGAGTTCATGACCAAAGAAATTGTAGTGATAGAAGATGAACCATTTCCATATGAGTACATTTTCTTGATTTCGACCTCATATCCTTGGTACGGGGATATCCTGGTATATCTCCAGAATTTAAAATGTCATGCGACCTTCTTAAGGGAAGATCCACGTAAGCTAAGACTAAATGCAAAGAATTACCTCATAATCGGTGATACATTATACAAAAAAGGGGTAGGCTCCATCTTTCATTGATGCTTCACCCATGAGGAGGATGAGATTGTACTAAATGATTCTCATAGTAGAGAGTGTGGGGGTCATTTATCTGGGTTAGCAACGACCCAGTGGATATTATGTGCTAGTTATTTCTGGACCACCATCTTCAAAGATTATGTGGAAGTAGTGAAATGATGTTACTCGTGTCAGCTTTACACAAGGAAAATGTTGTCACACACTGCTCCTATTTTCCCCATCATCGTAGTAGGTTCCTTCACCAAGTGGTGGGTTGATTTTATGATGTGTAACCTAGTATCTACTAGGGGGCACAAATATATCATTCTCGTTGTTGACTACTTCATGAAGTGGGAAGAGGGAATTCCTACCTTTAAATACGGTGGTGAGACAATGACGTATTTCCTTTTCAACCAAATCATTTCTAAGTTTGGAATCCCTAAGGAGATTGTCACTGACCATGGAAGTCAATTCTGTAATAGGATGATGATGGAATTGACCACTATGTTAGGTTTTAGGCAAGACGACTCATCTTCCTTTTACCCGCAAGCGAATGGACAAGTAGAAGCAGTCAATAAAAATTTGAAAACCTTTCTCAAGTGGACTATTAATGCTAGTAAGTCAAACTGGAACATTATGTTGTATTTGAAACTTTGGGCCTACTGAACCAATGTTAAGAGTGCCATAGGTTTCTCACCTTTACATCTCATTCAAATTTCCAAAATATGGTTAAAAACAAATGTTATTTAAAAAAAAAGTATTTATTCTATTTTTAGTAAAAAAAATTAATTTTTACCCACTTTACTATAGTTGAAATCATTTTTCTATATGAACTAATACTATGACCTATTTTTCACCTAGGTTTTGATAGGTCATGGATGAATCAAAGCATTTTTCCTTTGCATCTAGGGTAGGATTTGGTCCTCTTTGCACATTTTTCACTTATATGTTATGTTAACACAAAAAATTGTTCAACTAGCTCTACATAGCCTAAAATACAAACATAATTTCCCTATCATTTTCCCTCATTTTGACCTCCACACCCATGGTTTAACCTTATTCTCTCTCAAAAAGCTCAAAAAAACTTAAAAAAGGGCATAAAAACCCATAAAAGGGCTTAAAACCCCATAAAATGGGTTAAAGACCCCAAAAAGAGCTAAAACATAGAAAAGGGGGATAAAAACTCTAAATAGGGTTCCAAAACCCTAAAAGAAAGATAAGGCCAAAAAATCATTATAAAAATAGGGTGGAGGTCCCCATCAACAAGATTCTTATGCCCTTTTTTCATTATTCAAATCAATGAGTACATTGAGAACCGACTCTTCTCAAAATACTCACACCATCCAACCATCATTTGATAGCCATGCCATTCCTTATCCCATATGTTGAGGATTTCTTCAGACCTTTTAGCCTATGGAGAGGTGACCCATATCCAAAGATCAAGGCACAGTGGCCCATTTTCAAATAAAGGGTATAATTTTCTTGCTTTTATTTTAAGTTTTTATCACAGCCGTCGTTATTTGTTTATTGTTACTAATGTTCTTTGTTTATTGTATCCCTTGTTTCTATTTGAAATCTACCATTCTGTCCCTTTGACAGAAGCAAGGTGATTTTTCACGTAGCTAGGGTGAAAACCTGGCTATAGTTTTGGTGACCACACTAGTTTATCCCATAGAATCCCTTGTTTTTAAGGTATTTTTGGTATTTTGCTCCACACCCGTCCCTCGTCGAAGCCTCACAAGGGAGATCCAAGTATGTACGGCACTAGTTCCTATCCTTGTCATCCACTGTTGGCTCGGTTTTTTAAAAATTTCTCCATTCTGGCCCCAGTGGTTGCTTTTGGGCTGAAAAGTGCGATCCAGCCATTGCTTTCAGGCCAAAACCCGTGACCCAGATCATGAGTTCAACCATGAAAGGCGCGACTTGCCTCCTAGGTCACAATCACAACTATCTTTTGCATCAGAAGTTACCCAGTTTCTATTGTGTGGCCTATTTGTGCGGCTCAGTTACCGCTATCTAGCAGTTAGAAGAGACCTGTCATGTTTTAAATGATTTTTCATCTGTTTTTCCTGTCTGAATGAGCCATTCGCCACTGGTTGACTGTTACATGTAATTTTTATATTTCTAAGTTAGCTTATGCAAATTTTAAATTCTATATTTCATTATTAAAAGCTGGAAATTAACATTCTTATTTACCCCCCCCTCCTTCTCTACTTAGTGATCACCCTCTAGGGTCTTCTAATATAAGATGGTGGGTTGAGTAAGCTTAGTAATAGGCATCCATTTTTGTTATTGTTCTTTACCATTAAAAATAAGTGACCTTGGAAGCTATGGGGAGTGGAAACCGTTGGGTGTTTCATGGCATTCGTGTCCTTCTTGTTGAGCAATGAGCATTTGGAGTGTCCTATGGATATACGGGTGGACTTGTTTCCACTTTGATGCGAGCCCAAAAATCCCTATTGGATTCAAAGGATACAAAAGTGGGGTGGTCACACTATTGGTTATCAAAAGTTACAGTCAGTTACTCATTATTACAGTTTGTCTTACACTTTGTTTTCATTTATTTTTACCTTTCAAAATCTGTTTTGGTTCAATCCCTCTGCTTGTTCCTTCTGGGGAAACCAATGTTATTTTATTATTGCATAATTGAAAGGAAAAGTAGCAATTTCATACACAAGTGCACATACTCACACCAAATAATCAAACATAACTCAGTTCATGACCTTGAGCAAAACCATAAAAGTAACCAACTTACTTAATAATATTTGGTTTGGGACATAAGGCTCAACGGCAACAACTATGGGAAGTGCTTGGGATTTTCCCTAAAACTCATTTTGAGGAGTACCACAGGAACCCCAAAGTAGCTGGCCAACAAGAGGAATTTCTAAGAGAAATGGGAAATTATCCCTTCCGATTGACTAGATACACCCTTGTGAGAAAAAAACCAAAGCGTTGTCTTCTAGCAGTCTTGGTGCCCAAGTGACTACCTGTGAACCAATAGGAATTTGTTTTAAAATGGGGTCAAAAATTTCATTACCAATTACTACCACAAGCCACCATTGATCCACCACATTCTTCCTCACAACTTAGGGGGAACTCCCCTCAGTTCGAGCGTTTATATCGTTATCGTCGAGGCCCTCCTCAACAACCTTCCTCACCACAAGGCCTCTGATTCTGACTCAGATTCCTATCAATCCGAGTCAAACCTATTCACCGCACCATCTATCTCCATGGTTGGCACGAATACTGATCCATTATTTGTAGGGATGAGTGGTAGTGGACCCATGTCCCTTCTGCACATCATTACTAATATCCCTGCCAGTGGTCCTAACACCACTATGCTTACTACGGTGGGAACGCTACCCATTAGTGGAGGCCCAACTCCAACTCCCACAATTGCAATAGTACCACCATATATACCTGGGGGTAGTGGCCCTTACACGATCATCCCAACTATCACCACTGTGAGAATTCAACCCCAGGTGCACCCAGCGATGCAGGGACATTCTACCCCTACAAACCCCGACAACAGTGTCAGTCCCTCCCGAGCTAGCCTCGGGTCGAACCTACCATTCATGACTCATCTTAAATTACTGGATTTGGATCAGTTAATAAATGACCTAATTAGTCATTAGCCCCATTGGACTCCCATTCCAACCAAGCTTTCTTCAGACATTTCCAAGTTTGAAGGAAAGGCGGGCGAGTTCCCCCAAAACCACATTATGTCATTTCACCTATGGTGCTCATCAAACAACATTGAAAATGACTCGATCAGACAAATATTATTCCAATGCACACTCATAGGTGCTGTAGTAAAATGGTATATTGAACTACCTCAATCCTCTTACCCTGATTTCACTTCTCTAGTCTTCATGTTCCTCCAATACTTCCAACTCCATGTCCACTATGACGAAGGTGTGGAGATCTTGTTATATTTCTGTCAGAATATTGCCACGCACATCACTGACCACATCCATGAGTGGTGGTGACTACATATCTTATACAAGATCTAGCTTGATGATAGGATCTTCCTCAATTGGTTCTTGAAGACCGTTCTACCATCCATAGCCAAGGCCATAGCCTATGAATGTCCCCAATCTGAGGAAGAGCCCATATTGAAGGCTCAATAGTTCGATTTAATCTATGCTCAGTCTCGATACCTATACACCATCATACCTGAAGCTCCTTGTTCCAACACCTCTCATGGCGATGTGTCGGGGGCATCCCATGATGCAGATGGTGTCAACGGTTCTGTCTCCCAACATCCACAGTACTATCCAGCACTGCCTATGATGCAACTGCACCTAAGAAACACCCTTAGTGTTGTGCAACCAAACTAGATACCCGATTACTCAAGGATGATGGCTTAGTCCAAAGCCAAAACCTCCTATACACAGCACGCACCAAGTTAGCACGACCATGCACCCACTTAGCTGGCACAATCCTATTCAGGACGAATGACCAGATTTGAATCCCCCCCAGATCCTCCATCCTACTATGCACCACCTATGCAGGCCACTCCAACACCTTCCCCATCTCCTCCCACAACCAACCAATGCACCCCTAATAACCAACAAGGGCAGGGTAAGAAAAAATGAGCAAGGAACCGGGGTAACAACCAACCACAAGGAAGCGACCAACAACCTAATCTTCCTAACAACAACAACAACGCTAACCAACCGTTGCAAAAATCCCAATAGTCGAATCGACCGGGATGAACTGCTCCATTACAGAGTAATCATTCGTTTAAATTATGCAACATCTATGGTCACTATACTCATGAATTCCTGCATATGGACTTTGTCAAGCAGTTTCTCTAGAATGAATCTCAACGGGACAATAATGCGGCAGCACAGGATCAACCCAACCTAGCACTACCAAACCCTCCACCTATGGTGTTCCAAAACCTGTTACCACTCGAAGGAATGACTGCAACCTCACCCCTTCCCCCACCTTCTCCTGCAAAACCCGCTGCGGCTCCACCTACAGATACTGGTATCCATCACCTTATGACACTTCCAATTGAAGAGGTGAACCTCTAGACTAGGCGTAACTAGTAGGGTTCCACCACATAAACCAGTGACCCATCAGCAGAATCCACCTCCGGCACTGCCAACATGCCCCTCCCCCTGCCTAACCCCCGCATTGATGGGGTGGTTCGAGGTCCATAGTTTCCCATGTAGTGTATCACCAACAACGCCACTGCTAGAGCTACCTTGAATTACAACATTGTTGACAAATTGGATTAGTCACATGTAGCTATGTCCACTCTCGAGGTGCTCAAAATTTTCCCGCTACAGCGAAAAGTGTTGTTATCTGCAGTAGGTTCCATGGATCCCTCTAATTCTAGATTAATCACATTTGATTTTGATCAAGGAGAGCCAAGAATTCCATCCACCATCACCTTCTAGATTCCAATCTCAATTCATAATTTGGTCATACATCAATGTATCGTTGATGAATGGGAATCCACCTGTGTCATGTCGAAATTTGTCTGGAAGAAACTTAGGTCCCTTATCCTCCAACCATCCACCACTGACCTTCGCGCCTATGATGGTCGCTCCACTAAACCCCTGGCATTCTTATGAATGTCCCTATATCATTAGCTAGTAAGACAGTTTGGATTGACATAGAGGTTGTCAACGCTCAACTTGATTATAACCTCCTTCTCGAACGTAGTGACATGTATTCCATGAGAGCTGTGGCATCCACCATTTTTCACGTTATGATGTTCCCTCATGATGGGAAGTTCATGATGATGGACCAATTAACTTACTACAATCCGCAGGGGCCAGCCACACCAGAGCATGTAATCCCTACCATAGATACCTCCATCAATAACGTATCCATTCCTTCCTTGTCGGCAATAGGCCCGGGATTACTCATCGACACATCTATGACGACTTCCTTCCCATATTTACCTCCTCCACTAGAGATGACAGACATAGCGGATTTGTGTGTCCTCTCATCCAGCACCATTCCTCCCATGCCACAACCACAAATGCAACCTGAGATGCAGTCACAAGGGAATTATTGTGGCTCACTCCCAATCCATACAATTCCCTTCCTTTTCCCACCATCCGACATCATGAGTAATCCTTTTATGGCTACTTTAAATTTATCAAACTTTACGTTGGGCATTTCAGTGTGGTACCTTGATCCACCCACCCCACCTTTGATGCCCTAGTTTGTGCTAACCTCCATCCATCCTATTGCGATAACATCATACCCTCCTCTTGGCCCACCAAAAACACCTTTTGTTACTACACCAGGCCTACCTCCTCCAAAGAAGGATCAGGGAAAAACCACCAAAACAACTACTGAGCCTCGACCAACCCCACCTTGTGCTTTGTGTGATGTCCACTAACATGCAACCTAGAACTACCCAGAGATACCTATCCTACACATGCACATAGATGCCATGGATACAATTGAATGCCTTCCAGTAGTCAATGTCTCAACTCCACCAGTGGCAAAGAATAACTCTTTAAGGACCAACCATACATGCATGATTTGCGGTCTATATGGCCTTTATTCGCACCATTCCCTAGATTTAGCTGAGTATCGATCTGTCCTTCATGATCTTTGAAATCACTCTCATGATTCTGAGATCATTTTCATTGAGGAGATTCACCCGCTGTCTTCCTCTATTCCATGACATACTACTTCCATGACCTTGTTCACATCATACCAGTTTATCTAGACAACCTTACCGCTCGATCACAAAAGCACTCAAAATGCTTACACAACTTGTGACAAGTCTTCCTACAATCTCTCAAGTACAAAATACGCTTGAACCCTCTCAAGTGTGTTTTTTGTGTCCTAGCGGGATGTCTAATGGGGTTCATTGTTTCCCACAAAGGGATTGCAGTTGACCTTATGAAAGTTCAAGCCATTCCCAATCTATCCTCACCACAGACTTTGCACCAATTGTAGAGTCTCCAAGGAAAAGATAACTTCCGTTGCCACTTCATACCAGAATATGCGACAATATCCTACGATTTATTGCGTCTACTTTGTACCAACATTCCATTTGTTTGGGATTCACATGTGCAATATGCGTTTGATGCATTAAATCAAGCTATGGATTCCTCCTCATTACTATGCGCACCTGATTTCACCAAGGACTTCATCCTCTATGTGTCTAAAAACGCCATCGCTGGAGTTTTGGTCTAGGAAGACGATGCTCATCAAGAGAATGTGATTTTCTATGTTAGTCATAAGCTGACCGTTCCCCCCATATGATATTCGAGTGAAGAAAATATGGCCCTCGCCGTCATATTCTCGGTCCAAAGTTGCGCCATTACATCATCGCAAACCATACTCAAGTAGTGGTCGATTTCAACCCTATGCGGTACCTATTGAGCCTCTGCCTCCTATAACGTTGCGAGGCTAGGTGGATTGTCATCCTCCAGGTGTTTGACTTGGAATTCATTTCCCCAAAAAGAACCAAATATTTCATGCTAGCTACACTGATGCTAGACCTACCCCCATTTTCCACATGACCACCGATCATGGTCAACCTTTTGGATGAATACTTATTTGTCATTTCCACAGAAGATCCTTGGTATGGGGGCATTCTCCTGTACTTGTGAACCCAAAATTTCGAGGCTCACTTAAGCCATGAAGAAAGACGGTAGATCCGACACCAAGATTCTTTCCATCTCCTTATTGGGGATGTTTTGTACCATCAGGGTGTTGATACCATATTACATTGTTTCCTCACCCATAGCAAGGATGAACAGGTCCTTAATAACTTTCATAGTGGAGCTTGAAGTGGCCACCTCTCTGGTTTTATGACTTCTCTGAAGATTTTACATGTCAGATCTTTTTGGCCTTCTATTTTCACTGATTACATCAAGGCAGTTAAACACTGCCACATCTGTCAACTATCTTCTCCAAAGGCAAGGACTCCCCCCGTGCCTTTATACCACATAGTCAGAGTTGGTCCCTTCTGCAAGTGGGACATCGACTTCATCACAATCAATCCTACCTCGGTCGACGGCCATAAATACATTATTGTGGATGTTGATTACTTCACTAAGTGGGTCGAGGCTATGCCTATGTTCAATTACAAGACTGACATGATGGCATGATTTTTCTTTAACCACATCATTTCACATTTTGGTGTTCCCCAACAGATCGTCTCAGACCACGGTAGCCATTTTGAAGACATTGTTTAGACAGATCTTTCAACCATGTTAAATTTCAAACAATAGTACACATCCTCCTACTACCCTAATGGAAATGGCCAAATTGAAGCGGCCAAAAAAATCATTAAAACCATGCTCGAGTGGATGGTGAGAAACCATAAAACTAACTGGCACCATATGTTATTTTTTTCCCTATGGGCCTACCGCACATCCACGAAGACCTTCATCGGATTCACCCCTTTCCATTTGGTCCACTATGTTGAATTGGTGCTTCCCATTGAGTGTCAGATCCCATCGCTCTGTCTCGCTGTAGAAATCCTTCCCGACACTTCTCCTCTATAAGAATGCCTCCTCCTATTTGAACAAATAATTGAGGACCGTCGTGCTACTCTCCAAGCCATCAAAGCAGCCAAAACCCGGTCGAAGTCACATTTTGACTCCCATGTTATCCCTCGCACCTTTAGCAAAGAGTATCTGGTCCTTGTCTATGACCAAGCCAATGACAAGTTAGAAAAAGAGAATTTTGAGTCCATGTGGTACAACCCTTATGTTATCCACCACTACCTTGGAAAGGGGCATATATTTTAACTAACTCGGATGGTTGCCTCTTGGAAAATCCCCGCAATGGGTTGTACCTCAAGAGGTTCTACGCCTGAGGTCACTGCCATGCGTCACTTGTATTATGTTTTTCCTTTTTTGTTTTACACCGTTCTTAATATGAGTCTTACACTTTGCTTCCTTGATTGCTCTAGATGGATCCTACCTCACGTCGCTACACTAGATTTGCTGATGGACTAAGAATATGGTCTCCAAATCTCACCTTGACTACGTGGGTTATCTATTCCGCATCACATTATTTGATCCATATCGATGGAATTTTTGTTGGAATTGATACCAACAAAGAGGATGAGAATGATGGTGTCAATGGCCTCTTCGACACCGCCCTCCAGTTGGGTATTCATCACCTTGATGTCTTCTTAGACTCCAAGCTTCTTTTCTCCCAGTTGAATAACCACTACTGGTTATAGGATCCTTTCCTTTTTAGAAATTTTCTCTGCACTAAACACTTGGTTAGAAATTTTGAATCCATCGCATTCATACATGTTCCCAGAAACCTCAATAGTGTATCAAACCAAATGTCTAATGATGTTGTAGAATGGCATATTCATCACCGCATATAGGAAATCAAGAAACTGCATCATGCATAATCATATAAAAAAATCCATACATGCATAACATACATCATCATAATAGCAAGACTCACATAAAACCATAAAAAATGCACCCATGTGCATAAAATATATGTATATATATATAACATGTCATAAAGTGTTCAGTACAAAATGAGAAGCTCCATAAGGTTTCTCAACTGAATATACATAGCGGTACAAAAATCCTAGTGCACCACTGATCTAGGGGCAGCTCCACCAGCTGCTAATTAGAGTCAGATTCATCATCCCACTCCTCTCACTCTATCTGCTCCTCTGATGCCTCCTCCTCATTGGAACTATCCTCCTCCTCCTCCATTGGCGTAGCCCCTCTGGTTGTCACTGGAACGTACTCTGCTACGACTGCAATCCTCTTCATCAGAGGAATCCACTCAGGAGGCATGGAGTAGCAAGCAACAATCAAATCATTGTCCAAGTGCTACCAGCCATCATCAATAACACCCTCTAGAAAACTCTCAATATCATGAGGGAGCAACTACAAGGTACTACGAAGCCTAGGAGCAGGTGGATCAACCCCCTCCACCCTAGCCCTCTGTCACTCATAACCTGTAGGCGCTCATGGTCCAACATCTGCACATACACATAGTACATCATTAGTATCTGTTGTAAACATCTAACTAGCTACCACTACGCTAGTATACTATATATGAATGTAAACACATAAAACATCATGTATACATACCATCTGGTCCCCAGGCCTGTCCTATAGGTCGAGGTGTCTCCGCGTCTCCCCTATAGTCCATGCCTACATATGGGTAATCCCCAATGAGGACTGGCTGTTGAATCCATTGTGCGAGTAGATATTGAGTAAATAAATGACCCACTAGGCCACCTCCCTCATGGACTATCATCTCACTCCATCGATGCATATAAGGCTCCTGAGGTACACTATCTCACACTGCCAAGTGCGGTTGAAGGGTCAGCAACCTATCAAAGAAGAAGGAGCACAAAAATGAAGGAAAACGAAAATCCCCTCCCATAGTCCTAGAATGGTTCAGCGCATGCTGAACCACAGTCAGATACATCTAGGCCCACCCATAGTAGGTGCCCGCCATCACACGCTCCACAATCTGGAGCTGCCCCCGGGAGATCTTGTGGGTCCCAGACAACCCCAAGATCCATAACACCATCGCTAAAACCACTCGAGTCGAGATACTATAGATGTCGCATATCAAAATATATGACCCACACACATAAGCAGAGGCATAGTAGTTCCTCTCGTAGAGACCATCTAAAGTATCCTTGTGTGAGAGATTTGGCATTGTTGGAGGAGCAAGTCGGTAATTCGACTTGAACAATCAACCGACTAAGTCATTCAACTGACTAATGAGAGATTAGGTTAGCCACATAAGGTCATGTCGGTTGACCAAACCGATAGGTAGTTATTTGTAACTATTTTTAATTCATATATATTAAGCTGTTGAGCTAGATGAGAACTCTGTTTAGTTCTCTGTACTGTATGGACCCTTTCATTATAATATAATATATTATTTCACTTACTTGTTCTTGTCTCTTGTATCTGTTATGTATGTATGTTCTTAATGTGTGTTATTGGTAACCCTATGTGATATATGAGATTACAACATTGGTTTCATTGCCGGTAGTACATGTCTGAGATGTATACAAGTAGATGATATCAAAACAAGAGATTAAGGATTGGTGGGAGCGTAAAATAGAAAAATACTTGCAAAATTATGCACGAAGAAACAGATTAACAACTGCGTAAGAAAAATAAAGGTTCTTTACTGAGACTCATGAGAAGTTTGTAGAATTGGTACCCCAGCTTCTGAAGAAACTTCTGGATGAAAAATATAAAATCGATTAAGGACCAACAGCTGCTAGACAAATTGATTCGAGGGGTAAGGACAAACCTATCAGAGTGGTTTGAAAAAATCACCAATGACTTCTGCAAGGAGCATGCTATAGAGGAGAGAATTTCAATACAATCCGTTCAGAAGAAATTCTATACAGACCTTACCGAACAGTTCGTGTGCTCCTTACCGACCTTGCTGTTTAAATTCCTGATAGAAAAAGGAGCAAGTCATATTTTCGAACCTCCTCCATTACTACGCAAACCGCCACAAAATACTAACTGGGCAGAGAAACAAAAGAAGTGGGAAAAATTCATTCCTGAGAGGGAGTGGTGTTAAGGAGAGAAATTCCTATGGCTTGGGGTACCACAATAGATAGCTTGACTCCATAAATCAATCTCTTCCAATATGCAATAGAAATAAAATGTCTAACACTAAAGGATCCGACCTCGTACCTTATTCCAGACGATTGAAGTAGATCCCCATTGAGCTTTCCAATCTTTAGCTTGAATTGTTATAATACTTCCTCAACAACAAGTAAACAATACAAGCATACTATATATCATGGTGTTAGAACTATTCTATCATATATAATCAATAATGTAAAAGCATTTGACATATTCCCATGGATAAAATATTCAATCAAATACACATCATTGGACAGGAAAATATATTTCTATTAATATAAATCAGAGATTACAAGATAGGTACAACCTTTGACAGCACGTCTGCGAACCAGAGAAACTGAATCCCCCACTTGGGCCTCCACCACTTCAATCCTCCATCTCTCGATAGCAAGATCACTAGCAAAAGGCAAGCTTGGTAAGAACACAACAGTGCTCCAAGGGAAAAAGGGATGCAAAATCAAGCATAAGTTCTGGCAACAATGGACTATAGTTTCGTTGCTCACAATTCTCTCTTATGCCTTCAATGTACCAAGGGGTTCCTTATATAGCTTTCAAATGGATAATGAAAGGTCGAATCTGAGTGATCTCAAGGCATAGGGAAGGCCAGGAGTCGAATGTGTCGGATCCATGTCAAGGAAAACTCCAAAAGGATTTGGATTATACACACATCCTGATGTACACGGTTATATGGGTCAAACCCGCGTATGTACACGATTATAGGTTTAAAACCCACGTATATCATTTTCCATATGTTTGTGGGGATGATCAAGGAAACATCAAAGGACAAAAAGTGGTAGATAGGGTCTAATGAGTCTGCAGCGGGACAGGGGAAGGCCATACAAAGTGTGATTCACCTAGAGTGGTGAAATCCGCTATAACAGATGCCCCCTAATGTATGAGGTCAGAGGGGTTATACAATGGCCGAAATACATTATAAGTCCATCCCAGAAGTTGAGTGATGAAGGATCCCAAATGGAAGACCAGCCACCCAATCAGCATAGTACAATAATACAACTCTGCACATAATTGCAAGTACATATAGCAGTCCTGGATACATAAGAGTACAATGGCCATGAATAGGCATGATACATGATGTCACATATGTGGTCGTTTCCACATACAATATACATAGATCAGAATCTCCACGATGAAGATATACAAAGGACCATGATCTCCAAAATGGATGAAGATATATAACAGATCAAGATCTCCATAGTGGCTAGAAATGTTTGACATATACTGGAATCAAGTCACGAGAGCTGAAATCTCATGAACACTGGCATGATCAAGGAGGTAGCATATAAGAGATGCCACCAATCTGGAAAGTCTTCTACACAAACTGCTATGAGTACATGTCCTACTATGCAAATAGAGGTGTTGAGGTCAAACATAGTATTCCATCATCTGATTACCGGTCATTAATGTATACCATTAACAGACGCGAGATCACCCACCGATAATAAAAATGGGAATCAAGGTACTAGAGTGCAAACTAACAAGTGTGAATAAATGTGTTGAGGTCGAACACTTGAGAGGATCCATCGATCAGGGGACATTGATGTATTCCCAAGAAACTGTCGATGGCGAGAGAACCTGCCACTGATGACTACAAGTCTCAAGGCACTCAACATGACTCTAGATTCCAATCCCAGAATAAATGATCTAAAGTCGATGGGATGAAATCCACTGGAAGGAGGCCATTAAGGCACCCCCCATCATCCAACATGAGGTACTCAGCAAGGCTGTATAATATGGAAGGACTTGATCATAAAGTGCACGAACCAGTAACTATACTGGGAATGGACGACATGCAAAGTCAAGATAACTGAGGAATGGCTGACACAAGTTTCAACTTCCTTCGATCAAGAGCATAATGATGTATGGTGACTGAATGAAGGCAACATAGACTCGATATACAAACTGGGACATCTCTGTGACACAGGAGGCATCAACAGAGGCTCCATAGGGACTGGAAGCTTAACTAGTCGATGGAGATAAACTCAGATAAATGAGTACAACTCCTAAAGTCAAACTATAAGCCAACCAATGGATGTGATATACAGTGCTCTTTTTGAAGGCGACATGACTAGACAGTTGCCAAAGATAACATCTTTTCTTGTCCGGCTTTTTGGTTTTTTGATTTTTTTTGGACTTTTTTAGTTATTTGAAAATCTTGAAAAAAGAATAAACTAGCTTTATAGTTACAAAATAGGAGGAGACGAGTGTCATAAGGGAAAACAAACTAGTTCCAAGCAGTGGAACATACCTATTCTCAATGCAAGGATACATGTGTAGGATATCGACACTCGGGGGAAAATCCCCTCCCAGTAAAAAGGGAATCAAGCTGTGAAGGATATAAATAATGGCTCTGCATGGCTAGACATGAGACAAGCTCAGGCTATATGGCTGAAACGTAATGTCAGGGGAGACGGCATAAAGCTCAATAAGGTAGGCAAATATCATGATAATGCATTCACAACTTGACATAGGGGAGTCCGAAGGGAGAAAGGCTAGCATAAGATCAAGAGGAGTATGAGACTCTTGCAAAATGTCATGGAGGTACTATACAATGGACTCCCACACCCTAAAGGAGAAAACGTCGGCATGGGCACCAAATGAAAATAAGGTGCTAACTAGGGTACCCATGTAAGGTGAAGCTCTACCACTCATATCAGGTCACTTCTAAAGCAGGAAGACGGTTCCGTGACATAATAGAGTGGGTTCATACCTAAGGTCATGGTGACATGGTCATAAGGTCATGAAAAATGCAAATGGTGGTGAACCTAACCTATATGCCAGTTTAGACATGATACCTGAGATAAGCACGAACAGGTCAATCCAATGGTTGAAACGACATTGAAAAAGGTCATCTACAACACCAATTATGTCAAAACGGTCCAAAATGGTCAGAAAATGTCGAAACTATAGAAAAGGGGGTAAAAATTTTCAAATATTTGAAATTTTTTCTATAAATAGTAAGAAATATAAATAATTTTGAAACTTTTACCCATTTGAGCTTTGATTTTCAACTGCAAATTCCAGGAGATCCAGCCGGCGGAAGTCACAACCGTTTCTTCCAAGTAGTTACTCATGCTCTCCTCTTGCATTTTGATATAATTTTTGTTGATTTTCATGGTTAAATGAGTTGTTTAGGCCATATCTACATGAGCGCTGCACCCCACGTGGATATCGAAGCTTTTTCCATGTATAGGGCTGGCTATACGCGGAAAAGGGGCTAGAAACCGCGTACATACGTGGCTGTTTGGAAAACAATCACGTATGAAGCCGCGCAAGTGTTTTTCTAAGAAACTAATGGGAAATTTGGCAATTTCTCTTACAGGATGGTGCTAGAGTGGAGAGAGCGCGAGCATGGTCAAGTAGAGGAAGTAGTAAGGACTGACGTAATGGCTCAACAAACTCTTTGTGGCTGCGGACTCTACAAGTTCTGGTGTCTTGTTGGTTTGAGGGCCAAACCAAGATTGCTACAGATGCTGGTAAACTATTGGGATCCAGACTCGGAGTCTTTCCGGATTGATGGGATGTCCCTCACCATAGAGGTGGAGGACATATACTTTATCACTGGGTTATCTAGATGAGGGGAGGTGGTGAACCTTTTTTCCTGAGGTGGGCCAAGCGATGGTCTAACTATTGATGAGTACATAGCTATGTACTGCTATCCAGATATGGAGAAGGTGGGGATTCAAGTCCCCACAAATGCTATACAGGTGCTGGGCGTAAAGGCCATACTACTAATGCTGGGCAGGATAGTAGGCTTAGCATCACTCCATCAGGCCTCATGGCCACTGATGTTCTACGCGGTGGAGTGTATGAGATCGACCATATATGACTGGAGTACTACACTACTGAGCAACATGAAACACCAGCTCAGTGAGTGTAAGGCAGGAAGGATACAGAACTTCGGGTTCAGTAGCATTTTGAGCATGTTTTTATTTTAGCATGTTCCAGGATTGAGCCCTAGAGTGGACGTTCCTCTCCACGGGGTTCGAGATATGGCCCAACGACATTGGGCAGATGCTATGTGCAGACTGGGGGGTGGTAGGGTGGCCAACCCATATCCAGCTGACTTCTTTCCATGGTGGCAATGACAGATAGTTGCCATAGATGACTATCCTTATGGAGGCATAGACTTCCAAGGGGATCCAGACTGCCATTGCCACCAGGGTCAGCATATGGAGAGATAGGTACCGAATCTCGACTCTCACTCTTTTTTAAATTTTTTGAGTTAATTTTTTTTTTGTATTTTCTTCATTATGTGGAATCAAAAAGACATGTTTTTGTGCAACAACACATAGTGACATCTACCATTCATGTGCAGATGTGGGACCATGATGACCAGAGGGCTTCCCACATCATAGACGGAGGGGAAGAGGAGATGACATCACGGGTGTGGATGCGGAGCGGATGCTCCAGAGCATTCATACCAACTTTGTGCGACTGAATCATAGAGTTCCCATGGCACAAGTCGAGGACTTGCCTGAGGCCATGGAGTGATAGGTGGTGGGTGTACCACACGCATGGGTGCATCTATTTCGACGGCTAGCTAGAGCTGTGGTGACGTACCATGATCACAACCCTCCTCCTCCACAGGATTAGACATGTGGGATTGTATACATTTTGTACGACCGTGTATTATATGATGGAAGCTTTGAAAGCTCCACTTTTGTATATGACACTATGTATTACCACATTTTTATATATAAAAAAGTTTTATGGTGATCGGTTTATTTATTTACATGTGTAAAAAATGTTTGTGATTAATTTATTATGAATGAAACAAATACCAATCTAACACGTAGTTAGCATAGGAGTCAGCAACTTGATTATTATTTCTTGGAATGTGTATATATGTTATACTGTCAAATTATTGTTCTAACAATCTCACACTTAAGAACCTTCTCAATAACGTCAGATCTCTAACATGGTACAAACTATTGAGCTATGACACTACTAACTCCGAATCAAGACGTACCTCAAGAGATAGAACGCCATGCGAAATGGCATCCCATAGAAGCTCAATAACGGTGCTATATTTAGCAACATTGTTGGAAGATGGCCATAGATATACACCTTCTTAAGACAATACCTGACCCATAGGAGTATAAATCACCCAAGCAGCAGAGGCTAAGTGTTGAGTGTGACGGCTTGCACCATCTGCAAATCCTATGTAGGTGGAATATTCCATTGACATCTGCCAAAAGAAATGAAAACTAGTCACAAACCTGATCACGATAAGAAAAAGACCTAACTATGCAAAGCTGTACAATAATATACAACAAGCAGCCTTGGCTAAAGATCATGCATAGTATTTTTTGAGATAGAGCCCATTTCTAGGCTCCACCAAAGCTGTGCCTTCGTAATCGACTAACTCATAGGCACCCTTCTCTAATACACGCTTGACCACGTAAGGACCACGCCACATAGGATTAAACTTCCTTGCCCCCAAGGGTTCTTTCGATTGATCCCACAAAAGGACCAAGTCACCTTCACTAAACACTCTTGGACAGATAGATTTATCGTACTGGACCTTAATGCAACGTTTATTAACCTCTAGAGCCACCAAGGCATCTCGACGCTGCTCATCAAGTTTCTCAAGGTGAACCAAACGCTCCTCCAAAGGTGAAGTGTCTGGTAAGAGTTCCACAGCTAGCTTCAACGAAGGAATCTCGCATTCAACTGGCAATATCGAATCCACTCCATGCACAAGCTGATATGGAGAAAAGCCAGTTCCAGTATTAACCATGGTTCGATATGCCCACAAAGCGGGGTATAACATAATATGCCAATTCATCTTGCTTTGTGTGATGGTTCATTGGAGAATCGACTTGAGTGATTTATTCACTGCCTCTACCTGTCCATTCTCTTGGGGGTAATAAGAAGAGGAGTGCTCTTGCTTATACCCTAACTTGGATGCCAACTCTTCCATCATACGGTTCTGAAAGTGTGAGCCATGGTCAGTGACAAGCTCTTTCGGGATCCCGAACCGAGTAATGATTTGGTTGAATACAAAATGAGTGGCTGTCTCACCGTCATATTTTACTATAGGCATTGCCTCAGCCCATTTCGTGAAATAATCAATAGCCACAATAATATGATGGTTCCCCGTAGCTGAAGTTGGGTTGATATCCATAAAATCAAGCCCCCACTTAGTGAAGAGACCGGCAGTGATAATAGGATGTAACAAGGCAGGCTTCGAGTGCATATTACAGGAAAGCACCTGGCAAGGGTGACACCTCTTGACCGCATCAACACAATCTTTAAAGATCGATGACCAGAAATAACTCGCTCTCAAAATATTTTGAGCTGTAGAAACCCCAGAGAAATGACCGCCACACGCCCCTCCATGGAAATAATTCAACACAACCTCATCCTCCTCGTGAGTTAAACAACGTCGTAAAATGGAATCTACCCCACAGCGGTACAAAGTATTGTCCACTATAAGGTAGTTCTTAGAGACGTGACGTAATCGTCATCATTCATCTCGCGTGAGGTGAGTAAGGGTCCTCTGTGTTTGCAGATATACTATGATATCTCCATACCATGGGTCAGACGTTGAGATTAAGAAGATATGTTCATCGACAAACGTATCCTCACAAACCAACTCCTCAGCCTCGCTCGGGAAATACGATATAAGCTCTGCAAAATTTAACGACTTCTTCTATTTTTCCGAAACAAACTCGAGATCGAACTCTTGCAGAATGACAATCCATTTATTATACTTTCCCCCAATCATCCTTCATGTGAGGATGAACTGAAACGGATTGACATGGGCCACAACCAAGGTCTGGTGAAGGAGAATATAATGTCTCAAATGCTGAACCGCATGTACGGTAGCCAAAGCAAGCTTCTCGACATGAGAATAACGAATCTCTGCATCAATAAGGTTTCGGCTCAGATAATATATGACATGCTCTTGGAGCTCCTAATCCTCTTGAACCAAAACCATACCAATCGTCTCTAAGGACATGGCCACATATAATAGAAAATCACGGCTATAATCCGGAGGACTAATCATCGGGTCCGATGCTAGGGCTTGATTGAGTGCATCGAAGGATTTCTGGGCTCGCTCATCCCACTCAAAGGGAGTATCCTTCTTCAAGAGATGCATGAAGCCTCTATTCAAATTGGCAAAGTTGACAACAAATCTTCCTAAGAAGTTTTCCATGCCTTGTAAACACTGAAGATGATGGATGTTCTTTGGGGGAGACAACTGAAGTATTGCCTCCACCTTCAAAGGGTCGACTCTTATACCCTCCTTTGAAATGATGAATCCTAACAAACAACCTGACTTCACGCAAAAGATGCAGTTATGAGGATTTAATCTAACTGAATAGTGGCAGCATCTTTCGAATACCAATCTCAAGTGATAGGGATGACGCATTCTCATACGAGAATGAGCAGCGAGATCATCCAAAAATACTTCGATAATGGACTTGAGATCATGGAAAATCAAGGTCATCGCCTGCTGAAAGGCATTTTCCAATATGAAAATGTTCCCCAAGGAAAAATAAATGCAGTCTTGTGTTGGTCCTCAGGTTTAATCTGGATCTGATTATACTCGGAAAAGCCATCCATGAAGGAGAACACCTCGCTACCCACACACTCATCCAAAATCTGATCTATAAATGGTGTGGGGAAGTTATCCTTAGGACAAGCATGATTCAAATTGCGGAAATCAGTACATATTCGGATCGCTCCCTGCTTCTTATCTACCAGAATGGGGTTTGAAACCCACTCCATCAAGGGAACGGGATAGATGAAACCAGCTTTCAACAACTTCTCTATCTCTGCCTTAATGGCGGGTGCTTTCCTAGGATTCACGGTGCATAAACATTGTCGAATAGGCTTAGTGTTGGGGTAAGTCTTAATCTCATCTTCGACAATATGAGGGTCAATACCTAGCATCTTGTCATAAGACCAAGCAAAAATATCACGGAATTCCTTGAATAGCTCAGTATACTCGAGAATCTCAGCATGGGAACATTCTTCCCCAATATAGACATTCTCAATGGTGCCAGGATTGCGAGTGATGTTGATAGGAATCATGGAAGATATGTTCACCATGTTTCCATCAGCCATCGGACCAGGAGAGCTTAATGGAACCATGGGACTACCAACTCTGTGCCTAAGAATCTCCCTATAATCCTCATGCTCCAAACGATCAAGCGGTGGAAGGAAATATGATCTATGATGAATTTCCTCCCATGGCGGTTCAACACCCGACATAGCCTCGATAATCGCTTCATCTGAAGGGAAAACCGTATCAAGGTAGTTGTGGGCATGAGAAGACTGTACTTCCCATGCCAGCAGCACATAGGGGTCTTTCTCCTCCGTCCGTGAAGAGGAAGAACAAGGCTCTGCAACACTATTGAGATTAGCTTGATAAGAAATCATAGCTGTAGGAAACGACACGCTCGTCTCGACGGGCTCACTTGAAGTACTCGGTGTAGGAAGAATCCAAGGATCTTCCATATGGGACGTGCGAAAGGACACCAAGGTCATAGATGTCAAAGCCTCATCAAAACAAGATCCTATCATGAGGACCGGTGTGGGACAACTAAAGCTTCCCATGAGGGATGGATACATGCCTACACCCATACTCCCAGTTGCCGGCTGAGAGTGTTCAACGATTGGGACCGAAGCTCCCGAAGATGTGGTAACATGGGAATTCTTGAATTCCATTTGATCAATCATTAAAATCTTCCCATTATGTGGAAAGAATACAATGTGGAGCAAGGAAGAAGCAATGGCTTGCATACTATACATCCAGTTCCGACTCGGCAAGAGATTGTAGTCAAGGGGCGCATCAACCACCTCAACTTCTATCGCAATGGCCTTCCCCCCCAAATGGACTTTAAGGGAAGGAAGGATGCCGTGTAGCCTAAAAGATCTCCCATCAAAAGTAGTTAACATAGTCACTGATTTAGACAGCTCAGGAGAACCTAGACCCTTCCAACAAGACAAAGACATCAAAGAAGCCACAACACCCTTGTCAATCACAGTATGCTTGACGATCATATTAAGACATTCTACATGCACCAAAAGGGACACATAGTAGGACAAGCGAGGCTACAGTCCTACGGTTTCAAATTTGATCACCGAGGAAGAATCATTTCCATTTACACCAAGGGTAGAAAGCAACGCCTTCCTTTGCGAAGGACAGCTCTGAAGCACTTCCAATGCAGACATCGCACAAGGAGTATGGCCCAAATACTCTACAACTGAATAATTCTGGGTGGCTCGGGCATTTGGATTATGCCCCAAACACTTAAGTACTCCCTTAGGAATGTGATGTGTAGCCTCAGGTTTATCCGTAGGTTTCTCAATGCACAAAGGGGTTCCTGGTGGATCAGGCTCTTTGCCTGGGCTGGGTTGTGACGAACTATAATATTTCACATGAGTCACAACCTTGGTAGCACGGACCATGTTAATGCACCCACGAGCACTAGTCTCTGGTGGATCATTCTCACTGGACTGGTCGTGGGACTTCGAGTTCATATTCTGGTTATTCGGTAAAGGGTTCGTTAGCATAGCTAGGCCTTGTGCTAAGAATCTCGAAGCTTCATCAATCCGAGGGCACAAGTAAGTGAGATGATCATCCTTACATATATTGCAAGGGAATTTAACTTTAGGTTTCACTTGCTTGCCCCCCCTCAGCATGTTTACCGTTCTTTTCATTATTGGTAGCATTCTCATTCTTATTCCCACCCGTTTGATTATTATTCTTACCCTTTCTTCTATTCCATCCAGGATGCTGGTTACCCTTCTGGTCTGACGATTGCACAGAAATTACAGTCACCATTTGGGTGGGTTGAGACGAAGCCATAGCTTGTCCCAAAGCAGATTGGTTGAGCGACAATTGACTAACTTGTTTTGCAACCAAATCCGTAGGTTTCGCACTTGCACAACCCACAATGCCATCGGCATGTGGTCCAGGTTTGACCTTGGGATCGAAACTAGAATGAGGAGCATTGGGAATAATCTCGTACAAGAAACTGGACTGAGCATAGATCAAGTCCAGTTCCTGTGCCCTAAAGATCGCTTGTTCCTCATTCTACACTCCGGATGTGGAAACATCCTTCGCTATATATGGAAATAACGATTTGAGGAACCACTCAAGAAGGAACTCCGGTGGTATAAAATATTTAATTAATCTCTTTTGTCTACGCCACTCTTGAATATGATCAGAAATATGGGTGGCTTTATCTTACCGAAATGTCGACAAGAGTTCAGTACCAATGTCATAGCACACTGGTAGCTGGAAATGATTAAGAAAATTCATCACAAGGTCATCAAACACAGTGAAAGTGCCCCTAGGCAACTCTATATACCATTTCTCCATAGGACCTGTGAGGGTGCGTTGAAATAGTCTCAAACAAACTGAGTCCTAATGTAACGAATTTGAAGAGCACCAAAGGTGAAATGTAGTAACGTGTTCACTCAGATCCTCTCCCGGTTTGTCTTCAAACTTAGGTATATCTAAAGGAAGCTTGGTAGGGACAGCCGTCTAAGCCGGGTCGTGAGCCACAGGATCGTTCATAAGTCTCGATAAGTCAGGAAGGTTAAGCATCACGAGGAAAGGGAGTCTAGCATGATGAGGTGTATGGACCGCTCCCTAGTTCATATAGGTTTGATTACCACCATGGCCTTGGCCATAGTGTCCTCCTCATGTTTGAACCATATAGGGTGGTGTGGAAGTACCATAGTAAGGTGGACCTTGACTAGCAGGAGCTACAAAGCCTTAATTAGGAGAGTAAGCAGGTTGTTGATACCCACCTCTGTAAGCTGAAGAAACCTATCCATACTGCATCCCATAATAAGATCCATAGGTCATCGGATGCGATGCCCCACGAGACACTTCGTAGGTAGGAAGATAAGCTCTGAAAGGAGGGACATACATACCGGAAGTAGGTATATACGCCCCAGACATAGCAATATGACCTCTAGAAGTGTGAACATAGCCTCCCGAAGCAGCGGACGGTATGTCGAATTGAGACACAATCAGCTTAGTAACCGCAGTACGGACCTGACTCGTAGCCATATACCGGCTCGAAGGACCACGTGAATAAGGTGGAGGATGCAAATTTGAAGAACTAGGAATTGAGGATGAAGGAATCTGAGTAATAAGATACGTATTACCGCCTATCGTTACTCATCTCAGGTCTGGTATCCTAATTGGATCGCTAACCCTAGACCTAGGAGGGAGATATGATGTATCTTCCACCACTAGGACGGAAGGTGCAATGTGAATAGTGCTCCCAAATCTCTCCACATGGAAAGGAATGAGAGTGCCCCCAGGCATAGTGTTAGGCTCAAAGTCAGATTCGACATGAAATGTCAAATCATGTGCAGGGAAACCAGACGTAGCATAACTACCGTAGCTAGTGCTGGCAGGTTCAAAGTGAGTCTCAGTGTCTTTCGGCATTCCATACCGGTAACGTGTCAATGGGGACTCAGACCGAGGGTGAGTAGGTCTATCATGCAAGGGTCCTATCTCAGAAATCACTAGACCGAACTCAGCTAGGTCTGGTGAAGGATCGTATGTAGGAGTAAGTTCCCCATCATCAATACGAATGGGAGGAGGTCATTCAGAAATCTCTTCAGAATGGTCTCCCATGGTGTGTGAATCAGTGCGTGACATAGTATACCTGGACTGTCTAGGTCTCTCTCCAAAAGGAGGAGGAGAAGTAGAAGGCGAAAGTCCTGCTAACTAACGAGAACGGTGAGGAATCGCATTCAAATCCACAATGACTCAAAAAATAACAAAGACTCTCTATTTACATAAACCCTAGGCCAACTAGCGTGCACAGAGGAATCACTAATAAAATCTAAATCCAAATGCAAGCAAACAAGGGCTAGATAAGTGAGCTCCTGAATGAAGCAGGTATGTCTCACCTAGGAGAGCCCTGAGACTCCCATACACAACAAGCGGAGGTATGTAACCAATTATTGTGGCCCTCAGCTTCAACGCGTAAAGCGACTGTGATGTACGACCCCAACCTGGCTGGGACACCCATAGAATAACCTCTACAAGTACCCCCTCAATATCCTAGGTAAGGCCACTAAGGTCACCTCAATATAATCAATGCTCAGGAGGACAGTCGCAGGCGGGATTGACCGTATGGGCAGGGTAGCAAAGCCCAAAACTCTCGAAAGAGCCCCCAGATACGAATACAATCCTAGAAATATCTCCGGTGCTACTCAGTTATGACTAGGGGTCATCCCAATCAATAACCGCTCACACTGCCTCGTGCTTAAATCCCGTTTGAGAGGAGGATCCCGAGAACAATGGTTATACCAAGGATTTCACACTCTCACCTGGACAGACACCTAGATGTTGTTGTTTAGTGGTCTTGGAGAATTAACTTCCAATGAACTATTCCAAGATCCTAAAACCTAAGATTGTTGGTGCACCCTAGAAAATAAAAGAGTGTAATTCATTTTACTTTAGCGTTGATTTTAGTTGGCTTTATTACTCAAAAATAGGATATGGTCATGCAACTAGTGGTGTTATGATGCAACATGAAGTAAAATGCACACCGTAACAATCAATGCAAATGCATTGTGTCCATGAAAACAGGGTATGCGTACTACGTGAAATGCACAATTCTTCTGCAAAAGATGAATGCAAATATTTCCTATATGAAGTCCTAACTAGTACTCCAAAGCAAATCTAGATCTAATGCAAGTACAATGCAAAGTGCGAAATGCAATGCATGATGATAACCAAATGTTTTTGGATTTTTTGAAAATAAAAGAGATGCAAAAAGCAAAAGAATGATTCTACGACCCTCAGAATCTGCAAGCACACATAAACAACATTCAAGCAAAGTACTAAGGTAAAAGAACTCTAATGCACTAATCTCAAACAAAAAATCGAAAATGCCATGGCAAGAACTTTCCCAAAAAAAAATTTAGACTAAAAAAAACATTTCCAGTCAGAAACAAAGGTCAAAACAGACTCAGGAAGTGCCAAAGGAGACTCAACAACTAACAGTATTCACCCAACAACCAATTATCTTCCCCAAAAAGACAAAATTAAGGGTATATGCGATTGTTTGCAGTAAACCCGCGTGTATACGCAGAAATAGCAGAGGAAACCGCGTGTATACGTGACTGTAAATCCAAAACCTGCGTACAGGAATTAAAGTTGCATAAAATTCAAGGCAAACAAGCAGGCTGAGACAGAATTCACACCAATCAGACTCTACCAGGCATACATGCCCCAAGACCTGACACAGAAACAAGAGAGAAAGAGCAATTCAAATACATTGAATTCCAAGAAAATCACCCCCAAAGGACAACTACTAGGAACTCCCCAGCGGAGTCGCCAATTCTGTTACAGAGAGAAATTCCTATGGCTTTGGGTACCACAACAGACAGCTTGACTCCAGAAATCAATCTCTTCCAATATGCAATAGAAATAAAATGTCTAACACTAAAGGATCCGACCTCGTACCTTAGTCCGGACGGTTGAAGTAGATCCCCGTTGAGCTTTCCAATCTTCAGCTTGAATTTCTATAACACTTCCTCAACAACAATTAAACAATACAAGCATACTATATATCATGGTGTTAGAACTATTCTAGCATATATAATCAATAATGTAAAAGCATTTGACATATTCCCATGGATAAAATATTCAATCAAATACACATCATTGGATAGGAAAAGATATTTCTATTAATATAAATTAGAGATTACAAGATAGGTACAACCTCTAACGACACGTCTACGAACCAGAGAAACTGAATCCCCCACTTGGGCCTCCACCACTTCAATCCTCCATCTCTCGATAGCAAGCTCACTAGCAAAAGGAAAGCTTGGGAAGAACACAACAGTGCTCCAAGGGAGAAAGGGATGCAGACTCAAGCATAAGTTTTGGCAACAATGGACTATAGTTTCGTTGCTCACAATTCTCTCTTATGCCTTCAATGTACCAAGGGGTTCCTTATATATCTTTCAAAGGGATAATGAAAGGTCGAATCTGAGCGATCTCAAGGCATAGGGAAGTCCAGGAGTCGAATGAGTCGGATCCATGTCAAGGAAAACTCCAAAAAGATTTGTATTATGCACACATCCCGATGTACACGGTTATATGGGTCAAACTTGTGTATGTATGTGGTTATAGGTTTAAAAGCCACGTATATCATTTTCCATATGTTTGTGGGGATGATCAAGGAAACATCAAAGGACAAAAAGTGGTCCATAGGGTCTAATGAGTCTGCAGCAGGATAGGGGAAGGCCATACAAAGTGTGATTCACCTAGAGTGATGAAATCCGCTATAACAAGTGGGAATATTTCCTAATAAAGTAAACAAAACTATCCGAGATTTCTAAAGTGCCAGGTAGGCAATGCAGGTAGCTGGTCATATGTCGGGGTAAAGTGGAGAGGATTCTAGTCGACTAAAGAGATACCATTCACCAGCAATGAAAATTTGACCTAAAAAGGAAATCGAAAGGACAGTGTCACATAAAGGTATGGCGGACTTTCAAAAAATAGAGAGAGAGAAGAGGCTGCAAAGAAGGGAAGAAACAAGAGAAATATCTATAGTGCTACAAAGAGGAATGAGTACTAGGGTGATAGACCAAGAGAGAAATCCACCAGAGTCGGGTCATGACTGACATGAAGAAGGCATGGAAGAAGAAGCGTCCCCTATGGATGAATATTTGTGGATAGAGCAGTGAGAATCTCTCCAATTAGAAGTTCACCAGGAGGTAAGACCTCTATCTCCGATGAATCTGAGTACCAGGGTACAAACCATTGTTGAAGAGGACCTCCGACTAAGAGATGGTGACTTTGGTATTTGGAGCCGACTAGACGATGAGAGAAACGATGATAATCATCTACTTATCCATTAACCAGAATAAGGAAATTGGGTCATGCTTCAAGCGTTACCCTCCAACCGAAGTATCCACTTGCTTTACCCAACACATGAAGAAGCACCCCCCCTTCTAAATACAGCTTTGGAAGATACAGAAAATTTGGAGCTGGAGACAAATAATTGTAGTTGGACATCGACAGGATAATTTGACCTTGACCAAGTACTTATCGGAGAAGAAATGACAACTAAGACGACTGACAAAAATGAGAGTTCTATAGACAATAGTTTTGCACAGAAGAATAAACAAAATACCCCACTATCCTCACCACTGCCACCTCCTGAAGAAGATAGTGATAGTGACTCCGATATGGGTCACGGATCAGCGCACATTCCTCTATATGAGGGCAACGAAGATCCTAGACAACATTGGTTCATCTGCCAATCGACATGGGAGGCAAACCAAGTTACAGATGAAGACAGAAAGATGGCGTAGTTCGCTGGAGCCTTCAGGAAAAGAGCATTAACATGGTTTATGACCTTTTTTGAAAGAACCCCCAGAGCAACAAAAGTAGAAGTCAAAGCGTAATTTTTATTAGTTTTTAAAACTCCAGATGCAAAATATCTGGAAGCTAATAAATTGAAGAAAACATCACAAACATCAGGAGAAACTGCCCGCGACTATGACAAACTCTAAAAATACCTTCTCAGCCAATTAGGTTATGTTATTGATGAGCAACTACTAATCCAGTGGTTTCTTCTAGGTCTGTCACAAAAAATTTGTCGGTACATAAGTCTGGAGACATTCAAAACTTATGAGGATGTGCTTACTAAAGATCTACAAGTAGAAATGGATGAAGATATTCCAACATACCCCATAGATCATAGAATGGAAGAACAACTCGATATCATGCATAAATATTTAAAAGAGATAAACCTTAAAAGTCAAGACATCTGGTGCACAAAATGCTGATTGATCGTACATTCGAAAGATAACTGTCAATAGGATATTAGCTAACACGATGTTTGATTTGTGCAAACAAAATGTTTTTGCGACATCTGCCAGGAGTATGGAGAGCACACTACAAAAGATGGCCCATTCAACATGAATAATGGAAAAGCATCATGGTGTGTAATCTGTGAAACTAAAAATCATAACACCACTGACTGTCACTTGAATCTAAAGAATCGACAAAATTATCAGGCAGTATATCAGAAAAACGCAGTTACGCAGAAAAATGAGCAACGAAGCAATGCACAAAATGACCAAAATAATCAAAGGTATGAAGTTCGTCGATATGAACGTCGGTTTGACAACCGACGTGGACGATATGGAAGTCAAGGTCGATTCTCTGGGAATCGAGACAACTGACCACGTCGGCCCATCCAATGTTTCACATGTTACAAGGAAGGACACCGATATGTAGATTGTCCATACAAGGACAGGACTGACCTAAAATTCTGTACTAGCTATGGAGTAGGGGATCGCTCATTATAGGATTGCCCTACTATGCTTGAAAAAATAAATAAGAAGAAAAATGTTAATGTCTTGTTGTGTGTGCAAAAAAATGATATAATTAATACAAAGAATTTGCATATCGTAACCTGACAAGGGATGAAAATTGGGAATGATAACCCCCAAATAAGAAAGATAAAAGAAAAAAATGTTTATCCTGACCTAGTTAAAGAAAAACCAATATATAAAGATGCAACAAATATATTTAGAGAATTTGCTCAACAAGAAGAAGAAGATGATAATCGATAAGACACCGTAAAAGAGCTAATACATTTGGTACAAAAATATAAAACAATATCTCAATTCATTAACTTACTGTATAAAATAAAACACAAAAAACACCGAAAAACAAACAAAGAATATCTGCAGCTTAAACCAAAAAGATAAAAATGATTCCGACCCACTTGTCGACCTGGAAATTGAAGGATACCATGTACGACAAGTTGTACTCGATTTCGAATCACAAGTAAATATTATGACTCGATACACATGGAAACAGTTAGGCAGACCTCGATTATATGAATCAGGCTTATACCTGAAACTAGCCGACCAATGCCTAATTGAACCTATTGGAGTCTGGAAAAATGTCAACACAACAATAAAAGGAATATTGACCAAAGTTGACTTCGAAATTATTGACCCTAAGGAAGGATCCAGTTCCTTCCCAGCATTAGTAGGTCGACCTTGGGGGAGAAAAATTAAAGGCTCGATATCCTTGGACAAATAAAGAATAAAATTAAAGGGGAATGGACAAAAAGTAATAATACCTATCCATCCATCCCAAGGAGAACCTTGGATAGAACCAATTGATTAAGAAGTTGACATCCGACAACTATATCAGATACATAATAATGAAGATTACACAGAACCTAATTAATATGTTGAACTTTACCAAGGTAACCAAGACTAAGTAGAGGATACAATTCAGATGCAGAACTATATGATTGGGAGGTTGAAAACTATGAAACAAAAGCAAGAGGATGTTGGACTATTCAAAAAATACAGAAGAAACTAGTCAGACAATGCTTTGTGGTGTCCATCATCCCAAAAATATTTGAGAAGAAAACTAGGGAATATCCTACCTTGAAACTGACAAATATAAATAATAAAAAAATACCAAAATATAAAGAAAGAGAATCACCAATTATGCATGTAGAGCAAGTATATAGGAACATTGGTGAACATAGCTGACTATAAAGTTTAGTATAAACTTTTATAGGTCAAGCTGCTAGATGGTGGGATACCCATTAGTCAAGACTGCAGACATGGACAACAACCTCGACTTATTTTATAGAAAGATTTGGAGGAAAGAAGTTAACCAACCAGGCTCAGATACCTATGTTTACCCAAGGACAGGATCCATAAAACCATATAAAGACATGTGAAAAAGAATGGACAAGACTTGGATATAAAGATGAACGTACATGGCCACACTTATTTCCATCAACACTCATCAACTTACCAAACAAATGGTACAAGATGGAAGAAGATTGGGGTGAAACATTCCTATGGAATGAACTCAAAGAGAATTTTATCAAAGACTTCAACTTTGAACCCCAAAATGAGAATTTGGTTGAAACTACAAAACAGATCAAAGCATTTGTACAAGCGACAGAAAACAAAACCCTAAAAGACAATTCATCGACAATAAACTGTAACAATATACAAACCGAGACAATTCTACTGTCAACAAGACTACAAATGGAAAATGAAAAATTAGAAGGGAAAAGCTTTAGATGGAAAGCAATCCATGCCAAAACAACAAAACCAATTCGCATAGTGCTCAAAGTCGAGACAATCGATAAGGAAGACATCGACTGAATGACTGCAGCAGACTTTCCTGCTACATTCTGATAGTTTAAAGAAGGAGCCGACTAATCTATGAGACAAAATCTCTTGAATGGTTAGATGCTAAAGTGAAAATCAAAAAAGTCAACATATCAGATGATGACCAACCAAAAATAGAAAAAATTGGAGACTACTGGTCTGAAGCACAAACAACAGAGATAACAAACCTACTAAAATAATTTCAGGATGTATTTTCTAGAGACTATAAGGATCTCAAAGGTCTAGTACATGAAATGGGTGAAATTAAGATCGACATTAAACCTGATGTTTGACCTATGAAGAAAATACCATATAAACTAGCTCATAAATACAAAGAGATAGTCAAGAAAGAGATTGATAACATGCTTGTAGCAGGAATCATCTACCCTATTGACCAATCATAATGGGCAATTCCAATGGTGGTTTAACCAAATAAAACATGATACAACCAAGCTAAGGATCTATGTCGACTTCAGAGAACTCAATAAAGTTACATTAACAGACCTATTTCCAACTTCTTATGCAGATGAAATATTAAATGAGCTCGTAGGACATGAATGCTACTTGTTTACAGATGGATTCTCAGGTTATAACCAAGTACCAATAGCCAAAGAAGATCAGAAAAAGACAACATTTGTATGTGAATTTGGCTCATTTACTTATAGGGTTATGCCTTTTGGACTTAAAATGCACCTGCAGTCTTTTCAAGGATTGTGGTTAAAACATTCCAGGATTATATTTACAAAACAATGGTAATATATTTTGACGATTGGATAATATAATCTACACTAAAATAACATTGTAAATGGCTAAGGCTTATGCTAGAACAATGCAGACAAATCTAACTATATTTGAACATCAAGAAGTGCATATTTCTCACTCCTATAGGAATACTATTAGGGCACATTGTCTGTTAAGAAGGTATTAAAGTTGACTTCGAAAAAATAAAAATTATCCTCGACTTAAAACCACCAATGAATCCAAAACAAGTTAGGGTACTACTTGGTCATACAGGATATTATAGAAAATTCATAAGACACTATTCAAATATGACATACCCACTGCAAGAATTGCTAAGAGAGGATTAGGAGTTTAACTGGACAGAGGAGTGAAACATATCATTTTAAAAACTAAAAAGAAACCTAGTCGAAGCACCCATCCTAAGGTTTCCAAATTGGTCGATCAAATTCCATGTTCACATCAACGCATCAGGCCTAGCAATAGGAGCAATCCTAACTCAGCCAGGAGATGATGGAATGGACTACCCTATAGTCTATAGTAGTAGAAAACTAAACAAAGCTGAAAGAAAATATTCGACAACATAAAGAGAAGCATTAGGAATGGTCTTTGCACTACAAAAATACCGACACTACCTACTAGCAAATCCATTTATATTTTACACCGACCACCAAGCACTAAAATATCTCATAAAGAAGCCTCTAAACCATGGAAGAATTTGTCGATGGCTACTTCTATTCCAAGAATTTGAATTCGAATTTGTTGTCAGACGAGGTAAGCTAAATGTCGGTCCCAACCATTTATCCTGAATCGACATAGGGGAGGAACCGATGAGAGTCGAAGACGACTTACCAGATGCACATTTATTTTGAATAGAAGCAGCATCGACAGAGTTAGAGGAAATAGCTCAATTTTTAGAAGATAGACAAGTACCAGAAGGCATGAGTATGAAGAAGAAACAAATCTTAGCCATGAAAGCTACACCATATAGTCTCATAAATGGATTCCTATATAAAATGGGTTTAGACGACATCCTTAGAAGGTGTGTACTAGAACATGAAAGCGATAATATTATGTATGAACCACATTATGGACCCGTGGGAGGACATTTCCAAGCAGATACAAGTGAAAATAAAATCCAGCAATTAGGGTTATGGTGGCCGACACTTCACAAAGATTACAAAAATTTTGTAAGCCAATATGACAGATGTCAACGGCTGGGTCAACCTCTGCCTAGTACAGAAATGCCCCTAATATCAGTAAAACCAAGTTTGACATTTGAAATTTGGACCATTGACTTCATAGGACCATTTTGCATACCAGCAAAGAGAACACGTGCAAGGTACCTAATAACTGCAGTCGAATACGTAACCAAATGGGAAGAGGCAGAACTAGTCGACACATGTTCCAGTGAGATAGCTGCTAAGTTTATCTACAAAAATATCATTACCAGATTTGGATGTCCATTAACCCTAATCAGTGACTAGGGAACACACTTTATTAATAAAACTATTAAAACACTAACATATCAAATCCAAATCGACCACCGTCAGAGTACAGCTTACCACCCTCAGTCGAATGGAGCAATTGAAGCATTTAACAAAACATTAACAAAAGGATTAACAAAAATATGTAACACCAACAAAGATGAATGGGATGAAAAGATACCTGTAGTACTATGGGCATACATAATAGCATATAAGTGTTCAACCGACCAAACACTGTTTCCACTAGTTTATGGACAAGAAGCAGTAGTTCCTCTACACTTTCGACAACATACACCTATTATCGCAGATATTTTACATGTCGATGTCGAACAAGGAAGAAATGACCGACTATTGAAAATAAGTAAGTTTGAAGAACACCGACTAATCGCATTACAACATTAGGAAATCCAGAAACAACAAAAAAAGGAATGGCATGACCGAAACATCAAAAATAAAAACTTGTCGATAGGAGATCTTTCCTTACGATAAAATAGTCGGGTAAAAGGAAAACCCAAAAAGCTACATACATAATGGATGGGAGCCTATGTTTTCGAAGAGATACATGCCAACGGATCAATCTGACTAAAAACATTACAAGGCATAGTATTTCAGAAACTTGTTAATGGTTCCCGACTAAAGCAGTACAGAAACTAAACAAGTTAAAAAAAAACATATAACCACCATAATGATTAAGTAAAAGCTATAAAAATATGAAAATATAAAAAGTAAAATAGGATCAAAAAACATAAAATAGTATGACAAGAAATCACCACTACAACAACCGACATCATGATCATTGACATAACACCATCGACCACTCACATAATTAACATCGACCAACGACCTCGAAAGTCCCATCTCACCTTCATGACTACGAACGACAAAATCAAATCACCATTAACACAAAATCATGTGTGCATGTTGGACCATCACATTTTCCATTAATACACCTATCGACAAAAACGTTGAATGCATCAAATATAGATAATTAACCACCAAAGGATCATTTACAGCATTTCAAATGGAGAGAGAAACTTAGCAACCATACGACTGAAAATCAAGAATACTGAAGTAAAATCGACCAGCAGACCGACAAGATGGCACCTAAACAAGCTAGAGCTACAGCCAAGGATAAAGAGCAAGAGACTGCGGACACACCATTGATGAGGAGACTTAAATTCATTAAGAAATCTAAGGTTTAGGAGAGTTCATGGGAGAAACTATGGGCCAAGATTAAAGAGTGGGCTTATGTCGATAAAAGGCCTACACAATCTACAGAGAAAATCAACCACAGTACCCTTGTAAACTACATCAATGCACCGCTCATGGCTAGTTTTGGAGGCACAAAAGAGATCGCAGTGAAATTTATCAAAAGCCGGTACCACAACGACATATTTTACTTCAACCGATCGGTTGACATATCTGGGGAAGTAATCTCCAAATTGACTGTTTTATCAAACCAAGGTGACCCAGTACGAGTCGGGATCAAAGAAGGGCTGGTAGAGGAGCTAACAGGATCAGCATTATGCAAAAACTCCAAAGGGCTAATGATTAGCCAAATACAAGCTTGAACGCCGCAAATAGTGGCCAAAATCATAGCCATTGCACTTACACCGATAGGTCGAGGAAGCGACCTCAAACTGGATATGTTGGAGGTAGTGGATACCATTACCGACACAGGAAAGGTATACAGATGGGTTGAGTATGTCGTCGACATTCTCAAAGGCAACTATGAAAAATTCTAGGAGACGGGAGGGATCATAAGGTTCCCATCCCTTATGATTTGGATAGTCATGTACTCTTTGTGCCCTGTCGAGGACAAACAGTTTCAAGAATCGATAAAATTCCATATGTGGAGATTCAAACCATTCTCCTAGAATGGAACAATGAAGGAACTTGCAAAAGGAAAAGTGTTGTTAGAAAACTGGTTCCAACTGCTGAAAGTCCACACGACTAGATGGAGGGTGCCTCAAAACATCTGACGAAGTCTACCCAAAACTGCTCACATCCAGCTAGAACTCAACCATACCACGGTGTGGTACATGTAGGGTGCCAAAGAAAAGGAAAAAAACCTCGACTATTACCCGACAGTCGAAGAAATTTTCTGGGAGTTGGCTCAACAATCGGGTAAAAAATTGACGATACCAACAAGGGAAAAAGAAATAGACCTCTCGATAGAAGAGCCACTAATAGGCCAGGAGAAGGAGGAAGATTATGAGCTCAGCTTATATATCGGCACATTTGTGTCAGAGGAAACACCTAGAGAAGGCACTAGTCAACTACAAATTATAATCAAACCTCCGACAGTACAAAGGGAAGAGACACAAACACAATAGTTGGTAACCAATCCAGCTGAGGAAATCCTTGTCTTGACTGAAGACCAAGGGGGAGAGATAGATACTGAAAACCCCAAGTATGCTATCACCAAAGAAAACATATGCAAATTGTCGAAGGAGATAGTAGCCTCAAGAAAAAGAAAAAGAACTCAAGATCAGGAGTAGGGGAAGGGTAAGCACAAGATTATCATCGCAGAGTCCTTGAAAGATGAGGAAGAACTAGCAGCAAACAAAATTCCTGTCGAAACCCAATTCCAGAGATTCGTCGAAGCAGGGGCACAACAAGGTCGGCCAAAGAAGGAAAAAATCACAAACACTTCAACAACTAAAAATTTTGTGGATCTCATGTCTACACCTCCACCCTCGTCTCCGACCAAAATAACACAAGAGCTAATTCCAAAACCTCCTTCCATAATCCCAATCGACATATGCAAGAATGCTATGTTGGAGACCTTGAAGGAAAATTTTGACCATGACAGAGACCTCCAGGCATACATTGAAAAATTGTCTGAGTTACTCACATCGGTACAAAAGCTGTCCACCAAATCCCCTTAGTTCAAAGTTGGCGGATCCAGACTACCCGCTCCCCAACCTAGCCAAGTACTCGAGAGGCTAAGGACTATGGCAGTTATAAGTTCGACATTCCAAAGAAACCATGACAAAGAAGCTGAATTTGTCACAAGTCAAACTACATCTATCATTCTAACTGAACCCGAACCCAACCCACCAGTAAATGAACCGACCATAGATGAGGAAGGAGAGGATATGGATGAAATAAATCGAGAAATCAAGGAACTATTCTCCAACCTTTGAGAATATTCACCTCCATAAATCCATGACCCCTCACCCGACCATATCTCCACTAACCCAATCACACCCAACCATTCACCAACGCCATCACCACCTCCCCCTAGCCCAAAACATATACCCAAACCAATTGCACCAGAACCACCTCCACCACAACCATTAGCACCAACTGCATCCGCATCTGGACCCTCTGTATCCAACCAACCAGATGCATAACCAGCTGCAGCAGTCATCCAACCGGCCCAACCATAAATACCATCGAACACTGCTAGCCAGCAACCAGAAAATCCAATTTTGACTCTGGCAGGTGTTAGCACTTAGAATGTACCCAGGTTGTGAAAGATAAATTCCAAGGTAATATAAAAACCACTTTTAGAAAGAAACTGGCTTTTCTTTCCAGAGAGGGATCTCTCAAATACAGATTTAACAAGGCCAGGTATAACTCAACACTCAAATATTGTATAAATGGTTGAAACAACAAGTAACCATTTGGAAATGGAGTCACATATACATAAAGATATCACAAAGACATATGCATGAGATTTTGTCAAAGGCAAGATAACCATTTCATCACAGTCATTCATTTAGTTCGGGTGAAACAGAAGAGACAATGAAACAACCCATTAATACAGAGAATCAAAGATGAATTCTATATTAACTTTAGTAGAAAAATGTATAAAATATCTGAAATGATGATCAGAGCATAAACGATATGAATTCTAACCATTCAACACTATGCTTCAGATATGAAGAAAAACAGAATGAAGTGTTACATTGGAAAAACAATCACAGAAAAAGAGAAATACGGACTGCAATGTAAATGACGCAGGAATATCTGATAACTCTTATGCATTCGCTTTGTTATTCAAAAATATACGTCTTCAACGAAACATTCAACAACAAGATGTGTTCCAACCCCCATCATATAAAATGGATGCACTTATATACATAAAATAATTTCATCTTCCAAGAATATTTATAACTGAATAACTGGCTTAATCAAAGTCTTGTAACTATATTCCTAACTCCTAGGAATAAACTACTAGCTTCGATCCTAACAGATCATTAAGTTAAAATCAACTCGGTAACATGGCCTCGTCCAAGAAGCTCCTCAACACGCAACACCTGTCTTCATGAATGAAGGATATACTTCATTTTTTTGAATCTTTCTATGGCTCTCCATTGCTCTGCGCTTGGAATATCATATTCGATCATCTCATGAATGGATTCATAAGATACCTTAGGCAACCTTCCCCCGATGATTAGGAATTTCTGTAGTATCTCAAAATCTCCCATCAGCTTATCCATGATGACTTTCCCTATCAGCCCTTTTTTCAAATCATCAAATTTGGAATGATCCATGCGGCTTTGTACCAACAGGTTGTGATAGTGCTCTTGAGAAAACATCCATCCCTCTTCATCCCAAAAGGAAGGAAGCTCGTCTTTGAATAGTTCTTTGAAAGCCTGTTTGAAGTCATTAACCTGTGAGATCATTGCATCATCTTTGTCCTGGACTGCCTTCATTGGATGATGCTTATGGATAAAAATTTTGTCCCACAGTACCATTGTTATCATGTCCTTTACTCCTATATCATGCAAATTTTGGTATGTTAATTAATTTAAGAAGTTTAACGCATTCTGGGCTATGGCAAGCGGTTTCCTTTCCATAGTTTCATTTACTAATTTTAGTCTTTGATTGGCCAAATTGATCAATATGCTTTGATCATTAATGTAGTTCAAGTAATGCCTGAATTTAGTAATTTATATGGATAATGTATCCCAAATTATGTGCTTTTCTCCCTGGAGAGGACCCTTTCCTATGTTTCTTTCTTTCAATTCATTAAATTTCTTCTATAGCTGATTTCTATCTTGCAATATTTTATTTTTATTTTTAGTAACTTTGGCCAGCTCGGATTTAAATTTTTCATTTTCTACCTTTAGTCCTCTTATTTATTCATCTTTTAGGCTGACCTGGGACATAGGCACTAGTAATTCATCTGCAGAAAAATCATTTAATGGTTTCTCAATATTCACAATGGACAGGTCTTCATCAGTGGGAGTCTAGCTCATCAATTCCTCCATAATCTCTTTTTCATCGTTTTGGTCCTTTTTCAGCAGGGACATTTGTGCTATTAACTCATCCTACTCTCTTTCCCATTTGTCTTTTTCTTCTTCTAATTTGACAGCTTTTCCTTTATGCTCCATCATCTCCCGGTGAATCTTGTCCTTCTCTTCTTGTAATGCCAATAATTCGGATGATTGAACATGTTCTGTACTTGGGATCTTCAACCTTTTCTTCAAAACCTGGAGGGCGTTGTCCTTTTCTTCTAGAAGTCTTTTGATTGCTTGGGTGTTATCTCTTTCATTTCCTGAGCTGATAATGTCTGCTTGTAGCTTTTTAATTTGAATGGAATTGGCCTTATTTTCAACTTTCTCATGTTTTAACTGAACTTCTAACTTGTCTACCAAAATTTGTAACTTATTAACTCTCATCATAGCATGCAATAAATCTAAATAAATAATGTCACCTGTTTGCTTATGTAACTGTATTTTGTCTGGTACACTAATCTTGTCCAATTTTACCTCCATTTCTGACATTTTCTTATCACTTACCATGGCCAATTTAAAAAAAAAAACTTTCTATGTCCCTGGTAGAAATCAAGGAATTTTTTGGTTTATTAAAACTCCTCACCCATGGGAGTAGATTCCTTGTCTCTGCTAGGGAATGCTTTCACTTCTCCACATAACTGGCCATGAGCTCCTCTTTGGACTTGAAAACTGGGCTTGATTCTGAATTGTCTACACCTTTAAAAGAAAACTGATTCACATGTACATATTTTGTAGGGACCAAAACAACTCTTTTTAAATCATCTGAAATAACTTCACTTAAAGCTTTATCATCTTGAAACAACTTAGCCTTTTTATGTGAATCATCCTCATCCACTTCCATGCTTTCAACTTCAGAAATACTCCTTTTAACCAAAATATTAGGACCCTCTGTCCCTTGAGATATTGCAATCGGTACAGTACTTGCATTTTCATCAGATCTTGGAATTTCCATAAAATGAAACAAATTGGTTGTCTCGCTTAGAGCTTCAACAACTTGGTGGTCAAAAGGCTTGTTTTTATTTGCTTGCTTTCTCAAGGAAACCATATGATGGGGATCATAATTTACCCTTTGCTCCTTTGGAAATTCCATGCTTTCCAACAATTTTTCTATAAACACCAGAGCACCTTTATTTTTGAAAATAAAATAACCAACTTTGTGAGGGAACTTGATATTTGAAGATTTCTTAAAAGCCTCAAAGTGTTCTTCTTCTGAATGTAATCTTTGTCTCGTAAACTCCAATGCAAAAATTTTGGGAGTAAGGAAAGCAGGTAACCTATAAGGTTCTCCTGTAAAACCATATATTCTTAAAACAGTGAAATCCTTATACAGAAACCAATCTCCGATTCTATCCTCAGGTGAGGATTGCATCATGTTTTTCATCTCTTCCAATACCTGGGGTAACATCTCATCAAACAACATCTTGTATATTTCTGACATGATAGAATTTGTAAATTCAAACATGTTGATTTGCTTGCGCAAATATGAGGAGAAGATGGTACTTAAAAACTCTAATTCGGTGACGTTCGAACACAGCAACATGTTCAGTAAATAAGTCTTAAACTTAAAGAACCTGACCTTTTGAAACTCGCTCAATTGAAGATGTATAGCTTTTGCTAAGTACTCGTCTAAACTGAGTACATGAACTGGCTGAGACTCAGAACTTAATGAGCTTATTTTTAATAGAAAGCCCAAAATGACATCATTTACATGACAATCATCTTTTAGACCCAAAACTTAACAGACTAAGGACACAACTAACTAAACTTCATCTTTGAAAATGTGAACAGGATAGGGCAAAAAGCGATCGTCTAGTGATTGACCATTTTTAAGGATACTTGAAAATAATTTACAACGGACCTCAGTTTCACAATTTTTATACACCTCGGCTAAAACAGAGTCATTTACAGGTTCACGACTATTAGGGTAGTTATCAGGCAAGTTCAGGTTTTCACGGATGACCCTGGCATCAATTTTACACAGTATCCTAGATGCAGACTGACTTATGATAACTCTCTGAGAAGAAGAATAATTAACTGCGCACCATTCTACGAACTCAGCAAAATGCAGGGTCTGTTCAACAGTAAAATAATATAAAAATGATTTACATGCATTTAGGATATCATTACCTTATGAATTGTACTGCCATAACCTCTCTTTGCTAACTGATACACTTCCCATAGACAAAAAGGGTTCACACACTCCTCTGTCTCTGTCGACCAGGTATTCTTCTTTATCATCCAAAATGTGACTAAACCCTTGAAAATCTTTTCCTTTTTCCATAATTCAGACAACAACGGTAATTAGGTGGATGAATTTCGGGCATCCGGGACTTACCTGTTACTGTGATTATGTGTATTTAATATTGACTGTTGAGGTTGGAAAGCATGCAGGTCCTTTTCAATCATCCGGCACTAATAAAAAAATAATTCTTGAGCAAGTCAACTTTGTTTATATAGGACCCCACTCCGGAGACCCCCTTTAGTGGTTTCCGCCAAACCTCTTTTGCCCGCGGAATGCACCACGAGTTGCCACGTGTATTGTTGTTTGCATTCCGCTACCACTTTTTATCTCCAACCACCGCGCAACTTCCTGCTCCGGATCTGTCAACTACCATTGATATATTTCGCCTTTATTTCCCAGCCATCGGATGAAGCGACACGTACCCTATTCCGCCGAGCTCCTTTGTTTTATCAAAAGTGCAAGTCTATCGGGCAGAGTTCACAATGACCGTAGATCTTATCGAGCCGGATCAGCGACCGTTGATCCACACGTCTCGTTGAACACCCCATATATCCTTATCTTTCTCGCATCTTTATAAAGAGGAGACATTATAAGCCTTCGATCTCCATCTCCTCTCTTTACACCATTGGATCCCGTGATAATTCATCGCTTACTCGCCCTTTGTCATACCTTTATACCATAATATTTAACCAAAATTTGACAAGCAACCATTATTTCCTTTTTATCATGGTCCCTTTGAGCCTCTGCTGGGTAGAGTTGTTAACAACTGGCTCCATCTGGGGATGATATCCTCCCTGTGAGGTATCAAAGGACTCGTAGACCAGGTGCCTGTCTTTAATCTTTCGTAATAACTTCTATAAAACCTATCTTTTGTTTTTTGTAGATATATTGTTTTTATTTTTAGAAAGGAATGGCACGCCTCCTGAATCTTAGGGCCTTCACCGTGGATTTCAAATACATTCGGCTTACCATCCATATTGACTTGTAAGGAAAATAAGTATTTACAAGCTATAATACAAACTTTACCCTCCTCCTTAGGACAAGTAATGTTTCAGATACCTTCCATTGACAGGGTTACTATCCAGAGGAACCCCATTTGGATATTCTAGCAGAAATGCATTTTGTCCTCTGTATCCAGCAACAACATAAGGAACTACCCACATATTATCAAATTTCCCATGTTTGTCTTCTTTAGGAGCATCCCACTTCAAGACCAAATCATCAATCTGAAAATGTTCTTCTTTGATTCTCCTGTCAAAAGTATTTTTCATTTTTTCCTGATGTAACTGCACCTTGTCATAAGCCTTATTTCTTCGTTCTTCCAGCTCAATAATCTTATTTATCCTCCTTTGCATGTGATTTGGTTCTTCTTGCTGATTTTGAAAATATCTCATAACTGGAACACCCAATGATGCTGGGAAAACAACTTCAGTTCCGTACACCAGTTCAAACGGAGACATACCGATTGACCGTTTGGTACTAATTCTGTCAGCTCACAGAGCATACTTGAGCTTGGTGTGCCATGACTTCTTATTATCTTCCAACAGCTTCCTGATGATCCTTACTAGGATGATCCTTACTAGGCTTTTATTTGAAGATTCAGCTAACCCATTTCCCTGCGGATAATAGGCAGTTGAATGATTGAGACTTATATGATATTTTTGACAGAAGTCAATCATTTTCTTGGACTTAAAAGCAACTACATTGTCTGTTACTATTCTTTTGGGGAATCCAAATCGAGCCAATATATTTTCCTCAAGAAAATCCATGATTACAGTTTCGGTGGCTCTTCTAGTGGGAATTGCTTCAATCCATTTTGTAAAATAATCCGTAGCTGTCAGAATCCATTTGTGTTGTCCTGACGAATTGGGGTTTATCTCACCAATAAAATCCAAACCCCACTGTTGGAAAGGAGCTTCTATTGTTATTGGATTTAAAGGAAGAGGAAGTACCTTTCTCTTACCATCAAAAATTTAGCATTGATGACACCTGCTGGTTTCTTTTCACACATATGAAAATAATGCTGGCCAATAATAACCTGCTCTTAAAATTTTGTTTGTGGTCACCTTCCAAGAATGATGTCCTCCACAATCTCCCTTATGAAATTCTTTGGCTGTTTGCTGAGCTTCATTCTCTAAAAGACAGTTTAGTAACACTCCTCCGGGGTCTTTCCAATAAAGATATTTATTTATGATACAAAATTTGGCAGCTTTAAATTTTATGGATCTCTCCCTTGACTTACTCGGTCCTTCTGGTGCTTGTAAATTGTGAAGGGCGTAGAAAATATCAGAATACCACGGATATGCCACAAAATCAGCCATTACTTCTACTCCTGTATCTAACTGATTAACCCGGTGAGATAAGAAATTAATTTGCAAAGCCTCACAGTTTGAATTAGCCATCATCTTTGCTAATCCTTGTCCTCTAACCAGCTTAGTAGGCTTTATCTCTATGTCATATTCCAGTAATGTAGCTATCCATTTTTCCCTTCTACCTTCTGGATTAGGTTGTGTCAAGATTTCTTTTACTGCAGCCATTGGAACATGTGCAATTATATGTGAATGCAGAATATATACTCTGAAATCCTTCAATGCTTTAACTAAAGCATATTCTTGCTTCTCCATGATATCATATTTCAATTCCCCATCCCTCAACATTTTGCTAAAAAATGCTATGGGCTGTTCCAAGTTCTCATTATTCTTTTTCAATAGAACTGCTGCTATAGTATATTCTTAAGCATATGAAAATACCGAGAAATATTTGGTAAAATATGGACTCACCAACATAGTAGCATCTGATATTGCTTTTTTGATTTCCCAAAAAGACTTTCTGGCTTCAGCATTCCATTTCACCTCATGACCCTTCTTCAACATATTTGTGATATTCATTAGGATCTCAGCAAAGCTTGGCACAAACCTTCTTAAAAAATTCACCTGCCCCAAGAATGACTATATTTCCTTCTTACTCTTGGGTTGTCCTACTTTCAAAATTGCACTAACCCTTTCAGGATCAATTTTTATTCGATCCTTGGATATTATATGGCCCAACAACTTTCCTTCTTCTAATGCAAAATTGGATTTCTTAGGATTCAATGATATACCGAAATTTCTACACTTCATGAAAAATTTCTCTAGATGATGTAAATTTTCTCTGTCAGATTTTGAATAGACTGTAATATCATCCATGTAGATTACCACAAAATTCCCAATTTCTCCTGTAAAAGCAATGTCCATAGCCTGCTGGAAATTAGCTCCTGCATTCATTAATCCAAAAGGCATATTTGCATACATAAAGGTTCCCCAAGGTGTAGTAAATGCAGTTTTCTCTTGATCTTCAGGTAATACCTTGATCTGATTATAGCCAGAAAAACCATCTAACATTGAAATTCTTTCAGCTCCAACTACTTTCTACAATATATGGTCCATCTTTGGCAAAGGATAATTATCCTTCATAGAAACTTTGTTTAAATTCTGGAAATCTATACACAATCTTATTTCTCCATTCTTCTTTCTAACAGGAAGCAGGTTTGCAACCTACTTTGAAAATCTTAGAGTTACAATGATCTCGGCGTCAAATAACTTGTTAATTTCCTTCTCAATAATAGGAAGCAACTTAGGGTTTATCCTTCCGAGCTTCTGTTTGAAAGGTTTCTCCCCAGGCTTTATAGGAATAGTATGTTGTATGATAGATGTATCATACTCCTTAAGATCCTCATAACTCCAAGCAAATACATCTGTATATTTTTTCATTAATTTCACATATTCTTCTTTTTCTTTTTCAGGCAATTTCTTGGATAATTTTATAATATCAGGATTCTCTTCAGTGCCAATATTCCTATCTTCAACAGCATTCTCAATAGGTTTTACCTTGGGGTTCTTAGCCACATCATTCTGATCAAAACATTTTTCGAAAGGAATTAAACCCCTTAGTATGAAATTATTTTTTAATTGAATAATATCCTTACCTCCTAAGGTTCCCTTCAACTTTTCAGCGCCTTCCTTTTCTTTGTCAAGTTCTTCATCATCTTGAAAGTTCTCACCGTCATCATTTTCGGTGTCAATATGAGTATTTACAAATTCTCCTGATAATTCCAAAAACCTTCTGGTCTACATGTCGTCTTAAAATACCTGCCAATATTTATAATTGTCAGGAATAGATGGTCTATTTACAATGTCCACCTGATATTCTTTCTGACCAGCAATAGGGGTTTTGAATTTTCCAGCAACTACTGCCAGAGAATCTGCCACCATATTTTCATGCCTGGAAACCACTTGAATCGTGTGCTCCATGAAAAATTTGCCAATCATATCCCACACTTTATTCCTATAAGCCCTCATTCGAGGATGCCTTGTTTGATAACTGTCATTCACTTGGTTTATCACCAATTCTGCATCTCCTAAAACTTTTATCCTTTGTGCTCCTAAATATTCCAAAGCATGCAACCCCAGTAATAAAGCTTCATATTCTGCTACATTATTGGTGCATTCAAATGTTAATTTATATGATAAAGCTTTGAAATCCCGAATAGTAGAAATTATATACACACCAGCCCCAGCACCTATTTTTGCAGCAGATCCATCAAAGTACATAGTCCATAAACCTTCCCTTTTTTGTTTTTCCTCCAAAGCATCTTGTTCCTTCATATCTTCTTTTTTATCTTCTTCATACTTCTCCTTTAATGTGGCTTCTAGATCACATGGAACAGTATCATTAAAGAAAATAGAAGACCCCAAATCAATATCAACAACATATATATGATGAACTTCAGGTTTATCTTGACTACTCACTACATAAGGAGTCATTTTTTCACTATACAACCTTCTGCTCCCATCTTGAACAGGAATCGTAGCATATGACGTATCCATCTGTAAACTACCTTTTAACTTCGAGGTCCAAGATCTTGAAAACAATACCCCAAATTTAGGTGGAATATCTGCTACTACCACATCCATGACTATAGTTTTAGATGGCAACTTGTTTAGAGTCACTACCATATCTTTGATCAAACCAAGGCATTTTACTCTTCTAGAGTCAAAATAATACAAATCTTTATAGGGCCTTGTCACTTCTAGTCTCAAAATTTCAACTACTCCCTTCGGCATTAAATTATGTGATGCTCTAGAGTCTAACATAGCATTATGGACCACCATATCATGCACATTCAAACTCAAATAGAAAGGAGGGACCTCCTCATTCTTTAAATTTTCAACCTTTGACCCAAATGAAATAGCAGGATTATCATCATTCAACTCTAAAATATCAGATTTTTATTCCCCTTGACCTTTGATCATTCTTGCTATGGTGTCTCTATATTCATTGTTTCTCAACAACTCATTAAATGGAACATAAATTTTTAAATTTGAAAGCTCATTTTGCAAATTAAAACTGGAACCAGCCCTTTCTACATCAATTGGGGCCACTTGCTTCATTCTTTTATCTCTTTGTACCTCATTTTCAGCTTCTTTATTTACAAGAGAATTTTTTGCACTTCTTTTCCCTTTTCTGCATTTAGGGAACTCGTGGAAGGTTGATTTGTGTTTTCCTTCCCTTTATTTATAAAAACCTCCCTGTTTCTCAATCTGATTTTCCTCTGCACATAATCCATAGCATGTAAATAACCCCTTTGGTACTGTTCTGCCTCCCTTTCAAACTCCTCATTTCCACCTTTCTGTTCAAACATGTTATGTTCTTCTTCAGTAAGATATACATCTGAATCCAGCTCTCCAAAAAGATGAATTTCATTTTCAGTAGGATCCTCTTCATCAACAACATAATACTCAGGAAACGGTGGTCGAATTTGCTGTCCTTCCTGATTTCTTGGGTTTCTTATGTTTCTCTGCCTATTTTGTGGAGGAACAAGAGGATTTGGTCTTCTAAAATTGGGGTTCCTGATTTGAGGGTCGGCTTGTTCTCTGTTGAACCCCCTATTTTCCATAGTTAATCTATCCATCAACTTTTCCATCGTTTTCAACATCATTTCAAATTTGACATCATTAGTAGAAGAAGCAAAAGGAAAATTTTCGTCCTTTTTCCTCCTATTAATATCTCTATGTTTCATTTTTCCACTGGCCATCATATTTGCTTCTACTTCTAAAGCATCTATAAACATTGCAGCAAGGGTTGCTGATTTTCTTTCCCTTAATGAGAATGCAAAATCATTGTCAAAGGCTCCAACATAATGTAATTTGGCAGCGGCCATAGAAGGTTTTATATCTTGAGGAATGGAATTATAAACCCTCATGAATCTACTGGAGAATTCATGGACAGATTCGAAACTTCCTTTTTTGAGACTGTTATACTGAGACAAGAGTTGTAAAGGATTCTGTTTATCATCCCATCTATCTAGAAATGCATTTTGGAAAGATTGAAAGTTCATTATAGACCCATCTGGCAAATCTTTAAACCATTTCTTTGCCTCCCCTGATAAACTTTGAGAAAACAACCGCATTTTGACATCTGGATAATCAACTTCTTCTAAGTTGATGAAATCTTCAAACTTGGCAATATGCTGCTTTGCAGTTATGTCACCTTCTCCATCAAACAAATAAATTCTTTGGGAATAATTCTGAGGAAGGTCATGTAATAAAGCAGGCAACCGCAAGGGAGAAAATATGGCTGCCATCGGTCTAGGTGGGTTCAAAGGCACTGAAGGCCTTTGAGTATTTTGAGAAGCAAATGTTTCAACTTTCGTGGTTTGTTGCAAATCTCTCCAGAGGGAATCCAACAAATAAGATTCTAATCTACATGAATCAAACTCAGTATTCTGCAGATCAGACTCAGATTTCATTTTCAACAAACTCCTTCCAACACTAACTTCCCATTTTGGATCAATAGGAGAATCTTGAGAAGATGATGTACCAAAAATAGGAAAACCTAACTTTTCTTGATCTTTCCTCTTAAATAAATATTCCAGGTCTTTAAGACTTTTTAAAACTTTTGTATCAGAATTACCTCGTGTGTGTCTTCTCGAAGCCATACTGACTCTTTTAGATTCGAAAATTTTACAATGGAGTTGCCAGGGAAAATATACAACCCTTTCTACTAAAAAGAATTCCCATTTTCCCACAGAAATATTTCTTCAACTTTGTCGTTCTCTCCAAGGCACATGTTCACTTTCGTTCCTCGGCAACGGTGCCAATTTGTTAGCACTCAGAATGTACCTAGGTTGTGAAAGATAAATTCCAAGGTAACAGCAAAACCACTTTTAGAAAGAAACTTCCTTTTCTTTCCAGAGAGGGATCTCTCAAATACAGATTTAACAACGCCAGGTATAACTCAACACTCAAAGATTGTATAAATGGTTGAAAAAACAAGTAACCATTGGGAAATGGAGTCACATATACATAAATATATCACAAAGACATATGCATGATATTTTGTCAAAGGAAAGATAACCATTCCATCACAGTCATTCATTTAGTTCAGGTGAAACATAAGAGACAAGGAAAGAGCCCATTAATATAGAGCATCAAAGATGAATTCTATATTAACTTTAGTAGAAAATGTATAAAATATCTGAAGCAATGATCAGAGCATAAACGAATGAATTCTAACCATTAAACACTATGCTTCAGATATGAAGAAAAACAGAATGAAGTGTTACACTGGAAAAACAATCACAGAAAAAGAGAAATACATACTGCAATGTAAATGACGCAGGAATCTCTGATAACTCTTATGCACTCAATTTGTTATTCAAAAATATACATCTTCAAAGAAACATTCAACAATAAGATGGGTTCCAACCCCCATCATATAAAATAGATGCACTTATATACATAAAATCATTTCATCTTCCAAGAAGATTTATAACTGAATAACCGGCTTAATCAAAGTCTTGTAAATATATTCCTAACTCCTAGGAATAAACTACTAGCTTCGATCCTAACAGATCATTAAGTTAAAATCAACTCGGTAACATGGCCTCATCCAAGTAGCTCCTCAGCGTGCAACACCTGTCTTCATGATTGAAGGATATACTTCATTTTTTCAAATCTTTCTATGGCTCTCCATTGCTCCGCGCTTGGAATATCATATTCGATCATCTCGCCTATGGACACCTCCAGCTCCATGTAGGCTTCATAATACACCTTAGACAACCTTCCCCTGATGATTAGGAATTTCTGTAGTATCTCAAAATCTTCCGTGAGCTTATCCACGATGACTTTCCCTGTCAGCCCTTTTTCCAAATCGTCAAATTTGGAATGATCAATGCGGCTTTGTACCAATAGGTTGTGATAGTGCTCTTGAGAAAACATTCATCCCTCTTCATCCCAAAAGGAAGGAAGCCCGTCTTCGAATAGTTCTTTGAAATCCTGTTTGAAGTCATTAACCTGTGAGATCATTGCATTAGCTTTGTCTTGGACTACCTTCATTAGATGATGCTTATGGATAAACTTTTTGGCCCACAGTACCATTGCTATCCTGTCGTTTACTCCTATATCATGCAAATTTTGGTATGTTAATGAATTTAAGAAGTTTAACGCATTCTGGGCTATGGAAAGGGGTTTCCCGTCCATAGTTTCATTTACTAATTTCAGTCTTTGATTGGCCAAATTGATCAATATTCTTTGATCATCAATGTAGTTCAAGTAATGCCTGAATTTAGTAATTTCTATGGATAATGTATCCCAAATTATGTGCTTTTCTCCCTGGAGAGGACCCTTTCCTATGTTTCTTTCTTTCAATTCATTAAATTTCTTTTGTAGCTGATTTCTACCTTGCAATATTTTATTTTTATTTTCAGTAACTTTGGCGAGCTCGGATTTAACTTTTTCATTTTCTACCTTTAGTCCTCTTATTTATTCATATTTCAGGCTGACCTAGGACATAGGCACTAGTAAGTCATATACAGAAGAATCATTTAATGGTTTCTCAATATTCACAATGGACAGGCCTTCATCAGTGGGAGTCTAGCTCATCAATTCTTCCATAATCTCTTTTTCATCGTTTGGGTCCTTTTTCAGTAGGGATATTTGTGCTATTAGCTCATCCCGCTCTATTTCCCATTTGTCTTTTTCTTCTTGTAATTTGACAGCTTTTCTTTTATGCTCCATCATCTCCTGGTGAATCTTGTCCTTCTCTTCTTGTAATGCCAATAATTCGGATGATTGAACATGTTCTGTACTTGGGATCTTCAACCTTTTCTTCAAAACCTGGAGGGCGTTGTCCTTTTCTTCCAGAAGTCTTTTGATTTCTTGGGTGTTATCTCTTTCATTTCCTGAGCTGATAATGTCTGCTTGTAGCTTTTTAATTTGAATGGAATTGGCCTTATTTCCAACTTTCTCATGTTTTAACTGAACTTCTAACTTGTCTACCAAAATTTGTAACTTATTAACTCTCATCATAGCATGCAATAAATCTGAATAAATAATGTCACCTATTTTCTTATGTAACTATATTTTTTCTGGTACACACTAATCTTGTCCAATTTTACCTCCATTTCTGACATTTTCTTATCACTTACCATGGCCAATTTAAAAGTATTTCTTTCTATGTCCTTGGTAGAAATCAAGGAATTTTTTGGATTATTAAAACTCCTAACCCACGGGAGTAGATTCCTTTTCTCTGCTAGGGACTGCTTTCGCTTCTCCACATAACTGGCCATGAGTTCCTCTTTGGACTTGAAAACTGGGCTTGATTCTGAATTGTCTACACCTTTAAAATAAAACTAATTCACCTGTACAAATTTTGTAGGGACCAAAACAACTCTTTTTAAATCATCTGAAATAACTTCACTTAAAGCTTTATCATCTTGAAACAACCTAGCCTTTTTATGTGAATCATCCTCATCCACTTCCATGCTTTCAACTTCAGAAAGACTCCTTTTAACCAAAATATTAGGACCCTCTGTCACTTGAGATACTGCAATCAGTATAGTACTTGCATTTTCATCAGATCTTGGAATTTCCATAAAATGAAACAAATTGGCTGTCTCGCTTAGGCCTTCAACACCTTGGTGGTCAAAAGGCTTGTTTTTATTCGCCTGGTTTCTCAGGGAAACCATATGATGTGGATGATAATTTACCCTTTGCTCCGTTTAAAATTCCATGCTTTCCAACAATTTTTCTATAAACACCAGAGCACCTTTACTTTTGAAAATAAAAGAACCAACTTTGAGAGGGAACTTAATATTTGAAGATTTCTTAAAATCCCCAAAGTGTTCTTCTTCTGAATGTAATCTTTGTCTCATAAACTCCAATGCAAAAATTATGGGAGTAAGGAAAGTAGGTAACCTATAAGGTTCTCCAGTAAAACCATATATTCTTAAAACAGTGAAATCCTTATACAGAAACCAATTTCTGATTCTATCCTCAGGTGAGGATTGCATCATGTTTTTCATCTCTTCCAATACCCGGGGTAACATCTCATCAAACAACATCTTGTATATTTCTGACATGATATAATTTGCAAATTCAAACATGTTGATTTGCTTGGGCAAATCTGAGGATAAGATGGTACTTAAAAACCGCAATTCGGTGATGTTCAAACACAGCAACATGTTCAATAAATAAGTCTGAAACTTAAAGAACCTGACCTTTGGAAACTCACTCAATTAAAGATGTATAGATTCTGCTAAGTACTCGTCTAAAATGAGTAGATGAACTGACTGAGACTCAGAACTTAATGAACTTATTTTTAATAGAAAGCCCAAAATTACATCATTTACATGACAATCATCTTCTAGACCCAAAACTTGACAGACTAAGGACATAGCTAACTGAACTTCATCTTTGAAAATGTGAATAGGATAGGGAAAAAAGAGACCATCTAGTGATTGACCATTTTTAAGGATACTTGACAAGAATTTACAACGGACCTCAGTTTCACAATTTTTATACACCTCGGCTAAAACGGGGTCATTTACAGGTTCACGAATATCAGGGTAGTTATCAGGAAAGTTCAGGTTTTCACGGATGACCTTGGCATCAATTTTACACAGTATCCTAGACATAGACTGACTTACAATAATTCTCTGAGAAGAAGAATAATTAACTGCGCACCATTCTGCGAACTTGGGAAAATGCAGGGTCTGTTTAGTAGCAAAATAATATAAAAATGATTTACAGGCATTTAGGATATCATTACCCTGCGAATTGTGCTGCCATAACCTCTCTTTGCTAACTGATACACTTCCCACAAACAAAAAGGGTCACACACTCCTCTGTCTCTGTCGACCAGGTATTCTTCTCTATCATCCAAAATACGACTAAACCCTTGCAAATATTTTCCTTTGTCCATAATTCAGACAACAACAGTAATTAGGTGGATGAATTTCGGGCATCTGGGACTTACCTATTACTGTGACTACATGTATTCGAGATTGACTATTGAGGTTGGCGAGCATGCAGGTCCTTTTCATTCGTCCAACGCCAATAAAAAAATAATTGTTGAGCAAGTCAAATTTTTTTTATATAGGACCCCACTCTGGAGACCCCCTTTAGTGGTTTCCACCAAACCAATTTTGCCCATGGAATACACCACGAGTTTCCACATGTACTGTGGTTTGCATTCCGCTACCACCTTTTGTCTCCAACCACCACGCAACTTCCTGCTCCGGATCTGTCAACGACCATTGATATATTTCTCCTTTATTTCCCAGCTGTCGGATGAAGCGACACGTACCCTATTTCGTCAAGCTCCTTTGTTTTATCAAACATGCAAGTCTATAGGGCAAAGTTCACAACAACCATAGATCTTATCGAGCCGGATCAACGACTGTTGATCCTCATGTCTCGTCGAACACCCCATATATCCTTATATTTCTCACATCTTTATAAAGTGGACACATTATAAGCCTTCGATCTCCATCTCCTTGCTTTACACCGTTGGATCTCGTGATAATTCATCACTTACTCGCCCTTTGTCATACCTTTATACCATAATATTTAACCAAAGTTTGACAAGCAACCATTATTTCCTTTTTATCATGGTCCCTTCGAGCCTCTGCTAGGTAGAGTTGTTAACAGCAGGTACACAGGTGCCAAATCAAGCAGAGCAGCAAAAGCACAAAAGAAAAAAAGACAAAAAGAAGAAATACCATCAAATCCAGATGACAATGGTCCACATCAGTCAACTTGGGTTGACCACTGTAGTTGATCCAACCAAATTGAGGGATGGAGAATTAGGGAAACTCTTGGAATCACTGACAATCGAAGCAAAAACAAGGATCCAAAACAGACGCAGGGATCTCGACGATAACGAAAAAGAACAAGTCGAGTTCCTTAACAAATGCAGAAACCTAGTTAAATTTGTGATACTAGGTCTGATAGAGGTCGACACTGACAAGCCATTAGAAAAGGCTTATCATCTATTTGAGAGCGTGGTGTCGGTGCTACAAGCACAAAGGAAGGATACAAAAGAAGAGCAGAAAGAAGAAATAGCTCGACTGCTAACACAGCAGCACACAACTTTTTCAAAAGAATACAAGGTACTGCGAGATCACATGGAGGAGTCGGTCATTACAGAAGAAGTATTGAAATATTGGCCTGCTTATTATTGGAAAGTCTATTAGAAAATTTGACAAACCCGATAAGAAATCCAAGCGCTCGAGAAAAGAAAAGCACAGAGGAAGAACTCAGAAGCACAATTGCAAATCAAATAGTGCTCGAAACAACCAAATTATAGAAGCATGAGCGACAAGCACACTAGTGGGTGCAGCAAGCCATTCCAAGTTTAGAAAAATTAGACATCATCTACCTACAGATGAAATGAATTTTTGAGACAACCGAGGAAAAGGACCACTTTATGGGTCCCGACATGGAGAAGATAGCAGAATTTTCCATTCAAGAAAAGATGTCGATATTATCAAGTCTGACTACATTAACCATCGACATCCAAAAAATACTGCAAATTTGGATGGCATTCCAACACTAGCTAGCAGTGACAGCTGAAGCAATTGTTGAATTCTGTGTGCAGAAAATACCAACCATCAGACTTCATAGCCCATAGAGATCAAACACAGAAATAACTACTTAGGGAAGGAAAAGACATTTTTGGTACCTCCCTGTTTCTTTGGGATGAAGAAACATTTTTTTTGTGGGGGAGATGTTGGAGGAGCAAGATGGTAAGTTGACTTGAATGATCAGCCAACTAATGAGAGATTAGGTCGTCCAGATAAGGTCGTGTCGGTTGATCGAACCGACAGGTAGTTATTTGTAACTGTTTGTAATTCATATATATTAAGCTGTTGAGCCAGATGAGAACTCGATTCAGTTCTCTATACTGTATCGACCCTTTCATTATAATATAATATTTTATTTCACTTACTTGTTCTTGTCTCTTGTATCTGTTATGTATGTATGTTCTTAATGTGTATTATTGGTAACCCTATGTGATCTATGAGATTACAATAGGCGTTGTATCAACAATCACTCCCAACAATAGGAGCCCCGTAAAAAAGTATACATATTACAACATAATCTCAATATGCTTCCCCTGAATGATGAAACACTCTTCCCCAACATCCCAGAAACCCCACCAAAGTATTTCATAGTAGTCATAAGGTTCGCATCGGGGGAACCTGCATGAACTTGAGCAATCCACTCTAGATTAGCGTATCCCGCACACCCACGTTCCTCGGGGTCTACCTCCATAGGTCTTTACAATCCCACTCCCTCCACATAGATTTAGCCATCCTCCAGAACAAAAAAATATCTTTTAGACACATATCACACACAAAACCCCATCCAGGGATGAAATTGCCCCTATTTATCTAAACTAAAAGACCCGAGTACCAACTTTTGGATGAACAGGTGTGACTTGGTTGTGCTTTTTGGCTAAATAGTTATGACCTAGGTTGCACTTGTTCCCTTGACAGGTGTGACTGGGTCATGATTGTTTGGACAAAAAGCATGACCCAGGTGATGAAATTTTCTTCGAAAAGTGTGACCTAGCCCAAAAACCCTTTCAGTTTGGCCTAGTCCTTTGGGTGATCAAACCAAAAAACTAAACCATTGAAAATGATGGTTTTGGCATGCACTCTTACCTGTAAGTCGCATATCAAAAAACCATCAGTCGAAATGGAAGAAATCAGTGAAATAAGTCTGGGGTCCTCCAGTCCAACTCATCACTGAACATTAACAATGTCACATGTCATGTTCCCCCCCCCTATTTATAGGCCTGTTGAGGCCTGGAAATTCTTAGGCAACAACAGCAAGGGATTCTCCCCAGTCAACGTTCCCAACTAGCCCGTGACTGTTTGGTATAGGGAATTCGTCCGGTTTGCGGCCCAGCTACCATAGATCAAGTAACAAAAAATAAAATTTTTACGGGTTGCGACCCAGTCCACCGTGTGTATTTTTGTATTTTTTGACTTTAAGTATGATATGCACGTGCCTAATTAACCATGCATGGTGATAAAGGATGCAAGGAGTATTCACAACGTGATGCGCAGGTTCTTACCTCTCATCTTAGAACTCACAAGCATCTAAATCACATATGCAGCAATAAAGTAAAACTACCTATCTATCTATCTATCCTTGGGGAGCCAATTTGTAACTTATTTATGAGTAATGTGTATTGTGCATGCATTATAAAGAGAAATTACAAATAATTGATATTCCTTCCCACAACACATGAACGATTAAAGATATTTAGACAATTAGATAGCCAATTGTTTATGAACAGCATGCATTACTCAAGGTGGTAATTTCACAGAATAAACCAGAAATCATTCAAACAAGAACATAGGCTCTAAGAGTTAGAACGATCTCACAGTTAATGGACAAAAGATGGAAAAATGAAATAGTTCATCTTTCACCAATCCATAGCATAGCATTTGAACGTCCCACCAAACTTTCTCCGACAGGCAAACAATAATTCTCTATTGCAAAAAAAGTAGTTCTTCTTACAATATCTCTTTACATGTCTCATTGGGAAAAATCCCCTTGTTCTTCTAAGTCTCCTATATTTATTCAAAAAAATGAGACTGTTGGGCTGCCCACAAATAACCATTGCGCTTCCCAACTCTTTTCCTCCCAAAACTTCCCTCAAATGTTTACAAAATCATTGCATATTACAAAAGTGAACAATCCTTTACGAGGAGGGCCCCACTTGAGTATTCAGAAATTTCTTCCACACCAAAGCCTCAGAGGCGATGCCTTCAAACGCACAAGGTTCCAAAAATTACATGTTTATCTTGAACTTCATAGCTTGGTTCTTGATGGACTCAATTCTGGCCACACTTAAATAAAGCTAATCGTCCAATAGCTGCACATTGATGGCAGAATGATCTACTTCACTCCTTAAGACCCGGTGGTCGAGGGCCTTAATGTCCTATATTTTTGCTTCCTCCTATTGATACCTCTTTTGTAAAATCTCCAAAAATGAGTTGTGGTCTAGAAAAACATCTAGCCTTTGCTCAGATTCTGCTTGGCACCAGTTATAGGTAATCAGGAGCCTTCTAAAAAATTTTGTGCATGCTCCTTTCGTTTTTCTAACAGCCTTTTTGAAATCCTTTGCTGTGTTTATAGCAAATTCTAATAAGTCGTAATCTTGCTTAAGATCCTGTCGATCTTTTGAGGGCAAGCCTGCAGGAGTTTCTTCATTATTTTCCAGCCTTGCATTCTTGCTGTCAGGACTTCCATGACGTCCTGAGATCTATCAACAAAATAAGAGGAAGCCTCCAGAATTTCCTCTAATCGGCCATCTACTTGCAAGAATTTGCATCTCTCCTCTTCTATGGTAGTCTACAGTTGAAGCATCTTGGATTTTTGTTCCAGTACATGTTCGTTGAAAGGCTGGAGGTCAACCTACTGCTCCTTTGCTTCCTCTAAAGCGGTTGTTAGAAAATAAATGTGCTCTTGAAGTTTCATCTCTTGTTCCTGAGCTTGCTTCTCACTTGCCTCCAAAGTGGTCTTTTGCAGCTCTAAGTCTTCTATCTTTCCCAGCAGTTTTTCCTTCTCTACCCTTAGCTCTTGATACTCTTATTGCACTCTCTCCAAACACTCTTGTGTAGTTTCCATAGATCTTCTTTCCGCTTGGAGAACCTGCAATTCATCCTTTGAAGACCTCATCTCTTTTTGCATGTCCTCATATTTTCTCTTCAGCTTACTGTTTTCTTCTCTCTCTTTTCTTAATGTGTCTTTCAGCTGAGAATAAGACTTCCTGGATTGCTCCAGATTTGTCATTATTTTGTCCACATTATCCTCCGAAGCATGGATCAATGCAGCTCCTGCTCGAATAGTTAATCTGGGATCTCAGTCTGTTCCAAATACAATGGGCGTATCCATTATCATCTTCCTGGATAGACCTCCTATTTCAACCTTCCTTTCCATTCTCTTCACTATCCTCTATGTCTCCTTGTCATAGAAAACAGTATTGAAATCAAGGATTTCTTCCCCTACCTTCTGTTCAAAGGGGACCAATTTAAGTGTGGGGCTGACAGCCGGTACTTCTGGGTCCTAAAACTTGGGGTTCCCCATATCCTGAGTCTGAATATCAGCTGTGTCAGAGGCTAACTATTCTATCGGTGTCTGGGTCAGCTTCATCCTCTCTGCCTCTTGTCTCTTGAGTTCCTCATCTAGCTTTCTTTTTCTTTCTTCTTCTTCATTTCTCGCATCTTCCTCTGCTTTTGCTTGTTCATCCGGCCCCTTCCCACCTTTGGTGGTGATATTATTTTTGAACCTTTTCCTCAAAGTTGCTATATTCAATGCACTACGGAAGATGGATTCTTCTCTATCCCAATGGTGGGTGTATTCGAAATGGATGTTGTTCTCTTTGCAGTTTCCACCACTTTGCTGTGGGAATCATTTATGTGAGAGGGCATTTCACCGAAATGAAACTTATCCAACTCTTCTACAAACTCATCTGCCTTATTTACTCTGGTAAACTTATATCTCCCTAACTTGAAGGGCAAAGGGGGATAGGCAGTCTTCTTATGTTCAAACAAAAAACTCCCAATGCCATCCAGAAATACTTGCCTAACTGCCTCTTTATGAATGATGTAGTCTGTGGCATATTTGGGCAGTAGGGAGGGTGCTATGGAGCCTCCAAACATTTTGAAGTAGATTCCATCCTCAATTACAAAATAATCTGCATATTCTTCGATTACCTGCAATTCCTCTTCCGACATGCAGTCACATTCTTTTAGGAAAATGAGAGTATACAATGGCATGATGAAATGTTCACAGACCTCCCGATAATGACTATGGTACTTGTGAGCCCATAGTGGCTTGTATGCAGAATAAACATGCATCCTCTCCTTGTTCTAGATATACCTTAGGCCAGGGAAAGTTTGATTGCATAGTATACAATCAACAAGTATGGAACTCATATAAAATGCATACCTCTTTTGGGACCCTCCTCCCAAAGCTGAGGCCATACAAGCTGAAAGACTGTTTGATACTATGTTGGCCTAGTTGAAAATGGTCCCCTGGGTTGCAACATAAAAAATAATTGGCATCCACTCCAATTTGAAGCTCCTGCCATGTGCTCTCCCAAAAATCATGTTAAGCATTAAGCCGATGAACCTGTATGGGGCCCTTAAGCTTGCTGTGTCATATTCTCCCATTGGCCTGGTTCTGAAATGTTTTCTGGACAACAACATTCTTTTAAGGGTCTCAACAAGGTCCATTCTAATATTTCTCAGCCAATCATCAGACAAAAATACTTGTGCTTCTGGCAGGTGGTAGGCCAGGGCTACATATCCTCGGCTATAGGTAGCATAGCCTTGTTTGTCAACATTTTCCAGGATCATAGTGGTTACATCTGCTTGTGGCAGAATCCAACCAATCACTTCAGAGCATGGGAAGAGCTCTGGTCTTGTGGAAATATTCATGAGTGAAGATCTCTCTATATTGGCGTATATGCCTTCTTCCTCCAATCCCATATCAGGCACCTCTCGGCGTGTGATCAACCTGTATATCTCTCACCATTGGTACTCAATCTCTACAGCAGTTATACACTTGGTGTCCTCATAAATATACTCGGTTTTAGTGACAAATTCCACGTCGGGATCCTCCTCGACCACAGGGGCCTTCTTCTTTTTCCTCTTCGACATTTTGAGTTCAAAATCTTCCTGTCATACATGAAATTATAATCATTATGCCACTTCCAAATAAGTTCCAAACATTGAGACAACAATGTGCAGTATTTCACTTCATCTATGTTTAACATGGCTGAAATTAGTTAAATGAAGCAAATATGTGCAAGCTAACACCGTTGTCTACTACCAAAATAGTTCTATCAACAAATCTCGAGCGAGGAAATAAAAACTACATTAAAGTGAAGAAAACTTGGGATCTATGTGGACGCCATGATCATCGCGCTGCGTTGGAAAATGGGGAGCTTATGCAAGTTTTTAACGGTACGTTTTTAGGAAAGACACTATCTATGTAATCTATGGTTGATATAACTCTATGCAGTGATACACCCCCTCCACCGGCTCGGGTTCGAAAATGGTCATGAATCAGGACACTTGAAACAACGCGACTATGGTTGAAGGCTAACGGAAACATGAAGAGGGGGAAACCAGTCTAACATCATAGGGAAGCCATGAACAACCCTTCCCTTTACAACCTATCATGATACGGGACAGATTAGCGCAGACAGCATAACAACCTTCTGCACCAATCTCCACAACCACTAAGCGTAGGGCTGAAAACATACAGCCGCAGAGTAAAACACCCTGTGGGTAACAAGACTCACCACCGATAGCTATGCTACAGGCCCCCATTATATACATATGTGAATGATGGGGCCAAGGGAAAATGGTCGTAGAAAACATAACCATAGAAACATCAATGAACGCTTCAAACAGAATGGGATAAGCAAATAAGAGCCTACCTGGCACATCGGCGCATATGGTGGGAGAAAACTGCTAAGCTTCCACGGTTGAGCCACCTGGAACGATGGTACACTGATAGCAGGGGTCCGAACGAGATTGAGTGGAATGACAGTGCATGAACATGATAGTGAGCGATAGTTGGAAATAGCAATAGAGTAATCCACATGCCCGACCCCATATATATATATATATATATATATTCAACCATAAGCGGCGGACGAAAAAATAAAAATCGGACAGTGGAGACAAATGGATCGGATGTCACAAGGACATTTCTTTCCACAACGTTGGGTGGAAAAACAACTATGCTATCCACAGAGCTAACTGAGAGAAACCAATAGTGCATTGGGGTTTCGCAAGACTAAACGTCGAGGCGATAGCGGTATAAGGAGCCGCAACGATGGGAACATAAAGGACATCATGCCCCACCATGTAAGGTCTGAATCGAAAGAGAAAAAAACTAAAAGATCGGAAAGGTAGTTCTTTCTGCGGCCGCAATGGCAGAAACCCAAAACCCAAGGATCAATGAAACAACAAAGCAGAGCTTGAAAGGTCAATACAATAATTGGGGGGCTTCATGGTTTGCCGTCCGCAACTGCGGAGAGAGTAGTAATAAAACATTCTGATGTGAAAACCAAAAGTTAGCTGATTGAGACAAATGCATCGGAGACAAATATCGAAGCTATATCTTATTATTTCTCTGCAATGGCGTGAGTACAAGCAAATAAAATTTCAATTCAAACACTTGAAAATGCATTCAAAGGCAATGATAAAGCTAATCAAACAATGGATCGTTTCAAGCATTAGACAAATTCTTTCTAAAGAATCATGAGATCAAATCAAAGAATCAAATCAAGATAATATAAGCAAAAGGAGGGTCCCGAAATTTTTTGAATTTTGGGAAAATGTTGCAGTTGCAACAATTGGCGACTACCTGGTGAACCCCATATTTCTGACTTAACTTCTTCCCATTGCAAGACCGTCTAGATAAAAGGTTGAAATCTTCTAGATGTTTGTACTCCTAAGCTGGCCAACCCATGCATTTAAATCATTTAGAAGCAGTCCATTCTTAGGGAAATGGTAACATCAGAAATATTTACAAGTCTGAATAACTCTTTTGAGGCCTAATAAGTGAGATTTATTTTACCCATCCTTAGGTAGTTTCCAGCTTGAACACCATAGGATTGTAACATATAGTAAATAGCACTATCCCTTTGTTCCTCATTCCCATGCCAACTGCACTTTTGTGCCATTTGAACTTTAGTTCTTTCGAGTCCTCCATCTGCCTATCTTTCTGAATTTTATTCAGGCTCCTCTATCCAAAGTGTCCTTTTGTGTGAGAGAAGAATTTACTTTTCATCTCATAGACGGAGAGGAACTTTTGGCAAGTTGAAATTCATTCTTTTGATACTTTGCTTTGATATGGATTGTTTCTTGAAGGAGTTTTGACTCTTGATAGCTTTTAGCTTTTCTGAAATCATGGCATGGGATCATTTATATATGATATACTATTTACCTTGCTTCCTTTCCGTGGGTCCTTTGCTGTCACTCCCTTGGACATTTTAGATGTGAAATGGATGGAGCCTCAAAATAGTATTCCATACCTCTTAATTCTGAGTTATTTACAGGGGTTAAGTAGGACTTCAATGAAAGCATGGCCAATTAGGAACACGGCTACTAGAAGACATTCTATGTTTTAAAAGCACAGTCTTTTGCTCAAGATTTCAGTTAATTAAGAACCCTGATGTTTCCAATGCAACCAAATTTTGCCTCTTTATTCAAACCAAAAGAACTAGCAACAAAGCATCAAAACAAGAGAAAACAACATCAAATCAATAAACAAAAAGAAAACAACATCAAAGCATTAAAGAAAAACAACATCCATTTATTTATGTACAAAGCAAAAAAGCAAAGAAAATGTGTGCCCACCCTAAAACAAATTCTTCAATCCAACGAGTTAAAGGGCTAGGCTGTAGTGTAGGCCAAAAACCTATCCATGGTCTAAGTGTACCATTTTTTAAATTGAAACCATGTCTACTAGTCTATAGTCATCCTTTTCATCCTGAGGAAGTTGAAGGAGCTCAGGCTGAGTGTCAATCATAGAACTGGCCTTTCTTGGTGCATGATATCTTAGTTTAATCTCGGTTAGATAATTTCCCAGCACAGAATTAGCATATTCATTACCTTCTCCCAACTTAGCGACAGTATGCTTCATGTAAGGTTCTCTCAAAATTTTAATCTGATTTGGGGTACCCCTAAGAGGCAACCATAAATGAGACCAGTCTGAAGCAAAATAACCTTTTAACCTGGTAGACCAATCTCGGTTCAGAATAATCCCATATCCCTCTGGTATGTCAGCCACCATAATGTCAATAAATTGACATATCTTGTTATTCGCAAATAAGCATATGAGAACATTCTTCATTTCTCCCACTACCTTGACACTTGTTCTATCTAATTGCACTACTTCCCAGGCAGTGGGCTCTAGCTGTCCATTAATCCTTTTGCAAACTTCAAATGGCATAACATTTACCGATGACCCAGAATCTACCAAACAATTATGCACATTATGATTCAGCATTTCTATAATCAAAAGAAAAGGCGGGGTTTTAGCTTTTTCTTCCCAACTTGGTTCAATATATTCTTCTCCTGGTTGATTTTGAGTGGGTACATCTATTTTAAGCTCCTTAATTTTTTTAGTGTTTCCTTCATCAACATCTACCTATCCTTTCACAGGTCTGACAGGCTCATTGATTGGCTCTATTTCCTGATTAACAGTAGTGACTTCAGGTGTTTTATCTTCAACATTGGCATTTATCTATTTCTTGACATTCATTTGCAACCTCTTAATCTTTGAAATTGTTTCATTGTCTTTAATTATCAAACCCATGTCCTTTGTTGCTATAGGTTTGTATTCAAACTTAAACGCATTCTCTTCTGTGTCGAAAAGCGAGACACCATCCGATAAGAACATGGTATCATCTTCTTGTTTCTCTATGGTCTTGTTTTTATTTTCCTCTTTACCACTGTCCTTAGTCAATTTAGAGTCTAGCAGCTGATTCATAACCAATGTCATTGAATTTAACCATTGAGGACACTTCTTTTCAGAATGAGGTTGTTGGTGGAAAGTGCAGAAATGATCCCCCCCTACCTCTGTTATATTCACTGATGCTGAATTGGGTGAAGGGATCTTCAATTGGTTGTTATCATCCCTTTTTTGGTAGTAGGGTTTGTAAGTTTTATGAACCTCCCTTTCTTTCTCCAGATCTATTATTCGGTTGGATAGTTTCTGAATCATTTTTAGCATTCCCTCAAAATCATGTGATTGTTCCTCTTTAGGTTTAGACAACAATAAGGTTCTTCTCCTGATAGTTTTTTCCTCAGGTTGCTTGGGATAGTATTCTATAATTTCCTTTTCAGCCTCTACCCTTCCTGCTTCTTCATAAGTCTCTACCAATGTAGGTCGAGTTTTCATCTTGGCAAACATGGCCAGCTCAAGTCCTAAGGCTGAGGTATAATATTCAATTAAGACTTTGTCTGAGGGTCTGTCAGTTTCAGAAAAGTTCTTTAAGTATGTTGAAAACCTTTGAGTAAAATGATGTACCTTCTCATATTTCTCGTTTTTTTGAAAACCAAGACCTTTCATTAGTGAGGCATGTGTCTTTTGGGCTGCGTATTTACTCCTGAAAATCCTTTTGAAGGTGTCCCAATCAGGAATAGATTTTGCAGGAAAACTGAAATACCAAGATGCTGCTGCCCCTTTAAGGGTATGCGGGAATAATCTACAGACCACATCCTTGTGTTTCCCAGACCTTAAACCTTCTATTGCTAAATAGAAACTTTGCAAGTGGTCATCTATAGCAGTATTTTTATCGGGATCAAACTTAGGCAGCAGCTTCTCAAAAGCTTGAGGTAGGTTATGCAATGGAGGTGTGAGGTTCAAAGGTGATCTAGCTCTCCAAGCGGGCAGTGGGTTGGGCTGATTCACATTTATACCAGCCATGAGAAAAGGTGAGAGAACAGGAGTCTGAGCAAAGAGCAACGTAAGGGGAAACTAGGCTTACTTGCTTCAAAGGTAGAACCAAAACCTGTGAGTACTTGGGTTAAGTCGAAAGCTTCAAAATATCTACTGGTGGGGTAATATTGGGAAAATAAGTTTCCATGGCCATCCATGCACTGGCGGCCCTCCTTCTAGCGCAAGAAACTATTGAGGCCTGGAAATTCACAAGAAACAACAACAAGGGATTCTCCCCAGTCAACATTCCCAACTAGCCCGTGACTGTTTGGTATAGGGAATCTGTCTGGTTTGCGGTCCGGCTACCGTAGATCAAGTAACAAAAAATAAAGGTTTTACCGGTTGCGGCCTGGTCCACCGTGTGTATTTTTTGTATTTTTTGACTTAAAGTATGATATGCACATTCCTAATTAACCATGCAGGGTGATAAAGGATGCAAGGAGTAGTCACAACGTGATGCACAGGTTCTTACCTCTCGTCTTAGAACTCACAAGAATCTAAATCACATATGTAGCAATAAAGTAAAACTAACTATCTATCTATCTATCCCCGGGGAGCCAATTTGTAACTCATTTATGAGTAATGTGTATTGTGTGTGGATTATAAAGAGAAATTACAGATAGTTGATATTCCTTCCCACAACACATGAACGATTAAAGATATTTAGACAATCAGATAGCCAATTTTTTATGAACATCATGCATTACTCATGGTGGTAATTTCACAGAATAAACCAGAAATCATTCAAACAATAACATAGGATCTAAGAGTTAGAATGATCTCACAGTTAATGGACAAAAGATGGAAAAACAAAATAGTTCATCTTTCACCAATCCATATCATAGCATTTGAATGTCCCACTAAACTTTCTCCGACAGGGAAACAATAATTCTCTATTGCAAAAAAAAGTAGTTCTTCTTACAATATCTCTTTACATGTCTCACTGGGAAAAAGCCCCTTGTTCTTCTAAGTCTCCTATATTTATACAAAAGGATGAGACTGTTGGGCTGCTCTCAAATAACCCTTGGGATTCCCAACTCTTCGCCTCCCAAAACTTCCCTCAAATGTTTACAAAATCATTGCATATTACAAAAGTGAACAATCCTTTATGAGGAGGGCCCCACTTGAGTATTCATAAATTTCTTCCACGCTAAAGCCTCAGAGGAGATGCCTTCAAATGCACAAGGTTCCAAAAATTGCATGTTTATCTTGAACTTCATAGCTTGGTTCTTGATGGCCTCAATTCTGGCCGCACTCAAACGAAGTTGATCCTCCAATAGCTACACACTGATGGAAGAATGATCTACTTCACTCCTTAAGACCCGGTGGTCGAGGGCCTTAATGTGCTGTATTTTTTCTTCCTCCTCTTGATACCTCTTCTATAAAATATCCACAAATGAGTTGTGGTCTGGAAAAACATCTAGCCTTTGCTCAGCTTCTGCTTGGCACCGGTTATAGGTAATCAGGAGCCTTCTAAAAAATTTTGTGCATGCTCCTTTTGTTTTTCTAACAGCCTTTTTGAAATCCTCTGCTGTGTTTATAGCAAATTCTAATAAGTCGTAATCTTGCTTAAGAGCCTGTCGATCTTTCAAGGGCAGCTCTGCAGGACTTTCTTCATTATTTTCCAGCCTTGCCATTCTTGCTGTCAGGACTTCAATGACGTCCTGAGATCTATCAACAAAATAAGAGGAAGTCTCCAGAATTTCCTCTAATCGGCCATCTACTTGCAATACTTTGCATCTCTCCTCTTCTATGGTAGTCTGTAGCTGAAGCATCTTGGATTTTTGTGCCAGCAAATGTTCCTTGAAAGTTTGGAGGTCAACCTGCTGCTCCTTTGCTTCCTCTAAAGCGGTTGTTAGAGAAGAAATCTGCTCTTGAAGTTTCATCTCTTGTTCCTGAGCTTTCTTCTCACTTGTCCCCAAAGTGGTCTTTTGCAGCTCTAAGTCTTCTATCTTTCCCAGCAGCTTTTCCTTCTCCACCCTTAGCTATTTATACTCTTACTTCACTCTCTCCAGACACTCTTGTGTAGTTTCCATAGATCTTCTTTCCCCTTGGAGAACCTGCAATTCATCCTTTGAAGACCCCATCTCTTTTTGCATGTCCTCATATTTTCTCTTCAGCTTACTATTTTCTACTCTCTCTTTTCTTAATGTGTCTTTCAGCTAAGAAGAAGACTTCCTGGATTGCTCTAGATTTGTCATTATTTTTTCCACATTAACTCCGAAGCGTGGATCAATGCAGCTCCTACTCAAATAGTGAATCTGGGATCTTGGTCTGTTCCAAATACAACGGGCGTATCTGTTATCATCTTCCCGGACAGACCTCCTGTTTCAACCTTCCTTTCCATTCTCTTCACTATCCTCTTTGTCTCCTTGTCATATAAAACAGTATTGAAATGAGGGATTTCTTCCCCTACCTTCTGTTCAAAGGGGACCAATTTAAGTGTGGGGCTAATAGCCGGTACTTCTGGATCCTGAACCTTGGGGTTCCCCATATCCTGAGTCTGAATATCAGTTGTGTCAGAGGCTGACTGTTCTGTCGGTGTCTAGGTCAGCTTCATCCTCTCTGCCTCTTGCCTCTTGAGCTCCTCATCTAGCTTTCTTTTTCTTTCTTCTTCTTCATTTCTCGCATCTTCCTTTGCTTTTGCTTGTTCATCCTGCCCCTTCCCACCTTTGGTGGTGATATTATTTTTGAACCTTTTCCTCAAAGCTGTTATATTCAATGCAAGACGGATTCTTCTCTGTCCCAATGGTGGGTGTATTCGAAATGGACGTTGTTCTCTTCGCAATGTTCCACCACTTTGCTATGGGAATCATTTCTGTGAAAGGGCATTTCACTGAAATGAAACTGATCCAACTCTTCTACAAACTCATCTGTCTTCTTTACTCTGGTAAACTTATAGCTCCCTAACTTGAAGGGCAAAGAGGGATAGGAATTCTTCTTATGTTCAAACAAAAAACTCCTAATGCCATCCAAAAATACTTTCATAACTGCCTCTTTATGAATGATTTAGTCTGTGGCATATTTGGGCAGTAGGGAGGGTGCTCTAGAGCCTCCAAACATCCTGAAGTAGAGTCCATCCTCAGTTAGGAAATAATCTGCATATTCTTCGATTACCTACAATGCCCCTTCCGACATGCAGTCACATTCTTTTAGGAAAATGAGAGTATACAATGGGATGATGAAATGTTCACAGACCTCCCGGTAATGACTATGGTACTTGTGAGCCCATAGTGGCTTGTATGCAGAATAAATAGGCATCCTCTCCTTGTCCTAGATACACCTTAGGTCGGGGAAAGGTTGATTGCACAGTATACAATCAACAAGTATGGAAATCATATAAAATTTAGACCTCTTTTGGGACACTCCTCCCAAAGCTGAGGCCATACAGGATGAAATACTATTTGATACTATGTTGGCCCAGTTGAAAATGGTCCCCTGGGTTGCAACATACAAAATAATTGGCATCCACTCCAATATGAATCTCCTGCCATGTGCTCTCCCAAAAATCCTGTTAAGCATTAAGGTGATGAACCTGTACGGGGCCCTTAAGATTGCTGTGTCATATTCTCCCATTGGCCTGGTTCTGAAATGTTTTCTGAAAACAACAACATTCTTTTAAGGGTCTCAACAAGGTCCATTCTAATGTTTCTCAGCCAATCATCAGACAAAAATACTTGTGCTTCTGGCAGGTGGTAGGCCAGGGCTACATATTCTGGGCTATAGGTAGCATAGCCTTGTTTGTCAACATTTTCTAAGATCATAGTGGTTACATATGCCTGGGGAAGAATCCAACCAATCACTTCAGAGCATGGGAAGAGCTCTGGTCTTTTTGTAATCTTCATCAGTGAAGATCTCTCTATATTGGCGTATATTCCTTCTTCCTCCAAGCCCATATCAGGCACCTCTTGGCGTGTGATCAACCTGTATATCTCTCTCCATTGGTAATCAGGATCTACACCAGTTATACACTTGGTGTCCTCATAAATATACTTGGTTTTAGTGATAACTTCCACATCGGGCTCCTCCTCAACCACAGGGGCCTTCTTATTTTGCCTCTTCGACATTTTGAGTTCGAAATATTCTTGTCATACATGAAATTATAATCATTAAGCCACTTCCAGATAAGTTGCAAACATTGAGACAACAATGTGCAGTATTTCACTTCATCTATGTTTAACATGGCTGAAATTAGTTAAACGAAGCAAATATGTGCAAGCTAACACCGCTGTCTACTACCAAAACAGTTCTATCAACAAATCTCGAGTGGGGAAACAAAATATACATTAAAGTGAAGAAAACTTGGGCTCTCTGTGGACGCCATGATCATCGCACTGTGTTGGAAAACAGGGAGATTATGCAAGTTTTTAACGGTATGTTTTCAGGAAAGACTCTGCCTGTGCAATCTGTGGTCGATATAACTCTATGCAGTGATACACCCCCTCCACCAGCTCGAGTTTGAAACCTACCGTGAATTAGGACACTTGAAACATCGTGCCTTTGGTTGAAGGATAAGGACAACACGAAGAGGGGGAAACCAGTCTAACATCATAGGGAGGCCATGAATGACCCTTCCCAAACATCCTATCATGATACGGGACAGATTGGCGCAGACAACGTAACGGTCGTCTGCACCAATCTCCCCAACCACTAAGCGTAGGGCCGAAAACATACAGCCGCGGAGTAAAACACCCTATGGGAAACAAGACTCACCACCGATAGCTATGCTACAAGCCCCCATTATATACATATGTGAATGATGGGGCCAAGGGAAAATGACCATAGAAAACCTAACCATAGAAACATCAATGAACGCTTCGAATAGAACGGGATAAGCAAATAAGAACCTACCTATCACCTCGGCGCGTATGGCGGGAGAAAACTGCTAAGCTTCCACGGTTGAGCCTCTTGGAACAAGGGTACACTGATAGCAGGGGTCCAACCGAGCTTGAGCGGAATGATAGCGCACAAAAACAACAGTGAGCGACAGTTTGAAATAGCAATAGAGTAATCCACATGCCCAACCCCATATATATATATATTCAACCATAAGCAGTGGACAAAAAAATAAAAATCGAATGGTAGAGACAAACGGATTGGATGTCATAAGGACATTTCTTTCCACAACGTCGGGTGGCAAAAAAACTATGCTATCCACAGAGCTGACCAATAGAAACCAATAGCGCATCGGGGCTTCGCAAGACTAAACATCGACGCGATAGAGGTATAAGGAGCCGCAACGGTGGGAACATAAAGGACATTCATGCCCCGCCATGTAAGGTATGAATCAGAAAAGAAAACAGCTAAAATATCAGAAAGGTAGTTCTTTCTGTGGTAGCAACGGCGGAAACCCAAAACCCAAGGATCAACGAAACAACAAAGCGGAGCTTGAAAGGTCAATACAATAATCGAGGGGCTTCGTGGTATGCCATCCACAACTGCAGAGAAAGTAGTAATAAAATGATTCGATGTGAAAACCAAAAGTTAGCCGATTGAGACAAATGCGTCGGAGACAAATATCAAAGCTGGAGCTTATTATTTCTCCTCAATGGCGGGAGTACAAGCAAATAAAATTTTGATTCAAACACTTGAAAACGCATTCAAAGGCAATGATAAAGCTAATCAAATAGTGGATCATTTCAATAATTAGACAAAGTCTTTCTGAAGAATCATGAGATCAAATCAAAGAATCAAATCAAGCTAATATAAGCAAAAGGAGGGTCCCGAAATTTTTTGAATTTTGGGAAAATGTTGCAGCTGCAACAAGGCCTCACTGGGTTTGTTTTTTTTTCAAGCATTTCAAATCCATCCGAAGTCCATTTGGGATGCCATTTGCACCATCAGGTTTGGTTTTTCATCCTCTATCATTTGACAAGACCCTTGTATCGCACTTTAAAAATGAAATTCCAGGCCAATTCCCAGAAAGAAACTTGATTTGTGTACCACCATGTGAGTCTTCAGTATGGAGTTTCTGTTAAGCTCTTTTCTGACTGCTAAACAAATAAAAAGATCATCGAGTGTGCTTGTTTCCTTTCACTCTCGTTAAAGTATGTGAAATGGCATCTACATAGCCTCATTTATCTCCTTTTGCAGACTATGTATACTACCATAAGAAAAGGACCACCTCGGCACACTCAAGCTAGGGACGTTTCGCTTTGCAGCCTTTTATGCTTTCTCATGCATTGGGACCGAAATTTATGAAAAATCTCATCATGGGTTATCTTTAAGCTCTTTTCCATCCTTCTCATAAAGAAAATTTTTCTGAGAAAACTTTATTTCGTTCATGCTTGTAATAGTATTTGAATGACCGTCCAGTTAGGTTAAGTTTAAGCTTTTCCATCCTGCTTGGACTACCTCAGTAAATAAGTCTCCTATCCCCCCAAAAGGGTATACAAGCTCTCCTATGTACACTTTTATCCTTTTTTGGATAAAGGAGACTATCAATGAAAATTAGACCCCACTGGAGTCTTCTTCTTGTTTTCAGACTCTCTAAAATTGAAAACACCATCGAGCATTTACTTTCTTAGGCTCACTAAAAATCCATGAGATTGTGTTATAACAGTTCCTTTAGGCACCACCCCATACATTACAATTCAATAACATTCCCGTATTGGGTAACCTTTGTTCAAATTATTCTGCAATGATTTCTCCTTGGATCCCCTGGATATCAGTAGTCCAATTTACCTGCCTTAGTATTTTCCATCTGTAGTTAGAATTACAGTATTATAGCTATGATCCTTCTCCCATGAGTTTGTTTCATTTGATGCTAGGTCAGCCCTGTCCTCATACTCTAAACAAACAAAGTTTTGAGTCTCCCATGCTCCCCTGCTCTGTTCCCCCATTCAGTGTGTTAGTCCCTAGATTGTCCCACATATTTGATTATCCCCTTAGTGCTTCTATTCAAGGAAACCTTATTTCCTTGGTGTTATGGAGAGAAGCTTCCTATTCCTTGGGGGTACCACAATAGACAGTATGACACCAAAAATCAATATTTCCCAATACACAAGAGAAGTAAGCAAATCTAACACTAATGGATATAGAACCGTACCTTGTTCCGGACAGTTGAAGTAGATCCCTGTTGAGATATTCTAATGCAATTGCAATTATAATTGTCTCTAAACAACATCAAAAAAAAAGGAATGATATATATAAATGTGTTAGCACTACTCTAGCATATATAATCAATCATGTATAAGCAATTAAATACATCCATGGATTCAATATTCATATTCAAAATGCACATGAATTGGACAGGAAAAGATATTTCTATTAATAAATTAGAGATATAATAGTGACAAACTCTGTCGTCACTTCTGCGAACTAGAGAAATCGAGTCCTCCATCTGGGCATCCACCACTTCAATCCTCCATCTCTCGATAGCATTCTCACAAAGCAAATGAAAGTTTTGGAAGAACACTATTTTCTCCAAGGGATAAATGGATGCAGACTCAAGTATAAGCAAAGATGAGGCAACAATGGACTATAGTTTCCTTACTCTTCAATTTCTCGCCTTCAATGTATCCAAGGGGTTCCTTATATAGCACTCCAAAGAGGTAATGGAGGGTTGAATCCGAGCATGCTCAAGGAATTTGGAAGGCCAAGAGTCAAGTTATTCAGACTCAAATGAGGAAAACTCCAAAACTATTGGTTATTTTGCACACATCATGACGTACATAGGTTTGATGTCAAAAGCTGCATATAGACGTGGGTATTGCTTTAAGAGTCACATATATGTATAAACAGGAAATGTTTGGGGATTATCTTGGAACATCAAAGCATAATATAAGTCCATGGGGTCCAAGGAGTCTGTAGAGAGACAGGGAAGGCCATAAATGTGTGATCTACCTGGTGTGGTAAAATCAGCTATAACAGATTCCCCCTAATGTGTGAGGAGAGAGGGCTAAAATTATGGATGAAATACATTATAAAATCCATTCCATAAGTGGAGTAATGAATACCTAGGTGGAAGAACCAGCCACTCATCAGTATAATACAATAATCAATCGCTGCATGTGACTACAAATACATGGAACAATCTCAGATACATAAGAGTACAATGGCCATGGATAACATGATATACAAAGTGTCATGTGTGGTTATTGCCATTTACAATATACAATGGATCAAGATCTCCATAATGGATGAAGATATCTGATATGCACTGGAAATACTGGAATCATGAGCACAAGTGCTGAAATCTCATGAATATTGGCACGATCAAGGAGGTAGCATATATGAAATTCCACCAAGCTAGAAGGCCTTCTACACAAACCACTACAAGTACATGTCCTACTATGTGAATAGAGGTGTCGAGGTCAAACATAGTAGTTCATCACCTGATTACCAGTCATTGATGTATACCATTAACAGATGCGAGATAACCCACCAATAATGAAAATGGGAATCAATCTACTGAGTGCAATATAACAAGTGTGAATATATGTGTTGAGGCCAAACACTTGAAAGAGTCCATCAATCAGGGGACATTAATGCATTCCCAAAATTTTCGATGGTGAGAGAACATACCATTGATGACTATAAGTCTCAAGGTACCCAAATGAATCTAGACTCCTATTCCAGAATAAATGATCTAATGTCAATGGAATGGAATCCGCTGGAACGAGGGCATTAAGGAATCACCCATCAACCAACACAAGGTACTCAACAATGCTGTATAATGTGGAAGAACTCAATGAAAAATATGTGCATGAACCAGTATCAATACCCGGAACAGATGACATGCAAAGTCAAGATAACTGAGGAATGGTCAACTCAGGATTCAACTTCCTTTGAACAAGAGAATAAGGAAAATGGTGACTGAAGGTAGGAATCATGGACTCGATATGTAAACTGGGACATCTTTGTGACACATGAAGAATCAACAGAGGTTCCATGGGGACTAGAAGTGTAACCAGTCAATGGAGATAAACACAGATTAATGAGTATAGCTCCTAAATTCAAAATAATAACCCAACCAATGGATGTGATATACAGTGTGTTGTTGGAAGGTGACATGACTCTATTGCTGCCAAAGATAACATGTTTTCATGTTTGGATTTTTATGTTTTTTTATTTTTTTGGACTTTTTCATATATTTTGAAAAGATTGAAAAAGAATAAAAGTTCTTTATACTACATTGCTCGTAGGAGACGAGTGTCAGGGTTAGGAAAGCTAGTTCCAAGCATCGGAACATACCTATGCTCAATGCAAGGAAATATGTGCAGGATAATGACACTTGGGGTGAGGTCTCCTCCCGATAAAGGTGTGATTAAGCTACAAAGGATATGTAGAAGGATATACTTAGATATACATGAGACAAGTTCAGGCTATATGGATGATAACTCAAATTCACGGAGTCAGCATGAATCTCAAGAAGGCAAGAAAAACTCATGAAATGTAATTACAACTTGACATATAAAAGGGAGTCACTATGGAGAAAATACAACATAAAGTTCGAGAGTATGATTCTCTTTCTCAAGGACATGGAGGGACTAAAAAGGGAGTCCCACAACCTAAAGGAGGCAACTCAGCATGGGCACTAAATGCAAAAAAGGATCTAACGAGGGCACCCATGTATAGGAAAGCTCTACCATTCACACAATGCCACTTCTAATAGTAGCATGAAGGTTCTATGACATCATGGAATGGTTTCATACCTAATATTAAAATGAAATGGTCATAAGGTCATGCAAAATGCAAGAGGATGTAAAATCCTAACCTATATGCCAATTCAGACATTATACATGTGATAAGCATGAACGAATCAAAGAATCAGAGAGAGTGTACAAAAAATGGACCCTACATGACAATAATAATAGTCCAAATCAACTATAAACAATCAGTAAAGAGTCCAAGCTAAAGGATATAGGTAGGATTGATCATGACAACTACATTCAAAGGAAACAATGAGGTGGATGATGGGACATAAAAAGGAATGTAAAGTGTCGACCCAATGTTCATGTAACCACTACCACCCCTATGAGGGTGAGCACTGGTGTTATGACCAGGTGAAGGGAGTGAAAATCCTCAACAAATGGAGTAGAGGGTCGAATATGACCCCTCCCGAATTTATGAATAAGGTAAGGGGCCATGGTGTTATAGCGTATTTCACCACTTTAGGTGAATCACACTTTGTATGGCCTTCCCCTGTCATGCTGCAGACTCTTTAGACCCCATGGACCATATTTTATCCTTTGATGTTTCCTTGATCATCCCTAAAACTATATGAAAAATGATATACACGGATTTTTACCCGATAACCATGTACATATGCGGGTTTGACCCCTATAACCGCGTACATCGGGATGTGTGCATAATCCAAATCCTTTTGGATTTTTCCTTGACATGGATCCGACTCATTCGACTCATGGCCTTCCATATGCCTTGATATCGCTCGGATTTGACCCTTCATTATCCCTTGTGAAGCTATATAAGGAACCCCTTGGTACATTGAAGGCATATAGAGAGATTGAAAGTAACGAAACTATAGTCCATTGTTACCGGAATCTATACTTGAGTCTGCATCCCTTTGTCCGTTTGGAGCACTTTTGTGTTCTTCCCAACCTTTCTTTTTTCTAGTGAGCTTTCTATCATGAGATGGAGGATTGAGGTGGTGGAGGCCCAAGTGGGGGATTCAGTTTCTCCGGTTCGCAGACGTGCCGTCAGAGGTTGTTTCTATATTGTAATCTCTGATTTATATTAATAAGAACTATCTTTTCCTGTCCAATGATGTGTATTTGATTGAATATTGTATCCATTGGAATATGTCAAATGCTTTTAAATTATTGATTATATATTCTAGAATAGATCTAACACCATGATATATAGTATGCTTGTATTGTTTACTTGTTGTTGAGGAAGTATTATATCAATTCAAGCTGAAGATTGGAAAGCTCAACGGGGATCTACTTCAACCATCCGAAATAAGGTATGAGGTCTGATCCTTTAGTGTTAGACATTTTATTTCTATTGCATATTGGGAAATATTGATTTCTGGATTCAAAGCTGTCTGTTGTGGTACCCCAAGCCATAGGAATTTCTCTCCGTAACACATGGTGCACCCCAATCCAACACTGGGGTCCGCACTAGGAAATGGAGCATGTGATGGGATACTAGCAGTGATAAGGCATTCCAAACATAAAAGGAACCGAACTCAAGAGAACATAAATATACAAAAGTAACCATGATCCAAAAATCCAACTAGTGCACAAAGAGCATACTCCTAAGAAAATCTATAGCCAAAATACAAGCAAAACTTGGGGAGGATATGTGAGCTCCTGAATGTAGCAGGTATGTGTTTCCTAGGAGAATATTGAGACTCCCATAGACTAAAAATGGAGGTATGTAACTATTTATAGTGGCTCTCACCTTCAACACTTAACGTTAATGTGATGTCTGACCGCTACCTTTCTAGGACACCTACAGAATAACCTCTGCAGGTACCCCCTGCAATACCTAGCTAAGGAAACTAAGGTCACCCCAATATAAAAAATTCTCAGGTGGACAGTCATAGGCAGGATCGACCATATGGGAAGGGTATCAAATCCTGAATCTTTAAAGAACCAACCGGTACCTCAAAATCCCCCATATATGAATACGATCCTGCAAATATCTCTGGTGCTCATAGAAAGTGAAAAAGGGCTATTCCAATCACAAATGTGTGTGCTTCCTCGTGCTTAACTCCTGTGTAAGAGTAGCATCAAGAGAAACACTAATTATACCAAGGATTTCACACTCTCACCTAGATAGACACCTAATTGTTTGTGTTTAGTAGTCTTGGATAATTGACTCACAATGAACTATTCCAAGACTCTAAATCCTAATATTGTTGGTGAAGCCTATAAAAGAAAAATGTGTAGTTCATTTTAATTAAGCATTGATTTTAATGTGTGTAATTAATCAAAGGGAAATGATCTTGAAACCGATTGTATTATGACTCTAGAGTGAAATAACTGTGCATACCTAACAAACAATGACAAGTGTAATTTTGTCTTTAAATATGAAGAAAGGGGTATGCCACTACATGAGATGTAAAAATATTCCTTTCTTTCCAAATTCCAATGCAATCCTTCCTATCTAAAATCCTAAACACAGCTCTCATCAATTAAATTGAATGCAAGTACCTCCTTAAATCCATATGTGAGATGCAAGTAAGAATGCAACTATTTTGTATTTTCAATATAAAATAATGAAAATGCAATAAAATTCATTAAACTCGTCAGTCTCTGCAGCAAGTAGAAAACACAAGCCAAGCAAGACACCAAGACCAAAATACTAATACACTAATGGAAAAACGAAAAAGGAGATAAATGACTAGAACTAATACAAATAAAAATCAATGAAAAAGCGGTCTCTGGTCACAAAAGAAGCAGTCAACAGATAACATCAAAACCCAAGAAGACCTAACCACACTCACAACCCAACCAACAACTTCCCACAACATTAAACTCAACCAAAAGGGTGGATGTACACAACTGTTCCAAGAATAGTAGCATATGTACACATATTTTAGCCAAAAAAATGCATGTATACGCAACGTTTGGCCAAAAACCTGTGTGTATACATGAATTTTAGCCAAAACCCTATGTTTACAGAGAAGAAAGTGGTAAAAAGTAGGACAAGGGTCAAACAAATCTAGGGGAGTGTCAATGGATGAACATACTACTAAATGCAACACAGAAACAAGGAGAAATAGAGAGAAATTCAAGCACATTGTGCCGCCAAACCCCAAAGAAAAACAAGGAACATCCCCAGTGGAGTCACCAATTTGTTACGAAGAGAAACTTCCTATGGATTTGGGGTACCACAATAGACAGTATGCCACCAGAAATCAATATTTCCCAAGACACAAGAGTAGAAATCAAATCTAACACTAAGGGATATAGAACTATACCTTGTTCCGGACAGTTGAAGTAAATCCCCATTGAGATTTTCTAATGCAATTTCAATTATAATTTGCTCTCAACAACAACAAACAAAACAAGCATGATATATATATAAATGTGTTAGGACTACTCTAGTATATAGAATCAATCATTTATAATCAATTAAATACATCCATGGATTCAATATTCATATTCAAAATGCACATGAGTTGGATAGGAAAAGATATTTCTATTAATAAATCAGAGATATAAAAGTGACAAACTCTATCGGCACTTCTGCAAACCAGAGAAACCAAGTCCTCCACCACTTTAATCCTCCATCTCTCGATAGAAATATCACAAAGAAAAGGAAATCTTGGGAAGAATACTATGTTCTCCAATGGACAAAGGGATGCATACTCAAGTATAAGCAAAGCTGAGGAAACAATGGACTATAGTTTTCTTACTCTTCAATTTCTAGCCTTCAATGTATCCAAAGGGTTCCTTATATAGAACTCCAAGAGGTAATGGAAGGTCGAATCTGAGCATTTGCAAGGCGTTTGGAAGTCCAAGAGTCAAGTTATTGAGACTCAAATGAGGAAAACTCCAAAAATATTTTTCATTTTGTACACATCCCGATGTACACGAGTTTGAGGACAAAAGTTGCGTATACATGTGGGTATTTCTTTAAAAGTTACGTATATGTATAAAAAAGAATTTTTTGGGGATGATCTTGGAACATCAAAGCATAGTATAAGTCCATGGGCTCCAGAGATTCTGCAGAGGGACAAGGAAGGCCATAAATGTGTGATTACCTGGTGTGGTAAAATCCTCTATAACACTTGGTTAGTTGCAGGTCTCCCTTTGTCGACGACAACACATTTATTTCAGAGGATAGACCAAGAGGTCCATGTATCTTGGTTTCATTAACATTATTGATGATTTCCTTGGACCACTTTGAGAGGATTCATTAGTGCCTCTCAGGATGGTTGTGTCTCACATCCTCAACTTTGGCTACATCATCGCACCATTGAGATTTGTACATGGTATTGGTTCACGCAATATTTGGTGGAAGACCCCGGTTATCACCTAAATCTAACACATTGGTGAATCTATAAGGGGACCCAAACAGGTTCATGTCCCTTGTGATTTCTGGGTTGCGTTGCAAATGGTGTTCAGAAGTCCCAGATAAGTGCTTCTGTATAGATTCATAATTGATGTGGCATATTGTACCATAGATACTCCGACTCTCCGTCAGTGAGTCCCTACTATTATGTCAACTTCCATATCCAGCAGATCATTAGTTGTGAAGATATCACATTCCATGAGAATGCCATGGGTCCTATGTATCAGTTCTTCATCTTAGTATGAGATTCATCCTCTCATTGAGGCCACCATTATGTAACAACAATTGTATATGATCAGCTCCTGTATTTTGGAGCCTTGATCGCATTATTTATTCTTTCAATATTGTTACGAGCATGGGTATGCCTGCCTCGTCCATATACATGTCACATATTCTTTGTATCTCACCCAGTGTTGGGAACCAATATTAATACAACAACCAAAATCCACCGTGTCTTGATCGGGTAAGCACCGCTTCTTCATAGATCTCTCCACTGTCCCCATGATCTTATGATGTCTGTTGGCCATACGATGAGCTCTTTCCCTCACACATTAGGGGGCAATCTATTAACACAAAAAAATGTTTAGCTAGATCTACATATCCTAAACTATATACAGACATAATTTCCCTATCATGTTTCCCTTATTTTGACTTCCACACCTATGGTTTAACCTTATTCTCTCTCAAAAAGCTCAAAAAACATCAAAAAGGTCCTAAAAACCCATAAAAAGGATTAAAATCCCATAAAAGGGGTTAAAGACCCAAAAAGAGATAAAACATAGAAAAGGGGGCTAAAAACCCTAAATAGGGTTCCAAAACCCTAAAAGAGAGATAAGGCCAAAAAATCATTATAAAAATAAGGTGGAGGTCCCCATCAACAAGATTCTTATGCCCTTTTTTCATTATTCAAATCAGTGAGTACGTTGAGAACCCACTCTTCTCAAAATACTCACACCATCCAACCATCATTTGATAGCCATGCCATTCCTTATCCCATACATTGAGGCATCCTCCATACCTTTCAACCTGTGGAGAGGCGGACCATATTCAAATATTAGGGAAAGGTGGCACATTTTCAAACAAAGGGTATAATTTTCTTGCTTTTATTTTAAGTTTTAGCATAGTCATCATTATTTGTTTATTGTTAGTAATGTTCTTTGTTTATTATAGCTCTTGTTTCCATTTGAAATCTACCCTTGTATCCCGTTGACGGAAGGGAGGTTCTTTTGCACATAGCTAGGGTGAAAACCCAGCTACACCTTATTCTTCATTGAACTTTAGGATCTATTTGATATCTATGGACTACGGTCTATAACTACTTCTCACCTCTCAAAAATCATTGTTCTTCCATGGTTAGGGAATTTCTTACATGGGTGCCCTAGTTTAGAACACTTCTAATCTTTTGGTACCCAAGATGCATTTGTGCTAGGTTGCGGGAGCCTTCGTAGTTGTATTTCACACCAAAATGAACCTCATTTTGCATATTTTACTGATCTACCTTACAGTGTAAGGCTCCCACTGTTATGGAGTTATCTTCAAGCCCTAGCCTAACTCCTTAAAATTGACTAGATAGAATAGTTACTTGTTGTTTCAGACTTGTTAAAGTAATTGAAGGGTCATCCACATCGGTGATAGTTTACCCCTTTTTCGGACCATGTGGATTACTTACGAAAAAGGAATACTCTATTTTCCTCGAAATCTAAAAGAGTATCTCCAGGTATAGATATATCTCTTTTCCATGCCCGGAGGACTAAACTTATAGGAAAGGAACCTGTTCGAGCTTACTTTTCTCTTTTTCTTGCTCTGGACCTAAAACAAGAAAAAGATTCCCAGCTTTCTTTATGTCATTGTCATGCTCGTTAAACCTAGAATAAAGCATCGAGTTTACTCTTTTTAGTACCATTTTCATAAATAAATGGAACTTTTCAAGTGATCTTTCCTTCCTTCACACTCGTTAAACTGAAGCTACATTATTTCTTTTGAAGGAGTGTCAGTTTAGTGATAGTTTACCCCTTTTTCGGACCTTGCTGACTAAGTACGAAAAATGTATACCTTCATTCTTCAGAAGCTAAGAGAGTTATCCTTTGGATTTTTTTACACTTTTTCATCATTGGGACACTAAATTTATGAAAAAGCACCCCCCTAGATTCTTCTTTGGAGTTTTTAGACTCTCAAAACTATGAAAGAACCGACGAGCATTCACTAATCCAAGATCGTAAAATCCACGGATAAGTGACATATCAAGCACTATTCTCTCTTTTCTTCAAGATTATTAAAAATGAAGAAAGACTCGAGTTGAATTTCTTGGACTCGTTAAAAATTAACAAGAAAGGAAAGAAATAAATTTACTCTTTGGGTTATAAGTTTGTTGGTAGCATGTCATCCTTGAACAAAGCACTAGTTTGTGCCTCCCACCACTCATGTATTAGTTTTTCACTTCTTAGTACAACTATCAATTCGAGTCATTACTCCTCTACTTCCTGTATACATCGATAATCTATCTATGTCTCCTACATGGAAGATACGTCTAGTTGTTCCAGTTGAAAGTTTAAATATTGCTACCATCTGCAGCATGCTTGATCTTGTACATCCATTTGGAAGTTACAACTGATTTCCCATCTAGTCTTGGGACAACATCCCAAACATCATTCTTCATGATCAATTGATACTCTTCGATCATAGCATCCTTCTATTCTTTCCATTCTGTCGCTTATTCATAAATGGAAGGTTCTTTATCAATGAAATCACATAGTAAAGCTACATACCCGGAGCAAGATCTGGTCCCCTTTCTTTCTCTGTGATGCTCTTCTAGAGCCCCATATCTTTCCACACCTCGGATAAGTTCTCGTACCCAAGCAGGTTTCCTCTTATGAGGATTCTTCTCCAGAGGTGGATCTACAAGTCTTTGTGGTTCTTTAAATTCTCGAACTTCTTCTTGAGTTTCTTCGTTCATGGTTGTATCATGAATTCTAGGTGCTTCTTCTTCTTCAGGTTCTTCAGCAGGTCTCTTTCTAGATTTGTTGTAATTTGTGTCTTCATCAAATGTCACATCCTTGCTGACATCATTCTTTTTGTATCTTGGGAAATATATTCTGTAAGCCTTTGAGCTTTCAGAGTATCCCACAAATATACCCTTCTTTCCTGAAGGATCTAATTTTGTTCTCTTTTCTTATAGATTGTGTATGTACACAGGACAGCCAAATATTCTGAGATGGTTGAATTTTGGTTTCTTGCTGGAGAAGAATTCTTCAGGAGTCTTGTTCTTGAGTACTCTATGTGGAGTACGGTTCTGTAAATACACCGCTGTTCTGGCAGCTTCCACCCAAATATGCATAGGAAGATCTTGATCATGAAGCATATCTCTTGTAGCTTCCATTATAGTTCTGTTTTTCCATTTCGCAATCCCATTCTGTTGTGGATTATAAGGAGTGGACAACTCCCTCTTAATCCCTGATTCTTTACATAGCTCTTTGAATTCATTCAAAGTGAATTCTCCACCATTATTTGATTGAAAGGTCTTGATATTCTTTTCATTGTGATTCTTGATCAAGGCTTTGAATTCCTTGAACTTGCTGAATACTTCGTCTTTGTTCTTCATGAAGTAAACCCATGTCTTCCTAGAAAAGTCAACAATAAAAGAAACATAATATGCATACTCGCTTAGTGAGCTTGATGACATAGGAACGCATACATCGGAGTGGATGGTTTCCAAGATTCCTTTTGCTTTGCTTTCGCTACTTTGAAATGTCTTCTTTGTGTTCTTTCCTTTCGCACATCCTTTGCAGACCCCATCATGTTTCGCTTGTATTTCTGGAAGACCTTCAACGGCTTTGCTTGCAAGAGGTAGTGCTCTGTAATGCACATGTGCGAGCCTTCTATGCCAAAGTTCACTTGGATCTACTGTGTCATGGACCAAGGCTTGTTTTCGATGCCCCTTCAATTTGTACAAACCTCCTTCTTGTTCACCAATCACTATTGCATCATCAATAGTCTTTCCTTTTGGCCACATGATGACTTGACCATCTATGAATGCAACCCTCATTCATTTTGCATCCAATGCTGATATGGGGAGAAGGTTCTTCTTGAGTCTTGGCACAAACAACACTTCATTGTTATATACTTTCCTGAGTCTAGTTTATAGGAAGATTCCCCACTACCTTTTATTGGATATTGGTAGTCATCTCCTAGCTTCACCTTGTGAGGTGATTCATGTTCTGAGAGTTTCACAAAGGATTCCTTGCATCCAATCATATGTTTGGAAGCCCCACTGTCTATCAGCCAATCATCACTTCCATGATTAATGTTACCTGTGAGAGCGGAGATCAAAACATATTCATCCTCGCTTGAAGAATCTTCACTTTCATATCTAGTTCTCTTTGATGAAGGTTCATCATCCTCTGCAGCATGAGCATGATGTCTTCTCTTGTGCCCCTTCTTCTTGTGAGAGCTACTTTTGTTCTTAGGACAATCTCTATAAAAGTGTCCTTTTTCATCACATGTATAGCAAATGTACTTAGAATTATCTCTAGGATTTCTAGAGTTATTCCTATGATGAGAGTACTTACTTCTGCAATGGCTGGATCTAGGTTTCTTGGATTGTAATGTTAGAGCTTGATATTCACTTCCCATATTCTCTTCTTAAGCTGCTATCTGAGCTTATTCTTGAGAACATTCTTCCCACAGTCTGCTGAACTTGACTAACTTCTTTCTAGCACAGATCCCTTGAATGAAAGAGTCCCATGTCCTAGGGAGACCATTCAAGGTGGTCATCACAATTTCTGCATTCTCCACTTCTTCATCTACTAATTCCAATTGTTCCTTGATCTGAGAAACACTTGTGAAGTAAGACTGGATGGTCTCTACATTGTAGATCTTCACATTCTTCAGTTGATTGCTCAGAGTCATCTTCCGGTTTATGTTCTTCCCTTCAAACAATTTGGTTAGGGCAGCAAACATAGCTTTAGGTGTCTTGAGGGAGGACACCTGTGGGATAAGGTGATCCTTAATAGAATCAGCAATGATCCTCTTTTCCATAACCATATTCTTCTTATGCAATTCCATAGCCTCATCTCCCTCTGGAAATGGAACCTCATCATGGATGTAGGAGTCCAACTGATTTTCTTCTAGGACCAGGGAGATCCTATACTTCCAGGCTTGGAAGTTATCAACTCCCTCAACCTTTTCATCAAGATTTATATGATGAGACATATTAACTGAGAACCTCAAATGGAAATACAAAATATTTAGATCTTACCAGGTCAAGATGTCGGATCTGGATTTGGAGTTGAAATCCTGTAGTACTAGTTTAGGAGCAAATTAGGGTTTTGCTTTTCCGGAGTTTTGTCCACCCAAATGCCTTGAAATTTATCCCTAACTTTGATTTTGGGAAGGAGATCAATATAGGCCTGGGCTGACTGAAAATTTCCTCTTTTGTGAAAATCCCTAATTTCTGGCAGTAGTGTTGGGTCAAAAACTGAAAAACCTCAGAATTGGATTCTGCTTTGACAAAAAAATGCACCCTAAGGAGGAGAGTTATTCTACCTTACTTTTGTGGAAAATCTGTGGAGGAAGATCCACAAACTAGGAAGCCATGATTCCCATAGCTGCACGGTGTCTTCTTCTTAGGTTAGCTCTGATACCATGTTAGTTTTTCAACATTAAGCTAGCATTATTAGAATCTTTAACTAAAAGAATAACAAGTACAACAATCAAACACAAGAGACAATGAACACAATTTTTTTCCTCGGGGAAACCATAAATGGAGAAAACCCTGCAACTTCCTCAGAGATAGAATCAGCACCAAAATATAAAAGCCCAAAACAGTAAGTGATCTCCTGACAGTAGTAACCTTCTTCTTATCTAGCCCGAGTGTCTTCTCCTTCCTCAACTATGCGCTACACTTGAGTTTGTATGATTTGTGTGCTAAATAGATAAGTCACCTCTCTATTTATACTAATCCCGGCATGACTAAAACCCTACTACAACTGACCTCTACTAGGAGAGTCTAATAACCCTAATGCCCCAAAATTGTAGGGACTTTAACCCTTAGACAATCGGAGGGTTACCCACTATGACTTGACCTGACTTGTTTACATTACAGATCCTCCTGATTGAAACATCGGGGCATGACAACATGACTCAATTACATAATAGATACATCCCGGAATAAACATCGGGTTACAATACATAAGATACATATATGAATACATTCCGAAGTTACAAATACATCAACACAACCCAGTGGGAAAAAGAACAAGGGGAAGAAGGGTGAGGGGAATCAAAATAAACATATACCCACGAACAATGATGAGGGGGGTAAAAAAGAGAAGAAGAAGAAGAAGGTCAAATTCCATTGCAAGTTGTGCCAAGGAGACCATCTGGCCTATCAATGCCCCTTAATAGATTAGGAATAGAAGTTGCTAAAACAACAACAAATGGTCATCCTGAATGATCCATTTTCCTAAGGATGGAATGCAACTGCTAGTTCAAAATATGCTAGGGGCATGCAAAATTTTCCTCCCATTGATCAATATTATATCAATATGGTCTAATCCCATGCTTTGTTACATACCAGAGCTAATAATTATGAATCGGACGCTAAAAAAAAAGATAATAAAAATTTTGAGACATCATCCCCACCTACAATTGAAAAACCAGCTCATGTTATGCCAAAGATACCGAAAGGTTTCTTTAAAAATACATTTCATAACCCTAACGCGAGGGATGCTTCAAACTACTCAATTCTAGAATATTTATCCCAAATCCCTTATGCAATGTCGGCCTTAGAAGTGCTCTAGAGTTGTCCTTATCAAAGAGAAGCACTCTTGGCATCCATAGGTAGTATGGAATCCATGATCCCGATGGATAAATTTAATCTTTTTGAGGTTAAACCACACCTACCATACAATGTGGACTTTTCCATTGATGTTGTCCATGGCGGAAAAAACATTGGATGAACTGTAATTGACGAAGGTGCATCCACATGTGTGATGTTGATCTCATTTTGGAAGGCTTTGGGATCCCCTGAGTTGGTTCCATCAAACATTTTGTTGTCTGCTTTTGAAAGAAGGTCTTTTTTTCCGCATGGTATCCTACCATATTTCAAAATAAAATTGGCAGGGAAAGTAGTCTCCATTCAAATTGAAGTAGTTGATGCTCATTTGGCCTACAATTTACTTCTAGGGAGAAGTTGGACATATGCGATGTGTGTTATTCCATCATCCATTTTCTGAGTCCTTGTGCTCTGACACAAAGGAAAGTTTGTTACTGTTGACCAGCTGACATATAGTCAGAAGGGTCACTTGGAGACTACTAAGTCTACCGTACCCTTGATATATCAATCACAGCCAGAAAATAAAATCCTGGGAGATGGGATGTATACATCATTGCTGGGAACTTTCGATATTCCTGCTCCCATAAGTTACTTAGGATCGACGAGTGTTGGGAAAAATATCTCTACGGTTATAAATAGAACTAACACGTGGGTCCTCCCTACATGAGAAGAACCTCAAGTGCCCTTATCAACATAAAATTTATCTTACCAAGCTATATTTGATGTTATTGTTAATTCAATCATGACTCCTCCAGTCTCAAAAGAGTCAGATGAAGCCTGCTTTCTCACATGGGTAGAGAAATCTACATATTCTTATACTTTCATAGATATGGTTTTTCCATCTAATGAAGCCATTATGGAATCCATGATTGGACCTAAAAAAATTTGTGAACACCTTCATCACAAGTCCTTATTTCTTCTGGAACTGAGTAGGATAGAAAATTCTGAGTTCCATGTGAGAGTAGTAGAAGGTATTGACCTTATTGTTAATCCTTTACCCAAGGAGGGAATTTTTTTCGAGGGGAACATGGAAAACATTTCCACCACCATTCCAATCAATATCTCTACAAAAATAGATGTCATGGAAAATGTACATATTGGTGCAAACTGTTCTCTTGAAGATATTTCCAACTACACTTCCTTATTTAATAAATTTCATGATTTCTTCTCCTAGTCATTCGAGGATATTCCAAGAATCGATTCATCAATTATGGAACATGAAATCTGAACTTACCCTAATGTAAAACTTGTTCAACAAAATCTTAGACCTATAAATCTATGAAAAGCAGCAACCATCAAGGTTGAAGTGGAAAAGTTGTTGAAATATGGTTTCATCTACCTGATCTCTCTGATGGAATGGGTATCGAATCCCATTCTGGTAGATAAGAAACAAGGGACTATAGGTGTCTATACATATTTTTGAGATTTAAACAAGGCTTCTCCCAAGGACAATTACCCCACACCATTTATTCACCATATCATTGACGCTTGTGGAGGTAGTGAGGTGTTTTCATTTATGGATGGTTTTTCAGGCTACAACCATATTCAAATCAAACCAAAAGACCAACACAAAACTGCCTTCCTTTGTCCCTAGGGTAAATTTGCGTATGAAAATATTCCTTTTGGACCGAAAATTTTCAAAGCCACCTTTCAATGAGAAATGAACTTTGCTTTGCATGATATTTAGCATATTGTTGAACCATACTTAGAGGATCTGCCTTCCCATTCTCCAAAGAGGAAGGTGTTAGCACCGAGATCTGGAGCCCCAAGGTTGAGGGGAGGGCCCACTCCTAGCACAACAACATAACCACTTTAGACCGTGCCTCTGGCATTGCGCAGTCAGAGAGGGATCTCTTGCTTGTCTTCAGATATTTATTTCGCGTAATATATTCTCTCGAGGATGGTCAGGAGACTGGACTCCTGAAATGGGACAAACTAGAGTGGCATGAGATGCAGGTGGGATTATGAGGGAAAGGGACCATTGGAAATGGAGTCTAAAACCTAAGTAGGGAACATTTGCAAGAGGGAAAGAATGGCGTGAGGTTGAAGGCAGAGGAAATATAGTCGTCGATCTCTCAATGAGGAGATATTTAGTGGGTGTTTAGAAGATAAGAGAGAACAACCCATCATGTGGAGCCCCAATGAGATGAATTCCACGTAACTTTAGAAGAAAATTTGATAAATTTCTGAAACAACAGGTGAAGGATAGAAAGTATGAATTCCAAACTATTATACACTAAGTTACAGAGATGAAAGCAATCAACAAACTGGAATGGAAATAGGATATACATTTCACGTAAAGAAGATACATATTGAAAGAAGAAACGACACATGAGTCTCTGGTTTAAGAAGCAACTCTTCCTCTGCAATTTTATTCATAACACAGGCATCAAATATTATTTACAATGAAGAGCCTCATCCCTTGAAGGTTTTCCCTAACCTTTCAACTCTCAACCCTTTCTCCCTCTTTCGGGAGTGTATATATACTATTCTAGTGTTGAGGCTATTCTCCGAAATAGACCTACAGACTGTTTCCAGTCACAATCATGCATTAACAATATAAAGAGTGGGACTATCGCCATGTTTTTCAAACATTATAGAGCTACAGTGCATTCGGCCCAAGTGACAGCTTGATGTGCTTGGCCATTATGAGTATGACGCCTCTTTCTTTGTCTAAAGTGTGTGTTCCCATAGTGTTTCAAATGTATATTTCCACATGGGCATGCACTAGCAGGGTAATTTGCATTTTCCCCCTGCTCAACCTCATCTGCCACCTCACTCTTCATTGGGTAACATTGTTAGTCATGGAGTTTGGAAGAAGGGTTGCATTGATTTCGGCTGAGGCAAGCCCGCTATGTTGCTTGTCATGCTTGTGCTTCTCATCTCCAGAAGAGTGGGATCTCCCACAGGATTAAGGTGTAGCATATCTACACCAGCTCCATTGCCCTTGGAAAGTAGACTTCACAAATAGGGCTGTGTGGGATTTAGACCCCTAATGCACCCATCCAAATAAATGCCTGTTCAGGGAGAAGTCAAGGACTATCTTCTTCTGCAATGGCTTTGGTGGCAGCGATGGTACCAGAGGTTCTTAGAACAACACATACGGGAAGTAAGTGTCTACACCCCACATTGTTGGAGGTGTAGGTATCACATCTAGGCCCCAATGGCTGGTGTCATTCTTGGAATGCAATGCCAAGGTGATGGGAGAGTGTGGAAGTTTTCTCACTAACCATCAACACACCCAGACAGACAATCTTCTCAAACCAGATCTTCATTGTCAAACTCTTTGGGCTTTTGCATATTCATGAAGAGGTAAAAACACGGGTTCTGGATATATGTTGTCTCACCCCCAGTGTTCAGAAGGTAGATATATAAGTTTTTGAGACTGACCTCTTCAATGACTGGTCAACATTCCCGCACATTACGTCATCGAGTGTTTTTGGTATCAGCATGTGTGAGGGTGCGAGTAGAGTGATCCTTTACTTGATGGGGATCTTAGCCACGTCGTTTCATGGGATGTGGCACCTTACCATATTCTATGGGAAGTATTTTTCAGATGCCACCTCATACAGTTGATCCATGCTACGAAGTTCATGAAGTGGATGCTCCCACATTTCCTCGCTCTTGTGATGTAGGAAACAGAATGGTTTCCCCCTTTGTGTTGGATATTTCCTTATGTGAATAGTGGATCCATCGGTTACTTTCCTTACTTTCGCAGGACAACTCACACAAAAATCTATTGCCATAGGGATTATTTTACCTATGTGCATGCTACAAATGGCATCAGGGAATCTGCCAATTTGCAAGGAGGCAGATTACATGTGTGAACGTCTCCTCCGCTATCATCTCCACACTGGATGTGAATCCTGTACCCGAGAAGTCTTATAATCCTTTAGATTTTAGGAATCTTTTATGCCCACCATCCACGTTCCATCATTTCTGATGCCAACTTTCTTCTCTGAATTCAACAAACAGTTTTAGACCAAGGTTGGTCCTCAATCGTCAATCGTGATTGACCTCTACATGTAACCGTCAATCTGAGTGGCCCCCACTATTTTTCACAATGCAAGATCATGGTCTTCATCCTTGCTAGTCCACATTGCAAAATGAACCACAACCGTAGATCTCTTCTTTTCTTTATCAAGACCATTGATTCTCGGGGCCGAGACCATCTTTCATGAATTGAAATCGCAGTTATATCCGCACAAGTCCATTTTGCAAAATTGGCTTAAACCGTATATCTTCCTTTGGTCTCATCTCTGCCATCAAATGTTTCCGACCTTTAACCTTTTCGCAATTTTGAAAATATCCTTCCATTGAGCATGTTTCCTCAACAAAATGGTTTCGGGCCGTTGATTGGGCTTTGCTTTGATCTCAGCTTTTCATTTGTTTCCTTGATTTCACGGATCCCGTGAAAGCCATGTTTTTATTGTCCTCCTGAATCTTAGGCCAAAACCACGACTGATCGTTGCTCTTTTTTCATTATCCGGTGGTTCTAAATCACGGACCAAGAACCTCTACCCATCTGAATGGTGTTCACCCAGTGTTTTAAAGGAATGGGGCCTTCTTCAAACTTCTGTCAGGATCAAAAGAGACTGTTAAAAATGGAGTGTTAACAAACGGCTCCATGAAGGATGCTATCCTCCTAGTGAGGTAGCAAAGAACCCCCATAGACCAAGTGCCAAATCCATTGGGCTGTCTTTAATCTTTCTTCAAAATCTCCATTCTACTCTAAGCTATTGCTACAGTGAAATCATGCCACTCTTGCAAACCATGCTTTTGACTGCAAACCTATGCTTACAACTGAAAATGAAAGCAAACTAAATTAGTAATGAAGGAAATGCTTGACTATTGTCAAGCTTATTGGTTCCTACCTACCCTACCTAATTTAGTTCATAAATCCAATTAAGTGAAATCAGACTTCCAATGAAGCCAATCATGAAACTTTCCTAATAGTGTTGTTCTTTTTTCATGCTTGATGGATGAAAATGAAATAGATAATGGAAGGAAGCTGTAGAATATAGACTGATTTGTACCACGAAGATGTGACCAGTCATTACCATTACCTAGGCCTTCCATGTACTATGCTATGGGGTCATAGAAAACATGGAAACCCCCAACATATTCCTTCGTCCACTCATAGGACAGCTATCCGAAACTCCTTCCTCCTGGTGGTCTGTCAGGCTGATACTTGGATGATTTTAAGAGAGGGCCTACTGAATATTTCTTCAATGAAACATCCCTTTTTTTTCCTAAAATTTCGGCAACAAGATCTTGGTCTGTTTCAAGAGGGAGGTCCTCCTTTTCTCCAGTGGAACCAAGTATGCGTATTCCTCCTGTATGGGGTGATATCCCTGAAGGAAGAACATTAAAAATGTACTTATCTAAGGGATGATGCATCCTTCTCCATGACTTGAAAACTTATTACAAACCCCTGACGTATCGGTAACTAGAGAGGGATTGCATGGCTTATTCTTTTTATTATCCTCTCTTTCATACAAGCCTCTGGACTGCACTATCTCCCCTTCTTTCTGCTTTTGCTTAGAGGCTTTAATCATGTGCCATATTGATTCAAATGAGGCATAACATAAGGGTAATATATCCCCTTCAGTGTCCTTATCACCCTTTTTTGCTTTAACCTCCCAATTTTTCATACCATCTTGGTCCTCTCCATCAGTAGGTCTTGGTTCAATGGCTAGCTTCTCAAGTACAGTCCGCAGGTATTCTTCCGCATATTCATTGTACACAGTTGCACTGAATTCCTTCTTAAAATATCCCTGTATGGCTTCAGGGTGGCACAAGTGGCAATCTTCGAAGAATAGGCATGCAGGATCACATGTTCCTATATCAAGATAGTCATCTTTCTTTATACCAAGAGAAAGCTTTAGCTGAACAGGGGATTTTTCATTCTGCTGATAGGGACCAACCAATTTTAATGTATCTTTTATTTCACCACCATTGTCCTGATCTGACAAATTTTTGGACATCTTAATATTTTCCTCAACCTCCATACAATTAACAAACATGTGTTGCAAAGTGGTTGATTTTCTTTCCAAAAGAAGCAAGGATAGATCAGGATGAAAGGTGGCTGCATAATAGATCTTAGCAGTGTTCCCAAGAGGTTGGAATTCTTTAGGCATGTTATAATAAAAGTTGGCAAACTTCTGTTAAAATTATGTAAGGTCTCACCCTCATGTCTCTTCAGGGAATAGAATTCTGAAAGTATTTGATCTAGTGGCCTTCTCTTACCCAAAAACTTCAAGAAGGTGCAAGAAAAATATTACCAAGTGTTGATGGACTTAGGATGCAAGTTCCTGAACCATTCTTTAGCATCCCCTTGCAAGGACTAGGCAAAATCCCTCATGCAGACATCATCATGTTCTATTTCAAAAAGGTCAAAGAAATGATAAAAGGATTGTAAATGTTTCTCAGTAGTGAAGTCTTTGGATTCTCCATCGAATTTGGGGAGGTATTTGTAATGTTTCATGTGAAAAGCATGGAGGATGGGAGGTAGTTGTAGTGGTTTGTATCAGCTTTGAGAAATGGGAGAGACCGAGTTAGGCATGATAGCTACTCTATCCACCGAGGTTTCATGAATTTCATAGGGGAGATCATTGACATCTTGGGCCTATGGAGAGAAATATAGGTCAAAACCAGAAGTGCAAGACGACGCAATGCTTTCAGTTCGTAAAGAAGGATAAAAAGGAATATATTCATAGCTCTGTTCAGAATGAGTTGAACCATAGAAGACTGTTCTGATAAATTTAGGGAAGGATAAGAACAAAATTACAAGATAGAATAAAGCTTCCTGGAAGAAATGTAGACTCAAGCATATTAACCTTCCACCATGCATTCTTTAAGCCTTACAAGAGGTTCATGTTTTGGATGGAGCCTGCCCGTCTTTTTCTGATCATTTGATTTCTCGGTCGTACCACTAGCAGAGTCACTGAAGTATGAATCCTTCAAGAGTGGAGTCACCAGGTGAAAAGTGCTCAACCTTCTTGATGTTTGATCATTGTTCACCATCAACAATCAGATCTAAAACCATGTCATTTTTCCCAGGGATTATCTTCAATTTTGTCCCCGGCAATGGCACCGGTTTGTTAGAACCGAGATTTGGATCCCCAAGGTTGAGGGGAGGGCCCACTCCCGGAACAACAGCAGAACCACTTGCACAGTTAGAAAGGGATCTCTTACTTGTCTTCAGATATTTATTTCGTGTAAGATATTCGCTCGGGGAGGGTCAGGAGACTGGACTCTTGAAATGGGACAAAGTAGAGTGGCGTGAGATGCAGGTGGGATTATCAGGGCAAGGGACAATTGGAAATGGATTCGAAAACTTGAGTAGGGAACATTTGCAAGAGGGAAAGAATGGTGCGAGGTTGCAGACAAAGGCAAGATAGTCGTCGATCTCATAATCAAGAGATATTTAGCGGGTGTTTAGAAGATAAGAGAGAACAACCCATCACGTGGAGCACCAGTGAGATGAATTCCATGTAAATTTGGAAGATAATTTGATAAATGTCTGAAACAATAGGTGGAGCATAGAAAGTATGAATTCCAAACTATTATACACTAATTTACAGAGATGAAAGTAATAAAAAAACTAGAATGGAAACAAGATATGCATTTCACGTAAAGAAGATACATATTGAAAGAAGCAACGACACATGAATCTTTGGTTTAAGAAACAACTCTTCCTCAGCAATTTTATTCATAACACATGCATCAAATGTTATTTACAATGGAGAGCCTCAGCCCTTCAAGGTTTTCCCTAACCTTTGAACTCTCAACCCTTTCTCCCTCTTTCGGGAGTGTATATATACTATTCTAGTGCTAAGGCTATTCTCTAAAATAAACCTAAACACTGTTTCTAGTCACAATCATGCATTAACAATATAAAGAGCGAGACTATCGCCATGTTTTACAAACATTATGGAGCTACAGTGCATTCGGCCCGAGTGACAGCTTGATGTGCTTGGCCGTTATGAGTATAACGCCTCCTTATTTGTCCGAAGTGTGTGGTCCCGCCGTGTTTCAAATGAATCTTTCTACTTGGGCACACACTAGTAGGTTAGTTTTCATTTTTCCCCTACTCAACCTCATCTACCACCTCACTCTTCATCGGGTAACACTGTTAGCCATGGAGTTCGGATGAAGGGCTACATTGCTTTCAGCTGAGACAAGCCCGCTAAGTGGCTTGTCATTCTTGTGCTTATCATCTCCATAAGAGTGGGCTCTCCCATGGGAAATAATGTGTAGCATATATACACCAACCTCATCACCCTTGGAAAGTGGAATACACAAATAGGGCTGTGTGGGCTTTGGACCCCTGATGCTCCCATCCGAATAAATGCTTGTTCAAGGAGTAGTCAAGGACTATCTTCTTTTGTGGAGGATTTGGTGGCAGTGATGGTACCAGGGGTTCCTACAACAACACTTACGGGAAGTAAGTGTCTAGACCCCGCATCGTTGGAGGTGTAGGTATCATGTCTGGGACCCGATGGCTGGTGTAATTCTTGGCATGCAATGCCAAGGTGACGGGCGACTGTGGAATTTTTCTCACCAACAATCAACACACCCAGATGGACAAGGTTCTCAAACTACATCTTCATCGTCAAACTCTTTAGGCTTTTCTAGATTCGTGAAGAGGAAAAAACATGGGTTCTAAAGATATGTTGGCTCACCCCTAGTGTTCTGAAGGTATATATATATGTTTTCAAGAATAACCTCTTCAATGACCAGTGAAAATTCCCGCACATTCTGTCATCAAGTGTTTTTGGTATCAGCATGTGTGAGGGTGCGAGTAGAGTGATCCTTTACCTAATGGGGATCTTAGCCACATCATTTCATGGGCCGTGGCACCTTACCATCTAGTATGGGAAGTATTTTTTCGACGCCACCTCATACAATTGATCCATGCTGTGAAGTTCATGAAGTGTATGCTCCCACGTTTCCTCGCTCTTGTGATGTAGGAAATGGAATGGTTTCCCCCTTCATGCTGGCTCTTGCCTCATGTGAATAGCGGATCTACCAGTTACTTTCCTTACTTTCGTAAGCCAACTTACACAAAAAGATACTGCCATAGTGATTATTTTACCTATGTCCATGGTACAAATGGCATGGGGGAATCTGCCAATATACAAGGAGGCATATTACATGTGTGAACGTCTCCTCCACTGTCATCTCTACACTGGATGTGAAGCCTAGACCTGGGAAGTCTTCTCAGCCTTCAGATTTTAGGAATATTTTACGCCCATAGGCCACATTCCATCATTTCTACCACCAAATTTCTTCTCTAATTTCAACAAACAGTTTTAGACCAAGGCTGGCGCTCGATCATCGATCGCGATCGACCTCTCCATGTAACCATCGATCTGAGTGGGCCCCACTATTTTTCGCAATGCGAGATCATGGTATTCATCCTTTCTAGTTTGCATTGTGAAATGAACCACAAATGTAGATCTCTTCTTTTATTTATTAATACGATTGATTATCGGGGCCAGGATCGTCTTTCATGATTTGAAATCGCAGTTATATCTGCACAAGTTCGTTTTGAAAAATTGGCTGACACCATAGATCTTCCTCTGGTCTCATCTCTGCCGTCGAATGTTTCTAACCTTTAACCTTTTCGCAATTTGGAAAAGCTCCTTCCATGGAGCATGTTTTCTCAACGAAACTATTCCAGGCCGTTGATTGGGCTTTGCTTTGATCTCAGCTTTTCATTTGTTTCCTTGCTTTAATGAACCCCACGAAAGCTATATTTTGATCATCCTCATGCATATTGGGCCAAAACCATGGACAATCGTTACTCTTTTTTCATTGTCCGACAGTTCTAAATCATGGACTAGAAGCCTCTATCCATATGAATGGTGTTCACCCAGTGTTTTAAAGGAATGGGGCCTTCTTCAAACTTCTATCAGGCTCAAAATAGACTGTTAAAAATAGAGTGTTAACAGAAGGATCATCTAGATCATCTTCACTTAAGTTTTGAATGATGCAGACATTACAAGATCCACTTAAATCCCCATAAGTGTGTCTTATGCGTGAAGTCGGGATAATTACTTGGTTTCATATTTTCTAATAAAGTTATAAGGGTCAATCCTTTAAAAGTTGAGGCGATTTTTAATCTCCTTCTTGATCCATCAGGAAATTACAAAGTATGCAAGGAAAATTTAACTTTCTTCGATGATTTATCGTAAATTATGCCAAGATCACCAAGCGTTTAATGCACTTTCTTAAGCAAGACAATCCATTCTCATTGATGAATCTACACAACAATATTTCAAGACATTGAAAAAAGCACTACTATCCTCTCCTCTCTTGCACCCGCGAGACATTGAAAAAAGCACTTCTATCCTCTCTCAAATTACTTACAAAAATATGCAAGAAGAAATAGACTGACCATTGCTTAGACGAAGGAGAAATTCTTCACTGAAACACATGAGAATTTTGTAGAGTCGGTAACTCATCTTTTGAAAAAACTTCTAGATGAAAAAGAAAAAAGAAACTAAAGATCAAGAGATACTGGAGAAAATTATTTGAGGTGGTTGAACAAACTTGTCGGAGTGGTTTGAAAATATCACAGATAAATTCTATGAATAACAAGCCATGGAGGAAAGAGTTTCGGTTGAAAGCATTGAGAAAAGGTTTTATACAGACCTCACTGAGCATTTCCTTTGTTCCTTACTGACTCTTTTGTTCAAATTCCTAATCGAGAAAGGAGTGGGCCATATCGTAGAGTCTCTCCCACCACTTCGTGAACCGCCATCGAACTCTAACTAGGTGGAGAAACAAAAGAAGTGGGAGTACTTCCTAAGAAAATAAATAGAACTATCCAAGTTTTCTAAAGCGTGGGGTAGGCTATGGGGGGGTATTTGGCCATGTGTTGAGGTAGAGTAAAAATGATTCTAGTCGATTGAGGAAGATACCATCACCAGCAATGAAAAATCTACCTAAGGAAATCAAACAGACATTGACACATAAAGGTATGTCAGACTTATAGAAGTTAGAAATAGAGAAGAGGCAGAAAGGAAGGGAAGAGAGAAGAGAGAAATCTAGAGTGTTGCAAAGAGGAATGGCTACTAGAGTGACAAAACAAGAAATAAATCCACCAGAGTCGGGTCATGACCAACAGGAAGGAGGCGTAGATGAAGAAGCATCACCCAGGGAAGAAGACTTGTGGATAGAGCAGAGAGAACCTCTCCAACTACAAATTCCCCAAGAGGTAAGACCTCTATCTCTGACGAATCTAAGTACCCGAATTTAGGCCATTGTCGAAGAAGACCTATTACTAAGAGCTCGTGAGTTCAATATATGGAGCCGACTAGACAACAAAGTAAATGATGATAATCATTTAGTAATCCGTCAAATAGAGGAAGGAAATTGGGTAACACTTCAGACATACCCTTCCAACCGAAGTATCCACTTTCTCTACCTGACACATGAATGAGCACCCCCTACCAAATATAGCTTTACAAGAAACAAAACAATTGGACCTGCAAATACATCAGTGTAGCTAGACATCGATAGAAGAAGTCAATCCAAAGTGACTACTGGTAGGAGAAGAAACAACAAGCAAAACGATCAACGAGAACAAAAGTTCCATCAATAATAGCTGTGATCAATGAGGTACACTGAATATCCCACTCCCCCCGCCACCACCCTCGCCATTGCCACCTCCCAGTGGAGACAATGACACTGAAATGGGTCACAGATCAGCACATATCCGCCTCTATGAGGGTGACGAAGACCCTAGATNCACTACCCCCGCCACCACCCTCGCCATTGCCACCTCCCAGTGGAGACAATGACACTGAAATGGGTCACAGATCAGCACATATCCGCCTCTATGAGGGTGACGAAGACCCTAGATGACATTGCCTCATATGTGAATCAATATGGGAGGAAAATCGAGTTACGGTCGAAGAATGACAAATCACACAGTTCACTAGTGCTTTAAGAAAAAGAGAACTGACTTGGTATATGAATTATATCGAGAGAACCCCCCAAGAATCCAAAGCTGACTTTAAGGCACAAATCTTATCTTTCTTTAAAACCCCAGATGCAAAAAATATGGCAGCTGAAAAGCTAAAAACTTCAACTCAGAAACCAGCAAAGTCCATTCGGGAATATGATAAGCGATGGAAAGACCTCCTTAGCCAACTAAACTATGTAATTAACAATCAATTATTAATTCAGTGGTTTCTTGTAGGTCTATCACAGAAAATCTGGTGGCACATAAGCTTGGAGACATTTAAAACATATGAAGACGCACTTACCAAAGCTCACTAAGTAGAGATGGATGAATATTTCCTAGCATACCCCATCAATACTAGGCTAGAATAATAGCTAGAAATCATGCAAAAATATTTGAAAGAGATGAACCTCAAGAATCGGGACGTCTCGTGCACAAAATGATCCACGGTCGGACACACTAAAGACAACTTTCGACAAGACATAAGTTGACAAGACCTTCGTTTTGTCCAAACAAAATGCTTCTATGACATTTTCCAAGAACATGGAGACCATACAATGAAAGATTGCCCACATAACATGAAGAATGGAAAAGCATCATGGTGTGCAATCTATGAGGTTAAAATTCATGTAACGAACAACTACCACCTAAACCTAAAGAATCAACAAAATTACCAAGAAGTCTACCTAACAAATGCAGTCGCGCAGACTATCCATACAAGGATAGAATTGATCTAAAGTTTTGTACTAGTTGTGGCGTGGGCGGTCACTCACTAGAGGATTGTCCCACCATGCTCAACAAGATTAATAAAAAGAAAAATGTTAATGTCTTGTTGTTTGTTCAAAAACATGATGTAATGAATACAAAAACCTGCACATAGTAAGTTGACAAGGGACAAAAAATTGGAAATGGAAATCCACGTATAAGCAAAATCAAAGAAAAGAATGATTATACTAACCTGACAAAATATAAAAAATTCTATAACGACACATCAAATATGTTTAAAGAATTTTCTAGGCATGAAGCAGTCGATGACGGTCAACAAAACACATTTAAGCAATTAATACATTTAGTACATAATGATAAATCAGTGTCTCAATTCATTGAATTATTGTATAATATGAATGATATTAATAATAATGAAAAACAAACCAAAAATATATGCAGTCTAAACCAAAAAGACAAGAGCGATGCCGACCCACTTGTCGATCTAGAAGTTGAAGGATACCATGTTCAACAAGTTGTAGTCGACTTAGGTTCACAAGTAAATATTATGACTCGAGATACATGGGAATAGTTGGGTATACCTCAACTATATGACTCAGGCATATACCTCAAGTTAGCCAATTGGGGTTTGGAGAAATGTTGATATGATAATAAAAGGAATATTGACTAAATTCGACTTTGAAATCATCGACCCTAAAGAAGGATCCATCTCCTTCCCAGCATTGGTAGGTCAGCCATGGGGAAGAAAAAATAAAGCATCAATATCCATAGACAAAGAAAGAATAAAATTAAAAGGGAACGGGCAAAAATTTATTATCCCTATTCATCCTTCCCAAGGTGAACCTTGGACTGAACTCATCGATGAAGAAGTTGACATTCGAAAATTATATGAAATTCAAAATAACGAAGACTACACTGAACCCAATATCTATGGTGCTTCACTTAGGCAACCAAGACTTAGTAAGATATAGTTTGGATGCAGAATTATATGATTAGGAAGTCAAAAACTAAAAAACTCAAGAAAGGGGTTGTTGGACCATTCAGGCTATACAAAAGAAACCAACCCATCAATGCTTCTTAGACTCCATCATCCAAAAAATATTTGAAAGGAAAACTGGGGAATACCCTTCCCTTAACCCCAAAAAATATAAGTATCAGAAAAAAAACAAGGTATAAATAAAGAGAGTCCCCAATTTTGCATATAGAACAAGTCTCTAAGAACCTAGGTGAATAAGGCCGCCTACAAATCCTAGTAGAAACCTTTACAGGACAAGATTCTCGATGGTGGGACACCCATCAGTTGAGACTGCAAACTTGGACAACAACTTAATTCGTACAAAGATTTGGAGGAAGAAAGCTAACCAAACATGCACAAATACTTGTCTTCATCAAAGGGAAAGACCCAGATGAGCACATAAGACCACGAAAGAGAAAATATTATGCATGAAGCACACTATGGACTGGAGGAAGGACACTTTCAGTCAGATACAATGGCTAAGAAAATCCAACAGTTGGGACTATGGTGGCCGACACTGTACAAGGACTGCAAAAAGTTTGTTAGCCAATGCGACCGATGCCAACAACTAGGTCGAACTCTGCCCAGTATAGAAATTCCCTTGATATCAGTAAACTTGAGTCTAACATTTGAAATTTGGGCCATCGATTTCATAGGACCATTTCCAATACCAGCAAAAATAACAAGTGCGAGGTACATAATAACTATAGTCGACACAGTAAAATTGAGAGATGGAGAGTTGGGTCAACTCTTAGGAATCCTCACCACAAAAGCAACAACAAGAAGCTAGACTAGACAAGAACAACTTGATAGCACTAATTAAGAGAAAATTGAATTTATGTTAAATTGTAGAAATTTAATTCAAATAGTCATACCAGGACCAGTAGAGGCTGACACCAACAAGCCACTAGAGAAATCATATCAGCTATTTGAAAGTGTGGTGTCGACCCTACAAACACACCTACAACCTACAAAAGAAGATCAAAAAGTGGAAACATCTATATTACTAGGACAGTAGTATACAATGTTCTATGAAGCTCATACGGTACTATGGGACCAGTTAGAAGAATCCATCATTACAGAAGAAGTACTCTGTAATTGGCACACCTACTATGGGTAAGTATTTCAGTATACCCTCGAGACTCATAAGCAAATCCAAGCACTATAAAAGACGTGAGGCCTTGAAGAAACAATGAGGAGTACAATACAAGACCAGATTCTATTGGAAACAACAAAATTAGAGAAACTAGAGAAACAAGCACATTAGTGGGTACATCATGCACTACCAAGCCTCGACAAACTCGACACAATCTTCCCACAAATTAAGAGACTATTGGATACAACAGATGAAAAGGATCAATTCATGGGGCCCAACATGGAAAGAATCATGGATATTTCCATCCAGGAGAAAATGTCAAATCTGTCAAGCATCACAACCTTGACTTTCGACATCCAAAAATATCTACAGAATTGGAGAGAGTTTCAACACCAACTGGCCATTACAATTGAAGCCATTGTGGAGGTATGTCTGCAGAAACGACCAACCATATGACACAATCCATGAATCCAAACCAAATTAGAAGTAACTATATCAGAAAATATAGTTCTAAGTACCTCCCATGTTTCTTTGGGATGAAGAAAACATTTGTTCCTGGGGGAGATGTTGGAGGAGCTAGTCGGTGAGCCAACTAGTCAAGTAGCTGAATAATCAAAGATTAGGTCGACTGCATAAGTCATGTCGGTTGAACGAACCGACAGGTAGTTACTTGTAACCGTTTGTAATCATATATATTAGGCTATTCAGCGAGATGAGAACTTGGTTCAGTTTTGTATATGTATGGACCCTCATGTGATAATATAATTTGTTATTCATTTACCTATTCTTGTCTCTTGTTTCTATATGTGTATATGATTCTTTATATGTATTATTGGTAACCTTATGTGATCTGTGAGACTACAACATTATCTAGATGCATATGAGTCAATGATAAGCATAGTTATGGTTCATGAAGATGACGAGATCCAAGAGCATGTTATCTATTATCTTAGTCACGCTCTGGTTACTCCTAAACTAAGATATTCATATTTCAAGAAGCTAGATCTAGTGGCGGTTTATGTCCTCCATAGGTTGAGACACTACATTATGCTAGGGACAATCACTATGGTTGCAGACATAAATCCTTTTCAATATGTTTTGTCTTGGCAAATAATTTGGGGAAAATTTAACAAATGGATTGTCATTCTCCAAGAGTTTGACCTCGATGTTTGGTCCACTAAATATAAGAAGTCCCTAGTATTCATGAAACTAATTTTAGAGTTCATGACCGAAGAAATTGTAGTGATAGAAGACGAACCATTTCCAGATGAGTACATTTTCTTGATTTCGACCTCATATCCTTGGTACGGGGATATCCTGGTATATCTCTAGAATTTAAAATGTCATGCGACCTTCTCAAGGGAAGATCCACGTAAGCTAAGGCTAATGCAAAAAACTACCTCATAATCAGTGATACATTATACAAACAAGTGGTAGGCTCCATCTTTCATTGATGCTTCACCCATGAGGAGGATGAGATTATACTAAATGATTCTCATAGCAGAGCGTGTGGGGGTCATTTATCTGGGTTAGCAATGACCCAATGGATATTATGTGCTGGTTATTTTTGGCCCACCATCTTCAAATATTATGTCCAAGCAGTGAAATGATGTTACCCATGTCAACTTTACACAAGGAAAATGTTTTCACACACTACTCCTATTTTCCCCATCATCGTAGTAGGTCCCTTCACCAAGTGGTGGGTTGATTTTATGATGTGTAACCCAGTATCTACTAGGGGGCACAAATATATCATTCTCGTTGTTGAATACTTCACAAAGTGGGAAGAGGCAATTCCTACCTTTAAATATGGTGGTGAGATGATGATTTATTTCCTTTTCAACCAAATCATTGCTATGTTTGGAATCCTTAAGGAGATTGTCACTGACCATGGAAGTCAATTCTAGAATAGGATGATAATGGAATTGACCACTATGTTAGGTTTTAGGCAAGACAACTCGTCTTCCTTTTACCCGCAAGCGAATGGACAAGTAGAAGCAGTCAATAAAAATTTGAAAACCTTTCTCAAGTGGAATATTAATGCTAGTTAGTCAAACGATAACATTATGTTGTATTTGAAACTTTGGGCCTACTAAACCAATGTTAAGAGTGCCACAGGTTTCTCACCTTTACATCTCATTCACGGGGTGGAAGTAGTCACGCCGACTAGGTGCGAGATACCATCCTTGAAAATTGCCATTCATGTACTTCCCAAAACTATTGATATTGAAGAACATTTGCTACATTTAGAACATCTATACGAAAAACGTAGAGATGTGCTCACTGCAAATGAAGCATAGAAGAATTGGGTAAAAAACCAATATGACAAAGCTGTAAAACCTAGGGTTTTCTCTGAAGGAGAACTTGTTTTGGTCTGGGACCAGGATAAGGAACCCCAGGGGGCAGGAAAATATAAATCTATGTGGTTAAGCCTGTATGTTGTGTCAAAACTTATGAATAAGGGAGCATACAAGTTAATCGATTATGATGGTAATAAGATGTCGGAGCCCCGAAATAGGCTCTACCTGAAAAAGTATTATGCCTAGGAACTATGCCTTTTGTTGTATTATTATTGTATAATTATGTAAATGGTCGTTCCTAGTTAGTGTTTCTTATGTATTCTTGTGTTGTTTCATATGCATTTGAAGTGGTTCATAGGGTTCACTGATGGCTCCATCCATCACACTTGTAATTTGGCTTCAACCGCTTGGGTCATTTATGCACCCATAGGACAACTAGTTTCCTTAGGAGATGCTTTCTTGGGTCCCACAATGAATAATGTAGCTGAATGTAGTGATTCCATTGATTTGATTTGGGATTCTATTTCATGTGGTATCACCTTCTTGGAAGTGAGGATTGACTCCTGGTTGGTGGTCTCTCAGCTCAATGGCGTCTACCAAGTGAGACACCCTACTGTATTATGCCAATTCTTAAGAATTAGGTTACATGAAAGAAATGTTGAACACATTGCATATCATCAAATTTCAAGAAATTAAAATACTCTTATTGATGCATTTGCGAACTACATATTATATTGGAATTTTTCACACACATTGTAAAATTAAAATACACAGATAACTAGGTAAATATATGTTTGTGTGTGTGTGTGTGTAAAAATATGTCCATATACATCGAGTTTCTGGTCCAAAGATCTAGTCAATAAGTACATATCAAAATACAAAACAGGATCAAATTCCTTCATATGATAAAAAACTAAGGATGCTCCTTAGCCTCCTCAGCTGCAGCTTCCTCCACAACCTCCCTGTTGTCAGGAATATTGCACCTTTTGTGGACAGAAGTTGTTTCTTTCGTCTGAATGGTTCAAATCCAGAACAACTAAGTAAATGCAAAGGGTGAAAACCTTCCCTGAATGTTGTAATCACTTGGAATAATGCTTTGATGATGAACCTGTGTACCTACAAAACATGTCAAACAAACAAGAACATCAAAGCTACCAGAACATTATTTACACATTCATACTAGTGACTAAGGAATCTAGTAACATATAGATGCGAGATCGGTACAACATATATGTGGGACAGAAATCAGATTTGCATTAAGAAATCAATGAATAAGCTTACAACCATTTCCTTAGTGTTTACAAACTCCTCCATAAGAAAAACACCTCACCGCCGATAGCTCCAACTTGCTCCACAATTGCTCTCTGATGGATCAAAGCCAAGAAATCAATTCAACAGCATAACATTACCATTTAGTTCTCTCACCCTCAACTATGGGACATGAGATTGTATTTATAGGGTTCAATGGATAGGGATAGTTGAGAGAATTTTGGGTGAGGTGGCCATAAGATCCTACAAAGAGGGATCTTGAATCCAACCAACCCAGATTGATAGGGATAAGGGAGGACACGAGGCTCATGTTCTAAAAACCTCGAGAATCCTCTTGTTTACAATTTTACCAAGGGTACCGCTTATATACCTTTAAGAAAGAGAAGTGCAGGTAAGAACCGCTTCAAGAACAAAGCACATACATGGTGGCACCGCTTCTCTATAACAGGACTCAAGCGGTGTTGAACAAGGTACCTCTCATCAACTAAAGGGAAAAGGCGGTGCTAGGATTTTTCATGTAGAATTGATATCTAGAGCATGTTTCCACTCCAATTTTGGGTTTTAAGGAAACCATAGGTGTTAAGGATCTCATCACATGTTGGTGATAGGATTTGGGTATAACACTCCCTATAACACAACACAAGCCAAGTCACCTTTGGGAGAAGGTGTAACCAGGATGGAGGTACTCCTAGGACAGTATGTTGCATAACCATTGTAATCCTTTCTATCCTCAGTGTAGGGACATCGTGGGTTATCCTGGTTATCTTCCCCACTACAACATGGAGGATAGATTCATCTCCACCAGCCTCCACTAGATTAACAAAGGTCCTCGGATGTCCATCTGGTCTGATAGGTCTTATATCCACATATCATTTAAAATGTATCAGAATCGAATACATATCTATATACATTTTTATGAATAAAATTTCATAAAAATTAAATATTCAAAAAGTAAAAGACTTACCCATATCTCCCCATGCTTCCCAGGAGGGAGAGTGAGTTTAGGATTGCCATGGAAGTCAAGCCTGCATATGGAAACTGCTCTAGTGTGGGCACCTTTCGGCTACACCAAGAATAGAAATCATCACCATCACCATTGTGGACCTCACCACCACCCTGGAGGAGAAATATATCACCCCAACACGTAAGTCTATGATCGCAGGTGGAGAGGGTCGCAATGTAATTACGGGGCTCAAGGAAGGAACCCTCTCAAAGAAGAACACTACTAAAACACTTGTGTAACCAAATTTCTTCTTCCTTCCTCTCCTACAATCAAATAGTTGTGCCTTCATGATCGGGACTAACCTTGAGCACCAGTCAAACATAAAACCCCGTAAACACTCTATTGCTATAGGCATGTGGGTCCGTGCGTCCAAGTGTAAATAGGATGACCTCGCCACTCTGACAATAATGCTCACAAGCACTTTCAGTGGAAAACTGGTAATCTGTGAGATCAAAATTTGAGTCCCCGATTTTTGAGTCCTAAGTATGCAATAGGTTTTGGTGTAGTCATGTACACTGAGGGGATCACCCCCTCGGCTGATGCCTCCTAAGTTCATAGGTTCCCATCTATGCAAAAAAAACATGATAAAGTAAACATCCTCTGTGGTAAGCTCTAAGGTCTCTACTTGGAGGTGAAACATGCCTAGTTCGTGGCCCCAAAGGTGTGCCAATGTTTCCAATAATCGAACGTGTTCGCTCATGTTTTATTTGAGGAATAATTTGAGTAAACCACATATTCGTAGAGAATTTAAGGTCATGGGATCCCCCATTGCAAGCCAGTCCATGTCTTCATGCTCTCTCTCACGCCATTCTGGCACCATTTTTACCTTCCCATACCTCAATTTTTCCATTAGTTTTTGAGGGTAGTGCAAACCATTTGTGGGTTCCTCATGGAAAACCCACGGTTATAATTCAAATTCATGACTTTAAAATGGGCTTCCCATGGTTACTGGAATCACTGGAAATTGAAGCAAAAACAAGGAGCCAGAACAGATGCAGGGAGCTCGACGATAATGAAAAAGAACAAGTCGAGTTCCTTAACAAATGCAGAAACCTGGTTAAATCTGTGATACTAGGTCCGATAGAGGTTGACACCGACAAGCCATTAGAAAATTCTTATCAGCTATTTGAGAGCGTGGTCTCAGTGCTACAAGCACAAAGGCAGGATAGAAAAGAAGAGCAGAAAGAAGAAACAGCTCGACTGCTGACACAACAACACACAACTTTTGCAAAAGCATACAAGGTACTACGAGATCACATGGAGGAGTCAGTCATTACAGAAGAAGTACTGAGAGATTGGACTTCCTATTATGGGAAAGTCTATCAGCAAATTCAACAAACCCGATAAGAAATCCAAGCGCTCGAGAAAAGAAAAGCATAGAGGAAGAACTCAGAAGCACAATTGAAGATCAAATAGTGCTCGAAATAGCCAAATTACAGAAGCATGAGCGACAAGCACACCAGTTGGTGCAGCAATCCATTCCAAGTTTAGAAAAATTAGACATCATCTACTCGCAGATGAAATGAATTTTTGAGACAACAGAGGAAAAGGACCACTTTATGGGTCCCGACATGGAGAAGATAGCAGAATTTTCCATTCAAGAAAAGATGTTGATATTATCATGTCTGACTACATTAACCATCGACATCCAAAAAATACTACAAATTTGGATGACATTCCAACATCAGCTAGCAGTGACAGCTGAAGCAATTGTCGAAGTCTGTGTGCAGAAAAGACCAACCATCAGACTTCACAGCCCATGAAGATCAAACACAGAAATAACTACTTAGGGAAGGAAAAGACATTTTTTGTACCTCCCTATTTCTTTGGGATGAAGAAACGTTTTGTTTGTGGGGGAGATGTTGGAGGAGCAAGATGGTAAGTTGACTTGAATGATCAGCCGACTAATGAGAGATTAGGTCGGCCAGATAAGGTCGTGTCGGTTGACCGAACCGACATGTAGTTATTTGTAACTGTTTGTAATTCATATAGATTAAGTTGTTGAGCCAGATGAGAACTCGGTTCAGTTCTCTATACTGTATGGACCCTTTCATTATAATATAATATGTTATTTCTATTAGAATTTCATCATTAAGATAGCATTATATTAGGATCTTTACTGAGAGAATAACAAGCACAACAATAAAAAACAAGAGATAATGAACACAGTGTTTATCCTCGGGGAAACCATAAATGGAAAAACCCCGCAACTTCCTCAGAGATAGAATTAGCACCAAAATAGTAAGTGATCTCCCAATAGCAGTAATCTTCTTCTTGTCTAGCCCTAGTAACTTCTCCTTCCTCAACTATGCACTACACTTGAGTGTGTATGACTTGTGTGTTAAATAGAGATCCCAAATCTCTATTTATACTAATCCCAGCATGACTAAAACCCTACTAGGGCCTACCTCTACTTGGAGAATCTAATAACCCTAGTGCCTTGGAAATGTGGGGACTTTTACCCTTACACAATTGGAGGGTTACCCACTATGACTTGACATGAATTATTTACATTATTGATTCTCCTAATCGGAACATCAGGGCATGACAACATGGCTCAATTATATTATAGATACATCCCGGATAAACATCGAGTTACAATACATAAGATACATAGATGAATACATTCCGAAGTTACAAATACATTAACACTCCCTCTTAACTAGGAAGGTATTCTTTTGACACAATTTTCAGCACTAGTCTTCTTCTCTGTATCAACTGGATCATATTGTCATCTACATCTCAGGTCTTCTGAGTCTTCAAGTCATCTTTGTTTTCAAGTCATATTCATCTTCAAGTCATCTTCATATTCAAGCCATCTTCTAGTCATCAAATCTGGATCATCTCTCGATCTGGATCATCATGGGACATCATCACTAGATCTGGATCATCACCCGATCTGGATCATCATGGGACATCATCACTGGATATGGATCATCACCCGATCTGGATCATCACCCAATATGGATCATCATGAGGCATCATCACTGGATCTAGATCATCACTAGCTATCATCACTGGATCTGGATCATCATCAATCGATCTGGATCATAACTACTGGATCATCATCACTAGATCTAGATCATCATCACTCGATCTAGATCATCACTGGGAATCATCACAGGTGCTATATATTGATTCTTCTCGTCATCAAAATCTTTACAGAGCCAGTCCTTTTTCATACTGGATGTATCATCTCAGAGCTGGTCCTTTTTCATACCAGATGAGGTAACTACTCAAAGCTAGTCCTTTTTCATACTAGATGAGCCTTCCTAGATCTAGTCCTTTTTCATACTAGGTAGGGCATCACAGATCTGGTCCTTTTTAATACCAAATGAGGCATCACAGAGCTGGTCCTTTTTCATACCAGATGTGGCAGCTACTCAGAGCTAGTCCTTTTTCATACTAGATGAGCCTTCCCAGAGCTAGTCCTTTTTCATACTAGGTAGGGCATCACAGAGCTGGTCCTTTTTCATACCAGATGAGGCATCATAGAGCTGGTCCTTTTTCATACCAGATGTGGCAGCTACTCAGAGCTAGTCCTTTTTCATACTAGATGAGCCTTCCCAGAGCTATTCCTTTTTCATACTAGGTAGGGCATCACAAAGCTGTTCCTTTTTCATACCAGATGAGGCATCAAAGAGCTGGTCCTTTTTCATACCAGATGTGGCAGCTACTTAGAGCTAGTCCTTTTTCATAGTAGATGAGCCTTCACAGAGCCAGCCCTTTTTCATGTTAGATGTGGCATCCACATATACCTGACAATGGAAGGAACCAATCCTCTCATCATGTCATAGCCCTTACATCCAACAATGGAAGGAACCAATCCTCTCACCATGTCGGAATGGCAGTGCACTTATATCTGATCATGAAAGGAACTAATCCTCTCACCATGTTAGAATGGTGTAGCACGAACACATCACTTCCTCTTGGGAGGAACCTCGATCTGGAGAACACCAAGCTTCTCCCTGAAGTACTCAAACTTCACCTTAGCCAATGGCTTAGTCAACACATCAGCTATCTGTTTGTCTGTCGCAACATACTAGAGCTTCACTGCTCCTCTTTGCACCATATCCCTGATATAGTGATACTTGATCTCAATATGCTTCAACTTGTCATGGAATACTGGATTCTCAGACAAATTTACACAGCTTTGGTTGTCACAGTATATACAAGTAGCATCTAACTGGAGATCAAACAAACCAGATAGTAGCTTCCTCAGCCATACTGCCTGACAACTAGCTGAACAGGATGCAACATACTCTGCTCTAGCTGTACTCAGTGCCACATAGGATTGCTTCCTGCTAAACCATGAGATCACACCTGATCCCATACTGAAGCAACACCCTAAAGTGCTCTTCCTATCGAAGGCACTGCCTACCCAATCTGAATCAACATAACCCTCCAGGTTAATCTTTTGATCAAACTTATACTTGAGCCCATAATCAACCGTACCCTTCAGGTACCTCAGAATATGCTTTGCAGCAATCAAGTGAACATAACTCGGATCTGTCAAGTATTGTCTCAAGGTGTTCACAGCAAAGCAAATATTTGGTCTCGTGTTCATCGGGTACACCAAGGACCCAATCATCTGATGATACATCGTGACATCAACTGTCTCTGATGAAGCATCACCCAATAGCTTCAGGTTTGATGCAATAGGTGAGGTCAATGCCTTGCAGTCCATCATCCCAAATCTCTTCAGGATCTCTAATACATACTTTCCTTGTCCAAGAAAGATTCCATCTATAGTCTGCCACACCTCCATACCTAGGAAATAGTGCATCATTCCCAAGTCCTTCATCTTGAACTCAGCAATAATCTTTCTCTTCGTATCAGCAATCAACCCATTCATACCTGTCACAAACAGATCATCTACATATAGTAGAAGTATCACCGGGTTGCCACCTTCCACCTTGTAGTAAAGGTTGGAATCTGCTTTACTCTTGGTAAATCCCAAACTGGATAGAAAGCTGTCAATTCTGTCGTACCATGTCCTGGGTGCCTGTTTCAGACCGTACAGGGATTTCTTCAATCTACATACATGAGACTTCCTATCATGTGTCTCAAAACCGAGTGACTGTTCCACATACACTTCCTCTTCTACTACACCATTCAAGAAGGTATTCATGACATCCATTTGGTGTATCTTCCATTTCATTACTATAGCCAGAGCAAGTACCAATATGATGGAAGTGTATTTGGCTACAGGTGCAAAGGTTTCTTCAAATAGTCTATTCCTTCTTTCTGGGAGAAACCCCGAGCCACAAATCTTGCCTTATACTTTTCAATGCTACCGTCTGTAGCATGCTTGATCTTGTAGATCCATTTGGAAGTTACTACTAACTTCCCTTCTGGTCTTGGGACAACATCCCAAACATCATTCTTCATGATCGATTGATACTCTTCGATCATTGCATCCTTCCATTCTTTCTGATCTACTTCTTCTTCATACTTGGAAGGTTCTTTATCAATGAAGTCACATAGTAGAGCTACATAACTGGAACATGATATAGTCCTTTTTCTTTCTCTGAGATTCTCTTCTGGAACCCCAAATATTTCCATACCTTGGATAATCTCTCATACCGAAGCAGGTTTCCTCTTGTGAGGATTCTTCTCCTATGGTGGATCTACAGGTCTATGTGGTTCTTCAAAATCTCGATCTTCTTCTTGAGTTTCTTCGTTCATGATTGTATCATGAATTCTGGGATCTTCTGCTTCTTCAGGTTATTTAGCACGTTTCTTTCTGGATTTGATGTAGGATGAATTTTCATCAAATGTTACATCCCTACTGACATCAATCTTTTTGAATCCTGGGAAGTATATTCTGTAAGCCTTCGAGCTTTCAGAGTATCCCACAAAGATACCCTTCTTTCCTGAAGGATCTAATTTTGTTCTCTTCTCTTTTGGAATGTGTATGTACACAGGACAGATGAATATTCTGAGATGGATGACTTTTGGTTTCTTTCCGGAGAAGACTTCTTCAGGAGTCTTGTTCTCGAGTACTCTGTGTGGAGTATGGTTCTATACATACATTGCTGTTATGGCTGCTTCTGCCCAAAGGTGCATAGGAATATCTTGATCATGAAGCATAGCTCTTGCAGCTTCCATGATGGTTCTATTCTTCCTCTCTGCAACCCCATTTTGTTGTGGATTGTAAGGAGTAGACAACTCCCTCTTAATCCCTGAGTCCTTACATAATTCCTTGAACACATTTGAAGTGAATTCTCCGCCATTGTCTGATCGAAACTTCTTGATATTCTTTTCAGTCTGGTTCTCGATCAAAGCTTTGAATTCCTTGAACTTGCTAAACACTTCATCTTTATTCTTCATGAAGTAAATCCATGTCTTCCTAGAAAAATCATCAATAAAAGAAACATAGTACACATACCCGCTTAGTGAGTTTGATGACATTGTTCCGCACACATCGGAGTGGATGATTTCCAGGATTCATTTTGCTTTACTTTCGCTACTTGGAAATGTATTCTTTGTATTCTTTCCTTTCACACATCCCTTGCAGACCCCTTCATGTTTTGCTTGTATTTCTGGAAGACCTTCAACAACTTTCCTTGCAAGTGGTAGTGCTCTGTAATGCACATGTGCAAGCCTTCTATGCCATAGTTCATTTGTTTCTACTGTGTCATGAACCAAAGCTTGATTTGGTTGACCCTTCAACTTGTATAAGCCTCCTTCTTGTTCTCTCATCACAATTGCATCATCAAAAGTCTTTCCTTTTGGCCACATGAGAAATTGGCCATCTACAAAAGCAACCCTCATTCCTTTTGCATCCAATGCAGATATGGAGAGGAGGTTCTTCTTTAGACCTAGAACAAATAATACATTCTTCATCTTCAAATACTTTCCAGATTCTAGTTTATAGAAGGATTCACCACTACCTTTTATTGGATACTGGTAGTCATCCCTAAGTTTCACCTTGTGAGGTGACTCATGTTTAGATAGCTTTACAAATGATTCTTTGAATCCCGTCATATGCTTGGAAGCACCACTATCTATAATCCAATCATTGCTTCCATGTGAAATAGTTCCTGTGAGAGGGGAGATCAGTACATATTCATCCTAACTTGAAGAGTCATCACTTTCTTGTCCGATTCTCTTTGAAGAAGGTTCATCATCCTCTGCAGCATGGGCATGATGTCTTCTCTTGTTTCCCTTCTTCCTTAGATTTATTTTGTTAGGGAAAAATTTGGATATGTGACCTTTTTCATCACATGTGTAACATCTAATGGTACTTAGATCTTTTCTAGAGTGTGAGGTCTTACCTTTGGAGTGATAATTGTTCCTCCTGTTTTTCTTGGAGTGAACTGTGAGAGCTTGATCTTCACTACCCATATTCTCTTCTCGAGCTGCTATCCTAGCTTCTTCTAGAGATCATTCTTCCCATAGCCTGCTGAAATTGACTAACTTCTTTCTAGCACAGATTCCTTGAATGAAAGAGTCTCATGATCTAGGGATACCATTCAAGGTGGTCATCACAATCTCTGCATTTTCCACTTCTTCATCTACTGCTTCTAGTTGCTCTTTGATCTAAGAAACCCTTGTAAAGTAATACTGAATAGTCTCAGCATTCTGGATCTTCACATTCTTCAATTGGTTTCTCAAGGTCATCTTCCTGTTAATGTTGTTCCCTTCAAACAATTTGCTTAGGGAATCAAACATAGCTTTAGGTGTCTTAAGGGAGGATACATGTGGTATGAGATGATCCTTGATAGAATAAGCGATGATTCTCTTTGCCATAACCATATTCTTCTTATGCAAGGCCTTAGCCTCATCTCCCTCTGGGACTGTAACCTCCTCATTGATATAGGAGTTTAATTCATTCTCTTCCAGGACCAGGGAGATCCTATACTTCCAAGCTCCAAAGTTATCAGCTCCCTCAAGATTTTCATCAAGCTTGGTATGATGAGACATATTCAATTGAGAACCTCAAATGGAAATACAAAATATTTAGATCTTACTAGGTTCAAGATGTCAGATCTGAAACTTGAGTTGAAATCCTGCAGAGTTGGTTTAGGAGAAAATTAGGGTTTTGCTTTTCCGAAGTTTTGTCCTTCCAAATGCCTTGAAATTTGTCCCTAACTTCGATTTTGGGGAGGAGATCAATCCAAGCTTGGGCTCACTAAAAAATTCCTCTTCTGTGAAAAGACCTAATTTTCGATAGCAGTGACAGGTCCAAAACTGAAAAACCTCAGAATTGGATTCTGCTTCGACATAAAGATGCACCCTAAGGAGGACAGTTGTTCCACCTTACTTTTGCTAAAAATATATGGAGGAAGATCCACAAACTAGGAATCCCTAGTTCCCGCAGCTACACAGTGTCTTCTTCTTAGGTTAGCTTTGATACGATGTTAGAATTTCATCATTAAGCTAGAATTATATTAGGATCTTTACTGAGAGAATAACAAGCACATCAATCAAACACAAGAGACAATGAAGACAATGTTTATACTCAGGGAAACCATAAATGGAAAAACCCTGCAACTTCCTCAGAGATAGAATCAACACCAAAACAGTAAAAGCCCCAAAACAGTAAGTGATCTCCCAACAACAGTAATCTTCTTCTTGTCTATCCCCAGTAACTTCTCCTTCCTCAACTACGTGCTACACTTGAGTGTGTATGAATTGTGTGTTAAATAGATATCCTAGATCTCTTTTTATTCTAATCCCAACATGACTAAAACCCTACTAGTGCTGACCTCTACTTGGAGAGTCTAATAACCCTAGTGCCCTGAAACTGCAGGGACCTTAACCCTTACACAATCAGAGGGTTACCCACTATGACTTGAAATGACTTATTTACATTATTGATTCTCCCGATTGGAACATCGGGCCATGACAACATGACTTAATTATATTATATATACATCCCAGATAAACATCAGGTTACAATACATAAGATACATAGATGAATACATTCCGAAGTTGCAAATACATTAACAATTTTGCTTACTTGTTCTTGTCTCTTGTATCTGTTATGTATGTATGTTCTTAATGTGTATTATTGGTAACCCTATGTGATCTATGAGATTAAAATAGGCATCGTATCACCAATCACTCCCAACATCAGGAGCCCCGTAAAAAAGTATACATATTACAACGTAATCTCAATATGCTTCCCGTGAATGATGAAACACTCTTCCCCAACATCCCAGAAACCCCACCAAAGTCTCTTGTAGTAGTCACAAGGTTCGCATTGGGGGAACCTGCATGACCTTGAGCAATCCACTCCAGGCTAGCATATCCCGCACACCCATGTTCCTCGGGGTCTGCCTCCACAAGTCCTTACAATCCCACTCCCTCCACATATATTGAGCCATCCTTCATAGCATAAAAATATATTTTAGAAACATATCACACACAAAAACCCATCCAGGAATGAAGTTGCCCCTATTTATCCAAACTAAAAGACCCGAGTAGCGACTTTTGGATGAACAAGTGTGACTCGATTGTGCTTTTTGGCTAAACAGTTACGACCTAGGTTGCACTTGTTCCCTCAACAGGTGTGACTGGGTCGTGACTGTTTGGACAAAAAGCATGACCTAGGTCATGAATTTTGCTTCGAAAATTGTGACTCAGACCAAAAAACCCTTTCAGTTTGGCCTAGTCCTTTGGGTGATCAAACCACAAAACTAAACCATTGAAAATGATGGTTTTGGCATGCACTCTTACCTGTATGTCGCATATCAGAAAACCATTGGTCGGAATGGAAGAAATTAGTGAAATAAGTATGGGGTGCTCCAGTGCAACTCATCACTGAACATTAACAATGTCACATGTCATGTGCCCCCCCTATTTATAGGCCTCATTGGGTCTGTTTTATTTTCAAGCATTGCAAATCCATCTGAAGTCCGTTTGGGATGCCATTTGCACCATCAGGTTTGGTTTTTCATCCTCTATTGTTTGACAAGACCCTTGTATCACACTTTAAAAATGAAATTTTAGGCCAATTCCTAGAAACAACCTTGATTTGCATACCACCATGCGAGTCTTCAGTATGGATTTTCTGTTAAGCTCTTTTCTGACTCCTAAACAAATAAAAAGATCATCAAGTGTGCTTGTTTCCTTTCACTCTTGTCAAAGTATGTGAAAGGGAATCTACATAGCCTCATTTATCTCCATTTGCAGATTATGTAGACTACCATAAGAAAAGGACCACCTCATCACACTCAAGCCAGGGACGTTTCGCTTTGCAGCCTTTTATGCTTTCTCAGGCATTGGGACCGAAATTTATGAAAAATCTCATCATGGGTTATCTTTAATCTCTTTTCCATCCTTCTCATCAAGAAAGTATTTCCGAGAAAACTTGGTTTTGTTCATGCTTGTAATAGTATTTGAATGACCATCCAGTCAGGTTAAGTTTAAGCTTTTCCAACCTGCTTGGACTACCTCGGTAAAGAAGTCTCCTATCCCCCAAAAAGGGTAGGTGAGCTCTCCTATGTACACTTTTATCCTTTTTTGGATAAAGGAGACTATCAATGAAAATTAGACCCCACTGGAGTCTTCTTCTTGTTTTCAGACTCTTTAAAATTGAAAACATCATCGAGCATTTACTTTCTCAGGCTCGCTAAAAATCCACAAGATCGTGTCATAATAGTTCCTTTAGGCACCACCTCATACATTAAAGTTCGATAACATTCCCGTATTGGCTAACCTTTGTTCAAAGTATTCTACAATGATTTCTCCTTAGATCCCATGGATATCAGTAGTCCAAGTTACCTTCCTTAGTATTTCCCATCTGTAGCTAAAATTATAGTATTACAGCTATGATCTCTCTCCCATGAGTTAGTTTCATTTGATTCTAGGTCATCCCTATCCTCATACTCTTAATAAAGAAATCTTCGAGTCTCCCATGCTCCCCTACCTTGTTCCCCCATTTAGTGTGTTAGTCCCCAGATTGTCCCACATATTTGGTTATCCCCTAGTGCTTCTATTCAAGGAAACCTTATTTCCTTGGTGTTACGGAGAGAAGCTTCCTATTGCTTGGGGGTACCACAATAGACAGTATGACACCAAAAATCAATATTTCCCAATACACAAGAGAAGTAAGCAAATCTAACACTAATGGATATAGAACCGTACCTTGTTCCGGATAGTTGAAGTAGATCCCCGTTGAGATATTCTAATGCAATTGTAATTATAATTGTCTCTAAACAACATCAAACAAAGAAAGCATGATATATATAAATGTGTTAGCACTACTCTAGCATATATAATCAATCATGTATAAGCAATTAAATACATCCATGGATTCAATATTCATATTCAAAATGCACATGAATTGGACAGGAAAAGATATTTATATTAATAAATTAGAGATATAATGGTGACAAACTCTGTCGTCACTTCTGCGAACTGGAGAAATCAAGTCCTCCATCTGGGCATCCACCACTTCAATCCTCCATCTCTCGATAGCATGCTTACAAAGAAAAGGCAAGTTTTGGAAGAACACTATGTGCACCAAGGGATAAATGGATGCAGACTCAAGTATAAGCAAAGATGAGGCAACAATGGACTATAGTTTCCTTACTCTTCAATTTATCGCCTTCAATGTATCCAAGGGGTTCCTTATATAGCACTCCAAAGAGGTAAAGGAGGGTTGAATCCGAGCATGCTCAAGGAATTTGGAAGGCCAAGAGTCAAGTTATTCAGACTCAAATGAGGAAAACTCCAAAAATATTGGTTATTTTGCACACATCGTGATGTACACAGATTTGATGTCAAAAGCTACATATACACGTGGGTATTGCTTTAAAAGTCACATATATGTATAAACAGGAAATTTTTGGGGATTATCTTGGAACATCAAAGCATAATATAATTCCATGGGGTCCAAGGAGTCTGCAGAGAGATAGGGAAGGCCATAAATGTGTGATCTACATGGTGTGGTAAAATCAGCTATAACAGATTCCCCCTAATGTGTGAGGAGAGAGGGCTACAATATGGATGAAATACATTATAAAATCCATTCCAGAAGTAGAGTAATGAATACCTAGGTGGAAGAACTAGCCACTCATCAATATAATACAATAATCAATCTCTACATGTGACTGCAAATACATGGAACAGTCTCAGATACATAAGAGTACAATGGCCATGGATAACATGATATACAAAGTGTCATGTGTAGTCATTGCCATGTACAATATACAATGGATCAAGATCTCCATAATGGATGAAGATATCTGATATGCACTGGAAATACTGGAATCATGAGCACGAGTGCTAGAATCTCATGAATATTGGCACGATCAAGGAGGTAGCATATATGAAATGCCACCAAGCTAGAAGGCCTTCTACACAAACCGCTACAAGTACATGTCTTACTATGTTAATAGAGGTGTCGAGGTCAAACATAGTAGTTCATCATCTGATTAGCGGTCATTGATGTATACCATTAACAGACACGAGATAACCTACCAATAATGAAAATGGGAATCAAGGTACTGAGTGTAATATAACAAGTGTGAATATATGTGTTGAGGCCAAACACTTGAAAGAGTCCATCAATTAGGGGACATTAATGTATTCCAAAAAATTTCGATGGCGAGAGAACCTACCACTGATGAATGTAAGTCTCAAGGTACCCAAATGACTTTAGAATCCTATTCCAAAATTAATGATCTAATGTCAATGGAATGGAATCCGCTGGAACGAGGGCATTAAGGAATATCCCATCAACCAACACGAGGTACTCAACAATGATATATAATGTGGAAGAACTCAATGAACAAGATGTGCATGAACCAGTATCAATACCCAGAATGGCTAACATCCAAAGTCAAGATAACTGAGGAATGGTCGACTCAGGATTCAACTTCCTTCGAACAAGAGAATAATGAAAATGGTGACTGAAGGTAGGAAGCATGGACTCGATATGTAAACTGGGACATCTCTGTGAAACATGAGGCATCAACAGAGGCTCCATGGGGACTAGAAGCGTAACCATTCGGTGGAGATAAACACAGATTAACGAGTACAGCTCCTAAATTCAAACTAATAACCCAAAAAATGGATGTGATATACAGTGTGTTGTTCGAAGGCGACATGACTCTATTGCTGCCAAAGATAACATGTTTTCATGTTTGGATTTTTATGTTTTTTTATTTTTTTGGACTTTTTCATATATTTTGAAAATATTGAAAAAGAATAAAAGTTCTTTATAGTACATCGCTCATAGGAGACGAGTGTGAGGGTCAGGAAAGCTAGTTCCAAGCATCGGAACATACCTATGCTCAATGCAAGGAAACAGTTGCAGGATAATGACACTTGGGGTGAGGTCTCATCCTGATAAAGGTTTGATCAAGCTGCAAAGGATATGTAGAAGGATCTACTTAGATATACATGAGACAAGCTCAGGCTATATGGCTGATAACTCGAATTCACGGAGTCGGCATGAATCTCAAGAAGGAAAGAAAAACTCATGAAATCCAATTACAACTTAACATATACAAGGGAGTCCCTATGGGGAAAATACAACATAAATTTCAAGAGTATGATTCTCTTGCTCAAGGACATGGAGGGACTAAAAAGGGAGTCCCACAACCTAAAGGAGGAAACTTAGCATGGGCACTAAATGCAAAAAGGGATCTAACTAGGGCACCCATGTATAGGAAAGCTCTACCATTCACACAATACCACTTCTAATAGCAGCATGAAGGTTTTGTGACATCATGGAATGGGTTAGTACCTAAGGTTAAAATTAAATGGTCATAAGGTCATGCAAAATGCAAGAGGATGTAAAATCCTAACCTATATGCCAATTCAGACATTATACCTATTAGAAGCATGAACGGATCAAAGAATCAGAGAGAGTGTACAAAAAATGGACCTTACATGACAATAATAATAGTCCAAATCAACTATAAACAATTAGTAAAGAGTCCAACCTAAAGGATATAGGTAGGATTGATCATGACAACTACATTCAAAGGAAACAATGAGGTGGACGATGGGACGTAAAAAGGAATGTAAAGTGTTGACCCAATGTTCACGTAACAACTACCACCCCTATGAGGGTGATCACTGGTGTTATGACCGGGTGAAGGGAATGAAAATCCTCAACAAATGGAGTAGAGGGTGGAATATGACCCTTCCTGAATTTATGAATAAGGTAAGGGGCATGGTGCCCCCCAATCCAACACCGGGGTCCGCACTAGGAAATGGAGCGTGTGATGGGATACCAGCAGTGATAAGGCATGCCAAAAATAAAAGGAACCGAACTCAAGAGAACATAAATATACAAAAGTAACCATGATCCTAAAATACAACTAGTGCACAAAGAGCATACTCCTAAGAAAATATATAGCCAAAATACAAGAAAAACTTTGGGAGGATATGTGAGCTCCCGAATGCAGCAGGTATGTATTTCCTAGGAGAGGATTGAGACTCCCATAGGCTAAAAGAGGAGGTATGTAACTAATTATAGTGGCCCTCACCTTCAACGCTTAAATTTAATGTGATGTCTTACCCCTACCTTTCCAGGACACCTACAGAATTACCTCTGCAAGTACCCCCTGCGATACCTAGGTAAGGAAACTAAGGTCACCCCAATATAACCAATTCTCAGGTGGACAGTTATAGGAAGGATATACCATATGGGAAGGGTAGAAAATCCTGAATCTTGAAAGAACCAACCGGTACCTCAAAATCCCCCATATATGAATACGATCCTGTAAATATATCTAGTGCTCACATAAAGTGAAAAAGGGCTATTCCAATCACAAACATGTGTGCTACCTCGTGCTTAACTCCTATGTAAGAGTAGCGATGAGAGAAACACTAATTATACCAAGGATTTCACACTCTCACCTAGATAGACACCTAATTGTTTGTGTTTAGTAGTCTTGGAGAATTGACTCACAATGAACTATTCCAAGACTCTAAATCCTAATCTTGTTGGTGAAGCCTATAAAAGAAAAATGTGTAGTTGATTTTAATGCGTATAATTAATCAAAGGGAAATGATCTTGAAACCAATGGTATTATGACTCCACAGTGAAATAACTGCACATACCTAACAAACAATGCCAAGTGTAATTTTTTCTTTAAATATGAAGAAAGGGGTATGCCACTACATGAGATGTAAAAATATTCCTTTCTTTCCAAATGCCAATGCAATCCTTCCTATATGAAATCCTAAACACAGCTCTCATCAAATAAATCCAATGCAAGTACCTTTTTAAATCCATATGTGAAATCCAAGTAAGAATGCAACTATTTTGTATTTTCAATATAAAATAATGAAAATGCAATAAAATTCATTAAACTCCTCAGTCTTTGCAGCAAGTAGAAAACAAAATCCAAGCAAGACACCAAGACCAAAATACTAATACACTAATGGAAAAATGAAACAGGAGATAAATGACTAGAACTAATACAAAGAAAAATCAATGAAAAAGCGGTCTCTGGTCACAAAAGAAGCAGTCAACAGACAACATCAGAACCCAAGAAGACCCAACCACACTCACAACCCACCCAACAACTTCCCACAACATCAAACTCAACCAAAATGGAGGATGTACACAACTGTTCCAAGAATAGTAGCATATGTACACAACTTTTAGCCAAAACTTTGCATCTATTATACGCAACGTTTGGCCAAAAACCTACGTGTATACGCAACTTTTAGCCAAAAACCTGCGTATGTACACAAGTTTTAGCCAAAAGCCTATGTATACAGAGAATAAAGTGGTAAAAATAAGGACAAGGGTCAAACCAATCTAGGGGAGTGTCAATGGATGAACATAATACTAAATGAGACACAGAAACAGGGAGAAATAGAGAGAAATTCAAGCGCATTGTGCCCCCAAACCCCAATGAAAAACAAGGAACATCCCCAGTGGAGTCACCAATTTTGTTACGAAGAGAATCTTCCTATTGATTTGGGGTACCACAATAGACAGTATGCCACCAGAAATCAATATTTCCCAATACACAAGAGCAGAAAGCAAATCTAAAACTAAGGGATATAGAACCGTACCTTGTTCCGGACGGTTGAAGTAAATCCCCATTGAGATTTTCCAATGCAATTGCAATTATAATTTGCTCTCAACAACAACAAAGCAAGCAAGCATGATATATATATAAATGTGTTAGGACTACTCTAGTATATATAATCAATCATTTATAATCAATTAAATACATCCATGGATTCAATATTCATATTCAAAATGCACATGAATTGGATAGGAAAAAATATTTCTATTAATAAATCAGAGATATAATAGTGACAAACTCTGTAGGCACTTCTGCGAACCGGAGAAACTGAATCCTCCACCTAGGCCTCCACCACTTCAATCCTCCATCTCTTGATAGAAAGCTCACAAAGAAAAGGAAATCTTGGGAAGAATACTATGTGCTCCAAGGGATAAAGGGATGCATACTCAAGTCTAAGAAAAGCTAAGGCAACGATGGACTATAGTTTCCTTAGCCTTCAATTTCTCGCCTTCAATGTATCCAAAGGGTTCCTTATATAGAACTCCAAGAGGTAATGGAAGGTCAAATCTGAGCATTTGCAAGGAATTTGGAAGTCCAAGAGTCAAGTTATTCAGACTCAAATGAGGAAAACTCCAAATTTTATTTTTATTTTGTACACATCCCGATGTACGCGAGTTTGAGGACAAAAGTTGAGTATACATGTGGTGTTTCTTTAAAATTTGTGTATATGTATAAACAAGAAATTTTTGGGGATGATCTTCGAACATCAAAGCATAGTATAAGTCCATGGGCTCTAGAGAGTCTGCAGAGGGACAAGGAAGGCCATAAATCTGTGATTACCTGGTGTGGTAAAATCCTCTATAACACTTGGTTACTTGCATGTCTCCCTTTGTCGACAACAGCACATCTATTTCAGAGGATAGACCAAGAGTTCCATGTATCTTGGTTTCATTAACATTATTGATGATTTCCTTGGACCACTTTGAGAGGAGTCATTAGTGCCTCTCAGGATGGTTGTGTCTCACATCCTCAACTTCAGCTAAATCATACCACCGTTGAGATTTGTACATGGTATTGGTTCACGCAATATTTGGTGGAAGACCCCGGTTGTCACCTAACTCTAACACATTGGTGAGTCTATAAGGGGACCCAAACAGGTTCATGTCCCTTCTGATTTTTGGGTTGCATTGCAAATGGTGTTCAGAAGTCCCATAGAAATGCTTCTGTATAGATTCATAATTGATGTGGCATATTGTACCATAGAGACTCTGACTCTCCATCAGTGAGTCCCTACTATTATGTCAACTTCCATATCCAACAGATCATTAGTTGTGAAGATATCACATTCCATGAGAATGCCATGGGTCCTATGTATCAGTTATTCATCTCAATATGAGATTCATCCTCTCATTGAGGCCACCATTATGTAACAACAATTGTATATGATCGGCTCCTGTATTTTGGAGCCTTGATCACATTATTTATTCTTTCAATATTGTTATGAGCATGGTTATTCTTGCCTCATCCATATACATGTCACATATTCTTTGTATCTCACCCAGTGTTGGGAACCAATATTAATACAAAAACCAAAATCCAGCATGTCTCGATCGGGTAAGTGCCACTTCTTCATAGATCTCTCCATTGTCCCCATGATCCTATGATGTCTATTGGCCATACGATGAGCTCTTTCCCTCACACATTAGGGGGCAATCTATTAAAACAAAAAATTGTTTAACTAGCTCTACATATCCTAACCTATATACAGACATAATTTCCCTATCATGTTTCCCTTAGTTTGACTTCCACACCTATGGTTTAACCTTATTCTCTCTCAAAAAGCTCAAAAAACATCAAAAAGGGCCTAAAAACCCATAAAAGGGATTAAAATCCCATAAAAGGGGTTAAAGACCCAAAAAGAGATCAAACATAGAAAAGGGGGCTAAAAAACCTAAATAGGGTCCCAAAACCCTAAAAGAGAGATAAGGCCAAAAAATCATTATAAAAATAGGGTGGAGTTCCCCATCAACAATATTCTTATGCCCTTTTTTCATTATTGAAATCAGTGAGTATGTTGAGAACCCAATCTTCTCAAAATATTCACACCATCAAACCATCATTTAATATCCACGCCATTCCCTATGTCGTACGTTGAGGCATCCTTCGTACCTTTCAACCTATGGGGAGGCGGACCATATTCAAATATTAGGGAAAGGTGGCCCATTTTCAAACAAAGGGTATAATTTTCTTTCTTTTATTTTAAGTTTTAGCATAGTCATCGTTATTTGTTTATTGTTACTAATGTTCTTTGTTTATTATAGCTCTTGTTTCCATTTGAAATCTACTCTTCTATCCCTTTGACAGAAGGGAGGTTATTTTGCACATAGCTAGGGTGAAAACCCAGCTAGACCTTATTCTTCATTGAACTTTAGGATCTATTTGATATCTATGGACTACGGTGTATAGCTACTTCTCACCTCTCAAAAATCATTGTTGTTCCACGGTTAGGGCGTTCCTTACATCAGTGCCCTAGTTTAGAACACTTCTAATCTTTTGGTACCCAAGATGCATTTGTGCTAGGTTGCGGGAGCCTTCATAGTTGTATTTCACACCAAAATGAACCTCATTTTGCATATTTTACTGATCTACCTTAGAGTATAAGGCTCCCACTCTTATGGAGTTATCTTCAAGCCCTAGCCTGACTCCTTAAAATTGACTAGATAGAATAGTTACTTGTTCTTTCAGACTTGTTAAAGTAGTTGAAGGGTCATCCACATCGGTGATAGTTTACCCCTTTTTCAGACCATGTGGATTACTTACGAAAAATGAATACTCTATTTTCTTCGAAATCTAGAAGAGTATCTTCAGGTATAGATATATCTCTTTTCCATGCCCGAAGGACTAAACTTACAGGAAAGGAACTTGTTCGAGCTTACTTTTTTCTTTTTCTTGCTCTAGACCTAAAACAAGAAAAAGATTCCTAGCGTTCTTTATGTCATTGTCATGCTCATTAAACCTAGAATAAAGCATCAAGTTTACTCTTTTCAGTACCATTTTCATAAATAAATGGAACTTTTCGAGTGATCTTGCCTTCCTTCACACTCATTAAATTAAAGCTACATGATTTCTTTTGAAGGAGTGTCAGTTCAGTGATAGTTTACCCCTTTTTTGGACCTTTCTGACTAAGTACGAAAAATGTATAACTTCGTTCTTCAGAATCTAAGAGAGTTATCCATTGGAATTTTTTACCCTTTTTCATAATTGGGACACTAAATTTATGAAAAAGCACCCCCCTAGATTCTTCTTTGGAGTTTTCAGACTCTCAAAACTATGAAAGCACCGATGAGCATTCACTAATCCAAGATCGTAAAATCCACGGATAAGTGACATATCAAGCACTATTCTCTCTTTTCTTCAATATTATTAAAAATGAAGAAAGAATCAAGTTGAATTTCTTGGACTCGTTAAAAATTAACAAGAAAGGAAAGGAATAAATTTACTCTTTGGGTTATAAGTTTGTTGGTAGCATGTCATCCTTGAACAAAGCACTAGTTTGAGCCTCCAACCACTCATGTCTTATTTTTCCACTTCTTAGTGCAACTATCAATTCAAGTCATTACTCCTCCACTTCCTGTATACATCGATAATCTATCTATGTCTCCTACATGGAAGATAAGTCTAGTTGTTCCAGTTGAAAGTTTAAATATTCCTTGGGTCACCTCTGAGTCGTTCTCACTATTCAAGAATCCTTACTCCTATTTGCTTCACCCTGATTATTATCATCTTCATTTATGATATTATCTTGTGTATACCTTCCCTTATCTATTTTTTCAGTTACTCATGTGACATGTTGAAGGATTTAGTTCCTTCCTCTCCACACAATGGCTTCCAGTCAGTACCTCCTGAAGAAGAAGACCTTCAGTTTTGTAGATAGTAACTTAGTATTTTCACATCCTCGGTTCTGAGCCCATTGCATTAGATGTATATACTGTAATGATCATGGTTTGGAGCTAAAGGCCAAGGCCCCGCCATTGATCGGTTATGCTATGTTTTGGATTTAATTTGTCACCGATGGTATATCGGGGCATGCGGTATATATTATGTTGGTCATCATGTAAATATGCATCTTTAATTAATCAAATGTACCCGACCAGCTACGATCGCGGCAACTAAAATGAGAAATGGGCATGATTTTCACAAGGATAAGGATGTGGGGGAATTTGTCAAACCTTGGCCAAGGAGGGAAATACCCATGTGTCTTCTTTCCCTATTTTATTCCAACCACTTTCATTAAGAATGGATGCTGGTGGTTGAGGCAGTTAATTGTTTTGGGAGTGGGGTGGCAGGACTGTCAGTCCTCACCCACATGCACACTCCACCACTGTTGACTTCACGCTGGCAGGGAAAACCACACCCATCACTCATGCACTCTCTTCCAATGTTGCGCATCCTCACTATTGTCCGCTCACCTCCACGCACAGGATTTACCTGTTTTCACTCCCGCAAACATACTAATCTCTCCATGACAGTGTTGGAACACTGATGCACTCCAATTCGCTTCCTCTCCATTGTCTGTCCATTCATGCGCAAGCTAGGAACTATTCGTCCTCACGCAGGTACCATTGTCTGCTCATTACCTTCATGCACAAAATTCCATTCATTTCACGCTCCATTTGGAATTTGATATTCTTCTCTTCCCCATGCTGTGAACATGGTTGCCTTTTCGTCCTCGAACTGTGTAAGTTCCTTGGTGACTACATTGCTCAGATTGGGTTGTTGATTTTTCCCCACATTGTTGGCTGTGGTTGCTGTGGTCTTCCTCACATTTTGGGGACTGTAGTAAATTCGCTTGAGAGTCATTTTGGCCACGATAGGGCCAAGAATGACTCAGAATTTATCTTCCTTGTCTTAAGCTGTATCCATTGGTTGTTTGCATGCATGCAATGGTTGGTATTCGGACTATGTAGGGAGCAGGGATGGGGGCTTAGTTTTGCTTGACAAACCTGGTGGTAGGAAACCACACAAATAGAGCTAGAGGGTTGGCCTTCTTCTCCATCACCCCTGAATAGCACTAGAAGGGCCCTGCAGGGCCTACGAGACTGTGTAGCAGAGAAGGGACTGATTCCTTGTGTTGGGTGTGTTTGGGTGTCTTAGAGGTCAGGCTAGTTCTTGTGTAGGTGTTCTTGGCTCCATAATGATCTCACCAGCTTAGCATTGAGCCTTTCCCACTCCTTGATAGCCTAATAAACCCAACTGTGTTGGCTTGGCTGTGTTTTATATACCCTTGGCTATGTGTAAGCCTGCTAGTTCCCTTATTCCTTGGAGAATCATGCCCAGCTTGGGGGTGGCAGCGCTGCTGAGAGATTAAGGAGCATGCTGGCGTATGGTTGGGTGGAACGTTGCAGCGGCGTAGCTATTTGTGGAAGAGTTCATCATAAGATAAGTGATCTTGTCCATTTTTACTTCTGCATATATATATATATTTTCTGTTAATGATCATGTTGAACATGTGGAACGAATGCTTGAATGAATGCACATTAATTCCACTGTGCAAGATACATAATTGCATCTGTGCATGATAGAGATTCATGTGTGCATATTCTAGTACAAAGTTTTATTTAAGTATTATGTTTCATCAATTTTGTGCATGCACATGTTCATGGGGCTCTTAGCCCATTGTGATTGAAGTTTGGGTCGCGTCCTCTACGCTGGTCGGAGGCATGGGGACGTGACAAGGATCCACTACACATATTGGTGGACCTCTTTGCATTGGTGGTCAGTACAGCTTATTAACTGACACTCCATGGTATTCTTCCATGTTCAACTTCAACTCCTAGATTCACATGGTAGGATTCATACTAGTTTCTATGGATTTGGATGAAGAAATTAGGATATGACCTAAGTTGCGTAAGATTTTTCTATGATCCTGAAACACTATTTCTAGCTATTGAAGACTCATCATTGTACTATTGTGTATTTGATCCACCATTGTAATACATATGTGGCCCTATTTCCCATATTATATGATGTAAATGAATATTTTAAAGGAGTTAGTGTTACACATTATTGAACATGGAATCCTCAGTAATGATTTTGTAAATTATCTTGATTGTCTATTTTAGGTACCTCTTTGTGACTTTGATACTGATTCTCTCCATGATAAAATATTTGTAATGTATTTTGTTCATCACTTCCCTCTAACCTCATACATTAGGGGTCATCTATTATACTATGAAATGGAACTTCTCCATCCAAATACAGACACCCAATACGTCGATACACAAAAGGACAATGTGGATTGAAGTTTCCCAAACGCTATACATGAAGAGAAGCCTTAATACACACTTCTTCCTTTAGTCTTTCCCATATTTATAAATAATTTCTTCTTGCATTCACAAATTTTCTTCTAAGAAGTCGTGGGTCACCCACGAGTATGCTCATATGCAACACACGGGTCAATTATGTTATGTTTCATTTGTGAGTTTCCATTATAAGAGTCATGTATCATTAATGAGCTTTCTATATATCCACATGTGGTTACCTCAAGAATTTTTTTTTATAAAAGAAATCATGATTAGTTAAGGGAAGTTGGGCTCAAAATCATAACTTACCCAACTTCCATAACCATCGTAGACCTTGTAACTCCTCCTCATCACCAATTATAAATAGAGGCGAGGGGTAGAGGATAGGGAAGCAGGTTGAAGAGCAAGGTTATGCTGGAGGAATCCATTGGAGAGAGGAGTAATAGAATTCAGTATCTTGTTCAGCAGAGAGGCTTGTCTCATACAGGGTTGCAATGTTCCCTACAACTTCTGAATAAAGATTGAATTTCTTCCATACTACCTTTTATATGTCCTTATTGTTGTGAATTATGGAATGTATTGATATTAGCTATTTTATGCAATTATAATATTTTCATTTTTCTATTTATAAAAATCAGGATTTCTATGGAAGCACACTAAACCTTTTTGCAGATACAAAAGGTCAGGAGCTTGAAGAGCATTGGAGAAAGAAGGATAAAGATTGGATCAACCACCGATAACAAGGTACACATTCCCTTCATCCTATTTCTCTCATTTATGTTTCTGTATCCCCTTATGTCTGCAAGCCAAAACCTAGTACGTTGGTGACCCTAGGACCCAAAGTCATAAGGTAGATATCCCTCACAACACCTGTCTTGAAAACTCATTCCCACATGTAATTAATTTTTCATAATAATTAATTAATTACATACAAATAACCAGAATTACTAAATTAATATAATACATGCCTCCATAGTATTAAATATTCAAAATTCCATAGGAAGAATTTAATTAATTCATTTTTTTAACCGCTAGGCACTTAACAAGGTAAACACTTTTAATGTCCTTCAAGGAAGGGACATTACACTAAAAGAAGAAGGGCATAGTTTCTAAATGAAGGAAAAGACATGTTACTGGAAAAGCAGGAAAGTCCCCAATTCAATTCACTAGGGCTCATTGGTTGAGGAAAGTGGGCCACATGAAGAGTAAATTCGACCTAGAAGCCATATTTATTACAAAATAATGATAACACATCGCTATCACATCTTTTACGAGTTTAACTTTTGTATTGTGAGCTCTAAGCTACTTAGGTTGGGAGATGTGCCTCAGTCAATACTAAGAGATGTGCCCCTACTGGCACCTTCATTGAGATGAGAGAATAATGGTATTAAAACATTAGATTTTTTTTTATTTCATGTCTTGAAGTCCCTTCAAGCTAAGTCACAATTCATAAAGGATAATTACTAATCCTCCATTTCGAATTTCTACAGAGTCTCCCTCTTTCTTCTACTTTCTTCAATCCCATGTAAATTGTCCAGTCTCTTATGTATCTGAGAATCCTCTGCGATCCATTTATAAGTGTATTTAATTTTTTGAACATGCTCCATCAGTTTTGAGATTAATAAGGTGTAGAAGTCTGATATTTCTTCCATCTTTCCATGCCTCTCTATAATTGCACCAGAATTTACTAGTATTTAGTACTTTGTCAATATGATAATACTTGATGGATTTAGACTCTTTCAAATCTTGAAGTTATTTAAAACTCCGATTAACACTCTCCATTCCTTTATCTTCAAATTTGGTGGTCCCTTTGGTTGTTTGGGAAGCCTTGAACCCAAACTAGTTGAGATGTCCTGGTAGCTAGTTTAGTCCAAATGATCTCTAAACCATGCCCAAACATATATAAACATTGGGATTCAAACCAAAACTGATATATGATGGTAAATATGAGATATACAAGCCTCCCCACGTCTAAATCTCTCACCTTTGGTTTTTTGGGATGTGAACAATGAAAGATATAGTTTGAATATGTTGGGGTGCCCACAAGCCTTGGAGTAGAATTCAGCCTCAATGACGTTTGAAACATAAATGGTCCTAGTACATTGTGCAAAGGATCCATAAGATATCACAAGCCTCCTTTATTTCACACCCTTCGGAATCACCCTCTTGATTCCTTGTTAAAATGACCAGTTAAATCCTTTGTTTAACTATTTCTGTTGGATCCTTTGGAAGGGTGAATTTCCCTACAGAACCAATCATTGAGCTTATGTGAAGTTAGAAAATATCTTATGTGCATTAAAATTGATTCAAGAAATACTAGCCTCATTTGTAGTACTTCTTTTTTCTTATTTTGGTGAATTGGTAATTAAGATTCTTTGTGGTTGATTTAGTGTGCCTAAATCATCCTTAAGGTAAATTACAGTCAATCCGTCCTCTAAAATTGTCTTGTTGGCATCGACAAACTTGAACTATAGGATCAAGGCAAAGTTGATATTTTCTTAAAATTTTTGTTTTAAAGCTATAATATAAGAGACTTTGCAAGGGTATAAATATGTATACAAATTTTCAAATAAACCACAACATATATAGTTCAACTTGGAATAGAAATTTCAAAAGAATCATCATCAATTTCCAAGAATTCTTCACTTGGAAATATTCTTTTAAAATGCATTCCAACCGTAATGTTATTGTTTTATGTCCATGTTATATCCTTGAATGTATGCTCGTGTTAGTATATGGGATGCAATAATGTTCCTAGTATAGCTCATTATGTAAACATTTTGGGAAAATACATCTTCTATCAGTGATGAAAATCATGTATTGCTTTTAATTTCAATTTTATGTAGTTGTCTGATAATTTAATGATATATAATTATTGTTTTATTTCAACTCAATTGTTAGTTTGCATTGAAAGGACTAAAATACAAGTTTATCAACATAATCGTTAAGCAATGTTTGATATTTTTGCGTTTTCTAATTGATGTTAGAACAAGAAGAGGCGGAGTAAATATCACAACAGAGTTGATTTTCAAATCTTGGCCTATGTGCAGCCATAAAAGGAAGAAAAGAACAGACAACATTCCACATACCTGGTATCTGTCATTCGTCATCTAGATATTATACTAATTATAGAAATGAATCTCCTGAACAAGTGATGGATTGTGTAGAAATCTAACTATTGGTGTGACCATTTCTTCTAAAGACTAGAACCTTACAACTACTTCAACACGCTTGTCTATCATTTCTGCAAAAGATGAAAGGAAGCAATGAACATAAGTGAGAACCATAGTAGCTATATTCAAATAGGAATATAATTCAATGTAAATAATATAGAATGAACAAAACATAAATAAACATCATAATAATGTGAAAACTATTTTTTTATCACTTCAACACCCATCAATGCCCTTTCCCCAAAGTGTTGTTATATTTAGATATCATCATTTCAACATTGACATATAAATTAAAAATTGTAGATAGGTGTCTGAAATAACCAGTTGTTTTGGAGTCTACAACATTATTTTCTACAAGATATTAAAGTCTTTGGACACTAAACCTTTCACCCATTTCACTTAGACATTAGTTAGTATATCACAGATAGGTACGATGCTAATGCCAACCCATTGCTACCAGAATGGGCACCATATAAACCACATATAAACATGTTGGTCTCAGAGAGGATTGCTCTCACTTAATAGGATCATGCCCTTACTTTAGTACCTCATGTTATCACTCAGAATGTACCCAGGTTGTGAAAGGTAGATCCCGAGGCAACTACAAAAAACACTTTATACTATATTTATGACCTAATACATTCAAAGAGGGATCTCTCATCATTTACAAATCCTTCTTACTCAAAACATTCAATCAATGATACTCATAAGGTCATATTTTTGATGGGACAAATACGACAAGTTTAAAAAAAAAAAATTGGTAGCATAGTTTGGAGACCATTGGGAAATGGAGTCAACAATCAGATCTGAAATAGGTTGTAGGAGGTATGGTTTTGAAGGTTTATGGACATAGGAAATGTAGACACCATTTCCTCGGTCTTGAGGTATTATCAGGTTTATTAGCAGACATAAGGAGACATCCCATCAAGCAGAGCACCAAACTTGGGTGAGTTCTGTAAGACTTTAGAAGAAAACTCTTTAAAAATGCTTGAACATTGAACCTAGAGAATACAAGATGAATTTTAGTTCATGACCCTATTGCTCAAGCATGAAAGCAGATACAGAATGGATTGATATACTAGAAAAAAAAATTACACAAGAAAATAACTTACTGAAGAAAAATATGGCACAAGAATCTCTGCCATGGAAGCTTCAAACATTCTTCCTCTACAATTTTAATCGTCTCTAAAAAATTGAAACCTATTACAATGAAGCGCCTCTATGCTCTTGAAAATCCAACCATAAAACTATCAATTAAATTTTAATTTATAGCAAAAAAAACATCTACCTAACCTGGAATTCAAAACCTAACTAAACTCTAAAAATAGAAACAGTTACAACAAATTTCCTTCATTTCAAGATGCAAACTGCTGAACAATAGGTTCCAAATTCCCTCCTATATATATATCTAATGGTGAAATATGTGTGAAATACGAAGGATATTTCTTTAATTTACCATGTTCCTAACAAAACCCATGTCTTATTTTTCTCTTATTCACCTCCATCTCCTCAGATGTTGCCTTTGAAACGAATGACTAAAATAGTAAACTTGTAAATTTCTGGAAAAATACCGTGAATATTCCTTCAATTATCCCAAAATGTAATACATGTATAAAACATGAAGGATTTTTTTGAATATTGTATTGTTATGAATAAAAACCTCTCTTATTTTCCTTAAATTCAACTCCATTTGTCTGAAACAATTATTTGAATTTTGTGACTAAAACAGTATTTTAAAAACCTGAAACTTGCCCTCTAAAGATGAATTCGATTCTCTCAAACCATCATACCTATGTGAAAATGGAGATAGGTTATTGTATATATGAATGTTAAGAAGAAAAAAAATTTCGGGTTCTGTAAATTCTTCTTGGTTCATTGGAAAAAACCGATTCAAAACAATGACCAAAAGGTCATTTTCATGAAATAATTCTTCTTCTTCTGTTTCAATTGATGTTTTATATTATGTTTGTTATTTAATTTGATCTATATCTCCATCTGAAAGTTGACAATTTGCACTATAATTGTGAACATTGTTGTTTCAATTACAGTTAAACCTGTAATGATTGCATTTGTTGTGACTGTTACATGAATAATATTGCCATTTGATTCATTGCTCACATCCAAAATATCAACCTTTGCTGCATCTTTATCATCACTTCCAATATGAATGGATGATCCCTTATTTAAAAGTATCAATTCAGCACCAAGAACATTATTGACAACATATTTTTCCCCAAATTATTTTTTCCTTCCCTTTGCACCGAGCAATCACTTTAACAATAATCATTTTAACCTTAAATCGCTCTAGCATCTTAATAAAAATGTTCTATGTCACTATGCCTGTCATTTATCAATTTTCTAAACGACATGATGTAAACACTTGTTTGAAACTTCCACACCATATAAAATTTCGTTGATTTCCAAGGTTTTATTTTTCCACGCACTTTCAATCTATGAAATTCATGTGACTCGTTGATTTGGATTTCTCTTGCCTTTCAACCGTCAAAACATTTATCCCATATGTGATTCCGCAAATTTTAAAATTTTGTTTTTCCTTGCATGTTGTCAATGCAGAATCTATTTGAACCATAGATCGAAAATTTCTCCAAATCTCTGTCATTAAAATATGTAGGCACATAAGCCATTCCGCAAATTATAAAATTTCATTACCTCGTGCATGTTTGTGATGCGGAATGAATTTTAGCCGTTGGATGATTTGGGATTCAATCTGCTTCATTGATTTATTTTACTTCTGCATCAATTTTAATTTGAAGTTTCTTTAGATCTCTTATTTACGATTTCTACAACAGCACCAATTTCCTTTTTTGGCATTTCTTTGCTAAATGATCTCCAAGGATGTTCAAATGCAACTTAGATGAATTTCATTTTCATTTTCAGCTACAAGAAAATCAATACATTCACGTCTAGGAATCTTATTAGCAACAACTTTGACAACGACACATAGCTCCTTTCTCCGGGTGTGGTGAATGTTTTTAATGAAAAATGAACTCCATAGCATGAAGACGTTTCATAATTTGCAGCTAGAAGCCTCCACAAAATCTTGCATTTTAAATATGCCATAAACTCTTTTTTGATGAAGATATTGGCCATATGGTCGGCGGATTTCTGGCTATCGAAAAGTGCACATTTTATGCTTTGTACTAATAATTCCAATCTTTAGAAAGTTTTAATGACTCTCCAATTAATACCTTCTTCAATGTTCAAGTCAGTTGCTGCAAAGAAAACAAATATAAAACCCTCCTTCCCTTATCTTGCACTTTGTGTATTATTATTTAGCTTTTATCATAAAGAAATTATCCCACATTCATTGGGAGTGTGTCATTTTCCACTTTATATACATTAACAGGTTTTATATATATCAAGTAACAATTTGTAGTGCTATTTGGGAGCTTGGTGCTTAAGTGGTGTTTGACTTGTTTGCATGCTAACTTTGCTTGAATGTTGATGTGGCAGGTGCATGGCATCATAGTCTCTCAGTGTTGAGCGGCCTCATTCCAAATATACATTTTTTAGTAAAAATAAAATCCCCTTTGTCCATAATTTGCAAATAATAAACCTTAGTAAAATAAATATTTGACTATAATACAAATTTAAATATAAACCCAATGTTTATATTTTTAATTTAAAATGAACAAAATTCGTTCAATTTATAAGGATTCATTTCTTTTTACTCAAAACACCTCTAACCCTTTCTCTTACCAGAGATGAAAATTACATGCATCATTCAACCAAATAAAACCTTGCAACTGCTAGATCACTGAGTGAACTTTGAAATTTTTAAAGGCAATAAGACCACTTTTGGAAAAAAAAAATTTAGTGCTAACAAATGGCTCCAAGTAGGGATGTTATCCCCCCTGCGAGGTAGAAAATAACCTCGTAGACCAGGTGCCAAATCCATTCAGCTGCCCCCAATATTTTTCTGAAATCCTCAACCTGTTTTGACATGTAACCACTATGAAACCCTTTTGCAAACAAATCCCTAAAAACTTCTAAACTATCACTTGTCACGTGGCCATATTCTGAAGAATGAAAGCAACTGTAATTGCATACCTTAACTTGTAACTGAACTGCACTTGAAACTGAAACTAAACTAAAAACCGTTGAAAGAAATGCTCACCATGTCGAGCTTATTCATGCCTACCTATCCTACTTAACTGAGCACAAATTCCCAATAAAGCAAAATCTGACTTCCAATGAATCCAATCAAGCAATTTATCCAAGAATTATGTTTCTTCCTCATGCTTGATTGAAATTAGAACATAGGAACATAATGATAAAATGCTATGATAAAAAGTATGTCCTTCGCTACAAATACATAACCAACTATCCCATCTAAAAAATTTATCCATGTACTCTACTATTGGATCATAAAAAGCATGACAAATTTCAAAATAATCAATCACCTGTTTGTCATGACAAGGTTGTCCAAAAAGTAACTCCTCTTGCATACTGTCGAACTGATCTTCACAAAAACTTTGAAAGGAATTGTCATGACTATTTTTAAATGAAATATCAACAACCTCATTTAATATTTATAACTTTACAACTCCATTCTTCTCAAGTACTTCAAGAGGAATATCATTTTGTTTTTCAACAAGATTAAGCAAAAACATGTTTTCTTGACAAAAAAATTCTGAATTGGAAATATTTAAAGAAGCATCCCATTGAGAATCCTCATCTCCTTATCTATGTTTCATTTCCTCATCACAAACTGCTGATTTTTCCACCTGTTGAGATTGATTGTATGTTTGTTCATTTTTTTCATATTTTGCAAGCAGACTGGGCTTTGTATGTTCATGTAAATCTTCAAGAAAATTTTGGATTTGATCAACACACAAAGGTCTTTCTTCAACCTTTAACTCAAAATATGATTCTTCTTTACTTGCAAATTCAGAACATAAACATGTGGACATACTGTAAGACTGAAAATTTCCAAAATTAGAATTCTTTATGTAATCACCCACAGAAGCATTAGAACTTTGAGGAAATTGTTGCTGCAAAAAGGAATTTTCTGATTGGAAATAGGAAGCCTCATCTTGAAAAAAAACTTTGGAAAATGAATGATATGAAGAAGGGTTTTATTGACTATCCTAATTTCATTCTTGGTCACACAAATATTGACAAGACTACTGCAAATTATCATCTACTTCAGGAAAAGAAATGTGGCTAGTTGAATCAGAGTTTTGGCTGATGTCTCTTTCAGTTGAGGAAGAAATTATTAACTGTTGAGAGTTTTCTTGGATATGAAGACAACTAGTTTGTATTTATTTCTTTTGAAATGGGCTCTCATATAAAATTTCTAAAATCTCTTCATCCACTAACTCATCATCACTATACATGTTTTCCAAGTCTTCAATGAAACCTTTAACATGTGTACAACAATCCTGAACCAGGAACAAGGAGGGGTATTGGTCTTTGTAATGTTCCTGAAATATTGTATGAAAATCGATAAGGGAATACAAACTTTTTGATGGTAACCCTTCATACCATGACCTTGCATCTCCTTCTAAAGTAGCCATGAATATTTCCATTAAATAATCCTCATGCAATTTAACTCTGAGCTTATGTATATGCATATGAAATCTAACCAAATAAATGGTAGCATCATCATTCTTTTGATCTTTAAACTTTGGAATACATGTTTTCCAATCTACTTTAGGTATTCAATTTGGAAAACCAGGAATGTGAGCACGATTCATAGGAGCATACCTTGCATACAAAGAAATCATCTCGACAAATGAATCAACTGAATCAACTCTTCAAAGTTTGCATTCTTTTGACAATGGAGTCGCCTTAGGAAATTTTGAAAACTGGATTCTTAGGAGATGGAGTCACTAGGTGAAAGATGCACAACCTTCTTGATGTTTGACTATTATTTACCATTAATAATAAAATATGCAACTTTTGTCATTCATACCCAGGGAAGATTAAAACTCTTGCTCCTTGAAAATGACGCCAATTTGTTATCACTCAGAATGTACCCAAGTTGTGAAATGTAGATCCTGAGGTAACTGCAAAAACCACTTTATACTGTATTTCTAACCTAATACAGTCAGGGAGGGATCTCTTAGCATTTAAAATTCCTTCTTACTCAAAAAATTCAATCAATGATACTCAGAAGGTCAGATTTATGATGAGACAAATAGCACAAGTTTGTTTTAAAAATATTTGGTAGGACATTCATGGAGGAGACCATTGGGAAACAGAGTCAACAATCAGATCTGAAATATGTTGTAGGAGGTAGGGTTTTGAAGGTTTATGGACAGAGGCAAGGTAGACACCATTTCCTTAGTCTTGAGGTATTAGCAGTTTGATTACCAAACAGAGGCATTCATCCCATCAAGCATAGCACCAAACTTAGGTGAGTTTTGCAAGACTTTAGAAGAAACTGTTTAAAAATGCTTGAACACTGAACCTAGAGAATACCAGATGAATTCTAGTTCATGACCCTATTTCTCAAGAATGAAAGCAAATACAGAATGGAGTGATATACTGGAAAAACAATTACACAAGAAAATAACTTACTGAATAAAAATATGGCATAAGAATCTATGCCATGGAAGCTTCAAACCTTCTTCCTTTGCAATTTTATTTCTCTCTGACAAATTGAAACCTATTACAATGAAGAGCCTCTCTCCTCTTGAAAATACAACCATAAAAATACCAATTAAATTTTAATTTATAGCAAAAAAAACCTCTACCTAACCTTTAATTTGAAACCCTAAAAATAGAAACAGTTACAACAAATTGCCTTCATTTCAATATGCAAACTGCTGAACAATAGGTTTCAAAGTTCCTCCTGCATATCTCTAGTGGTGATAGATGTGTGAAATAATAAAGATTTTTTTTTAATTTACCATGTTCCCGACAAAACCCATGTCTTATTTTTCTCTTATTCAGCTCCATCTCCTCAGAATATTCCTTTGAAACTAATAACTCAAATAGTAAACTTGTAAATTTTTGGAAAAATACCCTGTGAAGATTCTTTCAATTCTCTCAAACTGTAATACCTGTATAAAAAATGAAGGATTTTTTTGAATATTTACTTGTTATGAATAAAAACCTCTCTCGGTTTCTTGAAATTCAACTCCATTTGTCTAAAACAATTATTTGAAGTTTGTGACTAAAATAATCTTTTGAAAACCTGGAAATTTCCCTATGAAGATGAATTATATTATCTCAAAACATCATACTTGTGTGAAAACTGAGTTAGGTTATTGTAGATAGTAATGTTAAGAAGAAAAAAAATTCTCAATTTCTGTAAATTATTCTTGGTTCGGTGCAAACAATTGATTCATAATAATGACCAAACAGTCATTTTCATGAAATAATTCTTCTTCTTATGTTTCAATTGATGTTTGATATTATGTTTGTTATTTAATTTGATATACATCTCCATCTACAAGTTTACAATTAGCACTATAATTGTGAACATTGTTGTTTCAATTACAATTCAACCTGTAATGATTGCATTTGTTGTGACTGTTACATGAACAATATTGCCAGTTGATTCATTGCTCACATCCAGAATATCAACCTCTGCAGCACCTTTATCATCACTTCCACTATGAATGGATGATCCCTTATTTAAAAGTAATAATTCAGCACCAGGAACATTACTGACAACATCTTTTTCCCCAAATGATTTTTTCCTTTCCTTTGCACCAAGCAATCACTTTAATAATCATCACTTTAACCTTAAATCGCTCTAGCATCTTAATAAAAATGTTATATGTCGATGTTTCTATCATTTATCAATTTTCCAAATCACATGATGTAAACACTTGTTTGAAACTTGCACACCATATAAAATTTCGTTGATTTCCAAGATTTTATTTGTCCATGCACTTTCAATATGTGAAATTGATGTGAACCGTTGATTTGGATTTCTCTTGCCTTTCAACTGTCAAAAAATTTAGCTCAGACATGATTCCACAAATTTTAAAATTTTGTTTTTCCTTGAATGTTGTCAATGTGGAATCCATTTGAATAGAAGATCGAAAATTTCTCCAAATATCTGTCGTTACAATATGCAGGCACATAAGCCATTCCACAAATTAGAAAATTTCATTAGCTCGCGCAAGTTTGTGATGTGGAATGAATTTTAGTTGTTGAATGATTTGGGATTCAATCTGCTCTGTTGATTTATTTTTCTTCTGCATGAATTTTAATCCAGAGTTTCTTTAGATCTCTTATTTACGGTTTCTACAATAACACCCATTTCATTTTCTGACATTTCTTTGCTAAATGATCTCCAAGGATGTTCAAACATAGCTCACATGAATTGCATTTTCATTTTCATCTACAGGAAAATTAATACATTCATGTCTAGGAATCTTGTTAGCAGCAACTTTGACAACGACACGTAGCTCCTTTCTCTAGGCGTGGCCAATTTTTTTAATGACAAATAAACTCCATAGCATGGAGGCATTTTTGAATTTGCAACTTCCATCCTCCACGAACTCTTGCATTTTGAATATTCCATAAACTCTTATTTGCTGAAGATAATGGCCATATGGTCAACGGATTTCTGGCTATCGAAAACTGGACATTTTATTTGGGCTTTGTACTAATAATTCCAATCTTTAGAAAGTTTTGTTGAATCTCCAATTAATACCTTCTTCAACGATCAATTCAGTTGCTGCAAAGAAAACAAATATAAAACCCTCCTTCCCTTATATTGCATTCTTTGTATTATAATTTAGCTTTTATCATAAAGAAATTATCCCACATTCATTGGGAGTGTGTGATTTTGCACTTTATATACATTAACAGTTTTTATATATATCAAGCAACAACGTGTAGTGCTCTTTGGGAGCTTGGCGCTTAGGTGGAGTTTGACTTGTTTGCATGATAACTTTTCTTGAATGTTGATGTGGCAGGTGCATGTGATCATAGGCTCTCGGTGTTGAGTGGCCTCGTGCGAAATATACATTTTTTGATAAAAAAATAAAATCCCCTTTGTCCATATTTTGCAAATAATAAACCTTATTAAAATAAAAATTCGACTAAAAGCCAAATTTAAATATAAACCCAATTTTTATATTTTTATTTTAAAATGAACAAAATTCATTCAATTTATAACGACTCATTTCTTTTTACTCAAAACACCTCTAACCCTTTCTCTTACGAGAGAGGAAAATTCCATGCATCATTCAACCAAATAAAACCTTGCAACTACTAGATGACCAAGGGAACTTTGAAAGTTTTAAAGGTGATAAGACCAATTTCGGCAAAAATAAATTTAGTGCTAACGCCTCAATTCAAGGGTTTATTTGTAGGGAATGAGTTTTTATGTGCTTCCAAATCAACTATCAAAATGAGATTCATTCTCTAATTGTCAAACAATTTCCAAATCTCCTTCATGCCTTTGTGAATTTACATTGCTTGCAATATCACCACTTCAAGAACCCACTTCTACAATAAAAAGGAGTTTCCAAGGACCAAGATGTTCTACTCATATGCAACATTTATATAAATTATTTGCATGGCACTAGTATAAAGAGAAGTTCTTAATGAGCTGTGAATGTCTAGCCACACCAAATATATTACTAGGATTATTATATTGGCATCACAAAGTTTCTTAAGAAGAATGGAGAAGGGACAGGATGCATGAAAATGATCTAATTGATCCCCAGTTTGGTTACTATAAAAAGATAAAATGGGGAAATAATCGATATCTTTGTAATTCATTTCTCTATGTAGCAAAAGTAAGTTATTGTTGCCTTCATAATATCAAAACTATGGGATAGTGAAGTGGATCCATCTAAGTCTGGTTCACACATATGTAGTTCTCTTGGTTGTTCCTGCTATTCTTCAAGGTCCATTTCTTGTGTACCCACTTTTTATTCATTGAATTCCTTGTGGAGTTAGCCAAATAAATTCATACCAAAATCTAGATCGACTTTTATGTGGATACTTTTATAATGTGGATTTTTGGGGTGAAAAATTGGGGGTTAGTCCAGTCTACATGGCATATAGGGAGTGAATGCCCTGGAATGCCATCATATAAATGTTTAGCCTCTAAGACCCCAAAAAATATCCGAGAGTCTCTCAAAACAATCATCTCTTAGGTTAGAACAATGCTATTTGAGGATTTCTAGCATTAAGAAACACTCTTGTGGATGTCCATGGTATAATTGACCATGTTGGTCTTTCTCAATAGGTTGATATTTAACTTGATAATTATCTCATATGAAATGGAAGATTCAACCATGTTGGTCTTGACTAGTAGGACGATCTTTGACTTGAGAATTTGCTCATTTGGATAGAGTTGTTTTTCCTACATAAACTCTAGAATAGGGAAAACCAGATGGCAGCCCAGACAGAGAGCAATCTTTGACGTGATATCATATTCCACCATTGTTTCCTCTTATTCTTGTTGGGATTCAAGGGATTCATCAAAATATTTACTTTGGTCTATCATAAATGAAGTAACAAACTTCACTTGGGGCCTCTATTACACCAAAATATTGTCACTTTCCTAGATCCCTAAATTTCATATGCGAAAAAACTTTTTGGAGGAATTTAGCCTTATTAGAAGCTCATTTCTAGGAGCTCTAACTCATCTTTCCTCTTGACATAAGGAATCATCCAAAGCTAACATTGGTTTCTAGTGGACAAAAGGTGTTGTTGGCAAGGGATTGAGGATCAGTTAGTTGCGTAGAATTGTGGATGTTGTGCAAACTTGGAAGACAACGCGCAAGATGAAGATAGCGTGCAAGGCGAAAGATAGACTACTTTTGAATATTTTGTGTCACTTTTTGTATTTTGGACCATATTTTGTGGATATTGGTCATTAGTCGATAGAATAAGTTAGCATTTAGTTAGAAGTGGACCATGAATGTAAAGGCGCAAGCCTATAAATAGAACAAGAATTGTGAATGTAAGGATGAAAATAATCATTATGATCATGTTCATCATAGAGAATCCTAGACTAAGAATTGAATTGTTGTTTGTTTTTGGATATGTGATTGATTGCACAGAAGTAATTTGAAAAGACAAGGGTTGATCTGAATACTATTACCTTTTTGTTTCTTTCTATTTTTATGTTTCTGCAATCCAATGGTGAATGTGTGCAACATGGATCTATGATGCAATTCTTACTGATTATGAATGATGTTCTTTTTCTAGATCTGTTTGTGCAACAACATGGTTAGTTTTGTGATATGCGATCAATAATAAATGGTTCTGCTAATGATTAAGTGATTGGTTGATCTAATAAATTGATGAATTGTCGATTCCCATAGTCCTCTTCTATTCTACAGAAACTTGGTTCCGTCAGGCCTCCCTCAAACACCTCAGGTGAGACTTCATCTACTTTGTGGTTTTTGTTGAACAAGGTAAAACCTATCTGGGTTGGTTATTAGGGGAATCACAGTGAGTTGAATGTCAAAAGAGTGGACACCCCTATCTATTGGGTTTTGTTCGTTTGGTTTGAGCCAACAAATGGTTCACTTGCCGAGACCTTGTTGTGACTGAGAGGAGGATATGTAACATCCAACGCGACCAGAAATTCAAGATTGGTTTGACCAGAAGCTGCGAGAATTTGCTGAAGTAGAAAATCAGAACCCTGGACTGATGACGAAAAAGTGGTTGGCAAGATACATACACGACGGTCCTCATGAGTATTTTTTCTGTGAGTTTCCCATCATACTGTATTTGTGTTTGGCGCAATTCACATACAGGAAGACAAATTTCCAAGGAGGGGGGCCAACATCCTGGACCCCTCAATTGATCCAGGAGCTGCAAGAAACTAACAATAGAGAATCACAAGCTATTGAGGTCTAGATGGATAGTATCCTAGAAGGATACATCACTTAGTTTGCATTCGACACTACCAAGTTTTATAGAGAAGTTGAAAGGGAATTTTTCAACGGACCTAGATGTACGTTCTTGTTGTCTCTACAATTATCAATTAAAATGCTTATCCATGAAAAGGGTATACTGACGATGCACCTCGAGTAGTAGAACTCCAGTGTGTGGAGGCAGTGGATACCGCGAGAAAATGGGACAGACAAATGGGAATATAAGGGGTAGATGGGTGCAAGTTTTGATGCGAATATGAGGGAAGCTAAGGAAGAAAGTGGTTTTACGAGGGGAGTAACAAGGTTTCGACAAGAGAAGAGGCATAGGATAAGGGAAGGTCCTGATGCGATCGAAATGGAATACTGCGAAGGAATACCACATGGGACAAAGCGACCCTATAGCGATGAAGAGGATGACCAGACCCAGACTATGCCTAGGATAGCAGTAAGATCAAACCCTAGAAGCAATGTACCCATGCCTCCATGTACTACTCTAAATTCAGAAAGAAACACAAGTTCCACATCGACTTTCCTGATGTGCCAGCAGCATTCTAGTGGTCGATCAGCATCTGCAGGAAGAAGGTATAGGATGGTGAGTGACGATATGAAATTACCTTTGTTTCATGGCAATGGGACTAATGATCCCGAGCAGTTGGTTTCTATGAGAAGAAGTGTGGATAGTCAGGAAAACTACTGATGATGATGTCAAGAAAGGGCAATTGGTGACTACTATTTGGGGTCGCATGCTGGATTGGTATATGAAATTCATACAAGTTCCTATGGGGACACCTGCAAAAAAATTGGATGAAGTCAAGAAGGGACTAATTGAAGAATTTATAAATCCCAAATCTGAAGCACAATATATTATTGAGATAAAAGAGATTAATCGGCTTCCTAATAAGACTGTTTAGGACTTCGTTCAAAGATTTAAGACACTGATGCCAAGAATCATGTTGGGTCCTGAAATGCCCCTTTTTTACCACACCTATTATACCATTTTTTCCTTGTCTTACTCCATTCTATGCACCAAACAAATGTTCTTTCCTCATAGAGAGCTCGGAATGTTCATAGGTATGATTAATTATTGTCTTATCTTATTAATGGCTATTATTGATATGATCATAACTCTATCTCTTGAATTATACTAATACATCGTGATTTCATAAAGATAGTTCAATATTTGAGAAGTATAGGTGTAGCAGCCCGAGTGGTTTGAAGGGAAGATGTGCTTTCGATACTAGTTGAAGGTTTTGATTGATCATGTATACATAATGGGAAACATCCTGAGCCAAGGGTTGGTTGATATTGGATATACTGTGTAAGTTGTGACAGATAACTGTACTTTTATTTTACCATTCTAATATAAGGAGCAAAATTCCTCAGACTTCTTATTTTTAGTTTTTTTTAGTTCCAGCGTCTCTGTTTGAAGGTTGGCCCCACCTTCCCACAGATATTTCATAGTTAACTATATGATTTGATTCTCCTTTTGTGTGGTGTGGAAGCTATAGTAGATGCATTCCTTACAGTAGCTGCAACAGTGTGGTGTGACAGTCGACTGTGTAGGCTAGTTTCCATTATGAAAGTGTGTGTTAGTTGTAACAGTCAAGATCATCTCTAGTTTATTTTAATTGCTTGTCTTTCTCAGGTTTGCTAATTCAGTTAGATTAAAGCTTAGAATTATTTGGTTCAATTCCTGTTATTTCCAATTCCTAGATCAGTGGGATTAAACTGGTGATGATGGATATGCATATAGTCTAGTAATGTTAGGATTTAACTTCCTGCAAGAGTAATCTAGTCATTTATTTCTAGAATCATTAGTTGTTGGATTGAAGTTGTAGGAAGGTAATTGCAATTCTGAAATTCTTAAGTAGGTAATTCAGGTTATTTTAATCATGAGAGGAGTTTGACTGAGCAGATAGGTAGGGCAGTGAACTCTTCATTCAAGTAATCAAATACTTAGTCTTTATCCACAGATAGTGTGAATTATCTTTGAAATAAAAAGACTTCCCTGCATTGAAAATTTATATTGAGCATTCTGTATGTTGGTTGTAACTAACTAGAATATAGAGTGACCAACATTTTGGCATCGTTGCTGGGGAAGTTAATTATTAGACACCATAGTAGTTGCATCTGTTCATTTTTATTCAATTTATAATCTTGCATGTTTTGGCTTGTATGAATATGAGGAGAGTAAAACATGAAATTCCCAGAACCCCTAGAACTCTACAGAATACTAATTTTACAAGTGGTCGAGGTCATGGCAGCAATCTAGCATTGGGAAGAAGGCGTTGCTACTGCAACTATCCCCAAACAATTTGTACATTTTTTTAGGACCCCCTTGAAAAATATTAGTTTTTACCTCTTAGGCACTTTGAGTTTTGAAATTCAGCCTTTATGGTTTCTTTCTATCATGGAAAAGTTCCAAAGTTTATTTTCTTTTACTAAGGCAGAAATGGCCTTCTGACCTACTATAGCAGATAATTTGTCAAATTTTGAGCCGCTACAGCGGGTAGACTCTATGGTTTCAAGCTACAACGGCGGGTGACCTTTTTAATTTGATATAAAAAAGAATCCTGATTTTGTTTATCCTACTGCAATAGAGGGTTACTGGATTTTGNTATGGTGGAAATATTATCAACTTTGAGTCGCAGCAGCAAGGCAGTTTTATTTCAGATGTGATTCTTTTTTCCTTTTCCACTATGGCAGGTGACTTCTGATTTTGTATTCAGAAAGGCTTCCAAACTTCTTAACCTCGGTGGATGGTTGTAAATTTCTGAACCACTACGACAGCTAGCCTATTCCTTTTCCTTTCGCTTATTTTTTACTAAGAGCCTGGCCATAACGACGAGCGAATTTTTGTCTCTGAGCCACAATGGTGGGTGGGGTATCATTTGGAAGATCAGAGCCCCTTTTGATTTGTTGCACCCGCTTCGCCGGAAGTTTTTTTGACACTCTTCCACAATAGCAGGTGTGGTTTCACCGAGGGTGTGATCTTCTCGAAGCTGCTTCGGTGGTAGGATTTCTCTTGTTGACCCGCTACGGCGGAAACCTTCTTGATTTGTTTTACGACACCTTTCGACCACTGAGGCTACAACATAAGTTGGGCATGTTGGAAGTTGAGCCAGTGTCGTGGCTACGTTGGAGTGTAGGGAGCCGCCGTTGTTAGGGCCAAGTGTAGGATGACTTATCGTTCACCCCATTGTAGGTATTTTGGTACCAAAGGATTTCACCCATCACTACTACATTTAGACCAAAACTCCGACGGCCATAATGTCGGATTTTCGACACTTCCCTGTCGCATGTACGACACTTTGATTTTTTTTTAAGCGTCGGAAACTTGTCGTCGGTTATCCGACATCTTCTTAATCCGTCGGTTAAGCGACACCAAATTTTACCATCGGTGAGATGCCAACGTCGGTTAAGCGACACGAAGAACCGTCTCTTAAGCGACGGAGATAAAGGTTCGGCATCGGAAAAGCAACATAAGTAACTGTTGATTAAGCGATGGGTTTTCCAATTTTTAAAAATAAAAAAATGCTTGAAGCCGTCGATTAAGCGACGGGTTTTCCAATTTTTAAAAATAAAAAAATGCCTGAAGCCGTCGATTAAGCGACGGGTTTTCCAATTTTTAAAAATAAAAAATGCCTGAAGTCGTCGCTTAAGCGACAGTTTGTGAAAAGTTTAAAAAACAAAAATTACCTGGAAAACCCAAGTTTTAAAAAAAAAATTACCTGGAAAACTCGAGCTGTTCCCTGACAAATACTCAGGAAGTCGCACAATGCAATTGTATAAACCTACTTCAAAAAACACTAATATTATACCAATATTGTAAAATCTAATCAACCACTTCCACAGCAGACTTTGTTACCAATCCATCTCTAGTAATAATCCTTGACAAATACAATGTCCAAATGCATCATAGATGCATCTAGCAGTACCGAAGAGGAAGCCAATTTAATAGACAGAGAGTGAAAGCTGTGTAATATAGAACGCTGGCAAATAAAGTGTGATAGGAGATGCTGTCTATTACAATTCGCAAGATGATGCACCCTCTGTTTATGTCCATGGATTTTAGTTGTGAATTCAAAGACATAAACATGTCCTATATTAATGATGAGAACTCCTCTAAGGGATGAAATCCAACGCCATGATCAGACCTTTCCTTCTCTGCTCAGAAATATTGTACACAGCCAAATTTTGGCCACCTAATCTCAATCGTAATCACAAGATCGAGGAAACCAAAATTAAAATCAGGCTCCCAAGACAGCATGAACAGCGGTGCATGCTAAACAACATTTTATATTTTAACGACTGTTCTAACTAAAATGCATTTGAAATTTGAATCCTAATTCCCTTTCTAAGATACAGCTTACCTTTGCTGGTGCACATTGACCCTTTTCCCCTACTAGCAAAGTATCTTTGTTAACAACATCCTACATAAAAAACTCGTCCCATCATCTTTCAATAATTGGGAACCTATCCATATAAAAGCAATTATGGAACCCAATGTTACATTTAGAAGCCACCAAAATAATGCCTGGATTGATAAATCCATTCAATGCACCCACCGCTAGCCCCTTTTAAATTCTAATATTGGGAAAAAAATCATTCAACGCCGTTATACATAAATGGTGACAATGTGAGCTCGATCACCCATAAATACCAATGATAAACAGGTAGTATAGTTATAAGCAGCTTCCAATGAGAACGTGACCCATCTTGTGTTCAAATTTGATGACAATGAAATTTAAAAAATAATGCTGATGCAGAAGAATATGATGAGAATTGGCATTAATTCGGTAAATAGAATTAAGCAAATTTTGTTAAAACTTCTTGATAGCTTATGTTAGAACATCATATGTCATTCAAATACATGTAAAATAATTTGTGGGTGTGTGGGTATTTTTTCTTTTAAAAAGAATCTTTAAGGTTTGCTAAAGAACTTTATTCCAAAAAAATTGCAGTCATTAAATTCAAAATTTGCCATTCAATTCACCAATGACCCAATTTTGAAATTTGCCGGTAAATTTGAAATTCTCCTTTGAATTTGCCAGTAAATTTGATATTCTCCTTTACATTGACCAATGCTTGAGATTCGACGAATTTCGAATTTTATCGAGAAAATCCGCCGAGTGCAGTGACTAAGATTTACAGTATGTCTTGATCTCTATACATGGAAACATCTTGAATCCATGTCAGTAAGCAGAGAGCAGACAGAGTTAGAAAGCTTTTAGAAAGCAGTCTACTTAGATAAAATAACTAGATCAAGAGAAATCACTGTGACAATTGCTACAGGAATAAAAGAAAATAATTGAATGAAATAATGCTTCATAATAATTGTCAAGCACTTGAACTATTCATCTTCTACAGGCCTCTCCATAACTACTATGTCGAACCAATGAAGCTATATTTTCAGAAGAAAGAGAATTTGGTCCTGCATTCAAGTAATGATGATGCCCTCGAGCCCTACATTGCCAAAATGACTAATCAATAATCAGAGTGAATAAGCTAAGTAAGTTTTAACCAAGAAATGCACTATTGCCAAGTAATGATGATGCCCTAAAGCCCTACATTGCCAAAATGACTAATCAATAATCAGAGTGAATAAGCTAAGTAAGTTTTAACCAAGAAATGCACTATTGCCATTGAGAATGTGGGACTATTTGTCCAAGGTTGCTTCTTAAATGATAAGGGGCAAGAAGTCATATTTCAAAGTGACACTTGAGAGGGAATAAAAACTAGGAATAATATAGAAAAGGTATTCCCTAGGAATGGATAGTGTGGGGGTAGTGGTCCAAGACTGTCTGCTAGATTGTACATGGCAAAAAATCGTATTAAGTGACACTGGAGAGGGAATACAAGCTAGGAATAAGCTAGGAAAGACAGACAATATAAGGAAACTTATCCTACAACAAAGATTAGGGTCTTATATTTGTTTGGTTTGTGAGGATATGCTAATTATGTCAAGAGGATAGTTTTTTATTTTATGAAAGTTATAACTAAAACATCAAAAACTGACAAGATATGTAGAAACAGAGTTCTAAGTATTTTAATGGATATTTTAGCACCTATGATTGATACCCATAATCTTCCATCTGGATTTTTGCACATGTCACTGCACTGCCCAATCTGAAAGCATTAAAGCTGTCATTAGCTTTTAGGTATGGCTTTAGTAGGATTCCATAAGCAGATATTTTTTGGTTCATTTTTTGGCCTGCAGTGTGATTTTGACCCCTCCATATATGGTTATCTAGTGTAGACAGAGTTCTATCGACATCATTCTGAGGTCACCTACAAAGGCTTTGCGTGCATTTAAGTTATTGCCAGTTAGGCATAATCTGAAAACGTTTTTTGAAGTGGTATACCTTTCCTTGTTTTCCATGACGACTGCGTTTGACTCATTATCTATAATAGCAGTTTCTAGTAGTTTACTCAGTGTTGCAAGTTTATCGTATACTTGCAGTGAGTTCACTCATTATTTGAATTTTGTGGCTTCACTGTTTGCACTACTGTACATAAGAGTGGATTTGTACATGCTCTGATACAAATTTGAAGATGGTAATTTGTGTTTCTGGGAACTCGGATGCTCAATTGTTATTCCAAATCCACAAAGAGTATCAGAAGACTGTTAAATAAAGGCCTTTTCCAAACAAAGAGACTTAAGCAGTAGCTCAGCAGGTTCAGTCATAGGAAATGCATCAAAAGACTGTTGAGAAAATGCTGTTGCTAACCGATGAGATTACAGTTGTAGCTAAATAGGATGCTGCTGATGTTAATGGTTGCAAGATGTCCAGGGTTGACCACAAAATCTCCACAAAGGTTAAGGGAGCTACAACCATCTGACACAAATCATAGAATGGATAGCTCCAACATGCTCCATGCTATTGTTATATGAATGGATAGATGACAATTCTGAAAATGAATCCTTTTTCTTTAGCGTTCTCTTCTACTGGTTCTCTATATGAAAATCTAGACATCTTGGTAGCAAGAAATTTAGAAGAGCCCAGAGTTCCTCAAGATTATTCTATGAACAAAATGCATGTTAACAAGAAGACTTGGCAGAACACTAAAAAATCCATAACTATAATATTTATTCTACGCAAGGCCTGTACTTACAAACAAACAACATGGTAGTAAGAAAAATACAAGCACAAAATCCATAAGAAACAGTTTAGAGTAATCATTGAAAAGAAGCATGAAATAATAAGACTGGAACCAATGAGAAGCAATGGATTTTAGAATTACTCACAAATATTGATAACCCTTCATAATTAGTTACCTATTGCCAACAGTTCAGAACAAATAAAAACAAGTTTCAATTCAATAACTACCCAACCTGGAGTGGCGTTCCTGTGAGCAACAATCGATGACTGCTTTGGTAGTGCTTCAACTCAGCATTCAGTTTGCAAGATGCATTTTTTATGTGATGTCCCTCATCAATTATGGTATAATGCCATAAAATTTTACTTAGTCTTGGTTGATCATGTTTGTTCATCAAGTATTCATATGTAGTTAAGAGCACATTGAATTTCTGCTGAGAAATGCTCTCCCTGGTTCAACCATAAACAAATGCAAAAAATGCAACAGAAGTCAGATATTCATTATCTCTGCCATCACAGAAAGTCTCCAAGTAAACCAGAACAGTTTGATGCTTGAGTTTTACCTGAATAATCGACGGCGATCTTCAGGAGAGCCTGTATATGCAATTTTACTGATGCTAGGGGCCCAAAAGCTAATTTCACTTAGCCAACCAGACAATATAGATGAAGGCACTACTACCAAGAAAGGTCCTCTGTCATTCTTCTTTTCCATCAAGTAACATATTAATGAAATAACCTGCAAAACCCCAGCACATAGAATTTTATTTTACAGTTCATTTAGTGACTGCATGCAATATTTATTGGCTTAAAGTCCTTATTTCTATTAGAACAAATATTGAAGCCAAGAGAATCACACTATTATCAAAAGGCCTCTCTATACAACCAAAGAGCTCTATTATTCAAAGGATTTGTACCAAGACCTAATAACAACACTAACTATAATATCAATTATCAGTAAAGTGCTGACAGAATATTCAGGAAGTGGACCAGTATTATGATTTTTCCCAAAATTATCATTAAAACTAGAAAAGAAGGAAATCATTTTATTGTATGCTAGCAGAGCTAGTGATTTTGCATATAAACCAGTATCGAGTGCTTAAATATCCAAGAAGTTTGTGCAAGTCTTCCATCCCTATTTCATTTGGAAGTTCTTCTCATGGCTTTTCATTCTTCAAATGCATTTGAAAAAATCAAAATGGCAGAGAATATTTTTTCTACCCTCAGCAATGTAAGTTGTCCTCCAGTGGAACTTAACAGCACACAATTGGTTTGCTGGTCTTTGCTAGATGGCTAATCAGTCAACTGATACACTCCCCAAATACAAATACAACAATATTGGAATAAGAGGAGAGAAGAATAGTTAGCATAACAAAAGAAGCAAGAAGATGCTACAAAACATAGGAAAGGCTGCCCTTAAGGCTCTACGAGTCATACAGGTCAAGGTTGGTGAAGAGGAAATAAAGAGAAGAAATTTGGGCGACAAAAAAATGTCTTCAACCACAGGAGAACCTAGTGGAGCCTTGTTTGATTGGAATTTGAAGCGGTGTACATAAAATATGTCAATATTACAACCCCTAAAATGTCAAAATGACATAACTGAAGAGAGTATATTCAAATTTACTATTTTTCCAAGGATCAACCAAACTTTCCAACACTACCAAGACAATTGATGCAATGTGTAAGAACATGTTTGTCATCGATTCTTCTCATGAACCATTTGCTTGCATAGACTGACTCTTGGTCCACAACCTTCTAATATGAAAACAAGGATGAATTTTGGAAGTAGGATTGCATGACTTTTCTATGTCCTGGTGCAATCTAGAACTATACTGAGGGAGAGTATTCATTAGAGAACAATGACTGGAAAAATGGATTTCATTAGTTATTACCTTACTTCAAATAATTTCAACCCGGAATACTTTTTAGCTCAGGTTTTCCACATACCTGGTGTTATTGAAATACAAGGATAAGCATAAATGTATTAAAATAAGTTTCCAATTGATGTGTGAACCCTTGCAACCCAATGACCCCACTCCCCCACCCACACCCCCACCCCCACATTCTTCTGTAATTTACTAATTTTTCCAATAAGGATAAGAAGAAATGTACTAAAAATAAGTTTCCAATCCTTTCCCTACCCATCGTACATTCTTCTATAATTTTTCCTACTTGATTTTGTTATTTCCCCAGAGATGCAACTGGATTCTGGGGGTGCTCATATGAATATAGATAGAGACGTTACTGTACCCATAATGAGAATGGAGGGGATAAAAATACAACCAGGTTGCTGTTGAGGAAGAAAAGAACTAAAAAACCATCAAAGGTCTAAATAAACCTTTAACTAGTCGTCCCTTGGAATCTTTGAATTTGTGCAGGCAACTCCTACATTTTAATGTCGTTAACAACTCCTATCCTCGAGAAATGAAAATAGGCTTAGCAATGCTTTTGTATGAAATGCATTACTTTTGAACATGGATTGAACTCCTTTTCGTGAATATCAAACATGACCAAAAGTACATTTGGTGAGTTTGACTAAAACCATAGTTCCAAAGGAGTGGAATGTTATGAGACGACTCTGAAGATGCAGTTTGATAGAAAGACTGAAAATTGGAAATGTATAAATTGAATGATAGAAAATCTTTCACAGGAAGGGGTAAAAAGCCTCCAATCATAGCCGAAATGTGTGCAAATGTTTATTGAGTCCTACTGCTATGGAATGATATTTTCCTAAAACATCATACCTAACCTACACATAATAGCTTCTCATTTTCTACTTTTCGTACAGCACAAGTTGGCTCAAGAGATTTTGAAATTAAAACATATATGCATGGTTGTAGAAAGGCATCAAATATTAGTGGAGCTCAAAAATCCATTACGAGGCACACTACTCATTTCATATGCAGTCAAATTAATTTATTTCTAGCAAAGGCCTCTCTCTTGCCACATGCACATCGTCATGTTCTCACATTTATGAAGACAAAGCATAAGAATGAAGATGCGAGAGGTTTTTTGAGAAAATAGTGAACAGCTTTAGACCAAGATAGGGACTCAGTTGGAAAGTGGAATTAGAAGGAGCAAGATTGTAATGCAGTTCATCTCCCAAAACAGAGACTTCAGAAGGTTTGCTGGTCTTTGCTAATTTCAAAACTGATGTTGATTCTTCGGCACATGATTCTCCACTCTACAACCTTCCCATCCTGGTTGATGTTCAATATAAGAAATAAGTTAATACAGATTACACAAGGAGGAACTTTTTAGCTTCCCACAGGAACAGGCTATTTAGAATCATGGGTATATCATGTGGTACAAAGTGTTATAAATGTGAATGAGGGAGCCACAGAAGAGCATGGAATGGCTGATCTCTTTCAGCAACTGATTGACGTTGGTGGGGTTCATAACTGGGGTATTGTAGAACATAAAGTTCTTCAAGATCTGGGTTTAAATTGGTCTGGTCTCTATTCTGTTGTTTATCGCATTTTGGAAGTGTGGCAGAATAGGGAAGCTTCCCAAGTGGATGAGCTTATACTTGAAAGATATTGTTTTGTACTTGGCTGGATCACTCTATCAGATATTGATGTTAAGGAAGCTGGTGCTTTGCCATGGAGTCCTGAATTGGGCAGAGACAAGTTGCTTGAAATTGAATACTTCATAAGTTTTAGCAGAATTCTGTGCCATAATGTTCATTTTGGCCATACAGGGAGCTATCACAGCTTTCTTTTTCATTTCTCCAAATACAAATGCCTGTGTTTAATTTACCTGGGAGTATTTTTTACCTGGGAGGTTTCTTTTCTTTTTCTCCCACTTCCAATTCTTTCTAAGAATCAAAACTGAGACATTACAATCATATTGCAGAGTTTCCCGCCATTTTAACCCCTTACACCTGCCTAGAGCATTTTTACACCTAAGCTTCACTTTGTTTTTTAGGAAACTGATTCTTATTTTATTTACACAGGTTGTGAAACTAAGGAAGAAAGACAACTTTTTCTTCCAATAAGAAATATTTTTTTGGAGATATTATCATATATTTAGTAGTGTGCAAGTATTTAAGAGCTTTGTTGTGCAAAAGTTCAATCCAGTAAATGCCCTTAAATTGACTAGAGAATTTAGCATAGACCCAACTGTGTAACCACTTTGCTTCTTTTCCAGAACATAAATGGTAACAAATTGGCCAAAAAACATTTGAGGCATTTCCTGTCAGGAAAATGTAGACAGGCGCAGCAGGCAAAGTTGATACGATCAACTTTGAAAAAAATAACTACATAGCATGTAATCTGGAAACCCTAGCAGAGGAATCCTGAGCAAAGTGATTATAAAAAAAAGTAGCAGATCGAGAAGGGGCAAATTCTTCCAAAAGAAACGCTTGAAGACAGCGAGGGGAAAATGTAGCCTCTTAAGGATTTTGTGTGGCTGGCAGGAGAGAAAGATAGAGAAGTCTGCCTAAGGTAAAGAGAGCAGAAGTTTATTTTTGTAATTGCTGAACGCTAGGTCTGTGAAAGTGATGGTTCGCAAATGGCCAGGAGCCATGCTTGCAAAATGTAAATGGCTAAATGCCATGATGAATCTGAAAGAAAGTCTGGTGGTATGATCGCCTATATTGTTTATGTATTTCAGTATATGTTATCTAAGTGCATCAAGGTAGTCAGGGTATTTGTAAAATAATAATGAGGGATATATATTTCGTCAAAAAATATAAAAAAAAACCTGAGAGAATCAAATGTAAACAATGCAACTTACATGATCGATTTGTCGCGTTGTAGGAGTGACCTTCCCTTGAATAGCCTTTAAAAGGTACTGATAGTAGCTATCTGGCACAGTGGACCATTTCTTCACCGCACCTGAAACCGACAGCCAGACCTTTGGCCTCAATGCAAGGGGAATCCCCTTCCTGATCAGCCTCTTCAAGGCAATGGTATTAGCGAGGACAGAAAGTGAGAGTGAAGACACAGCAATCCCTTCAGAAAGTGAAGATATCTTGGGCTGCAAATACCAACCAGCCCCTTTACTGGCCTCCAGAGCCCACCAAACTCGACCCTGCTCTCGCACCCTCTCTCTCACCTCATTGAAGAGATTCGCATCATCAAGAGTCCCTTCAACAGTGAAGGAATACAGATCCAAAAACCTCACGGTGACATTCTTTCTGAGCACATTAGTATTGCCCCTCCATATGGGTTTCTACCTATCCCAATGGTTGTGGTGTGTGCCAAACATTTCCCTAAAATTGGCCATAATAAGGCAAGCCTTTAAGCAATGATCAAACTGGACGCTACCAACACCCCACCGCTACTTTCAATTTATGAAATTGCAAAAAAGATTAGAATCTGAATAAAGCTTTGGCTAAATTGTATGATTTCTTTCGGTAGGTTGACTAAAGCAAAGGAAAATAACTATGTTTCCTGCAATAACAATTGAAAGTTCTTGAAAAGCTATACTATTTGTGGAATCCTGATGATCAATGTAGCTTTGTCTCAAATGCTATGATTTCTTCCGCGTCCAAAACAAATAGAAAACTATTTATGGAAACCCAAATCTCTATACAACTTTATGAATGCTATGATTATGATTTCTTCCGTGCCCAAAATAGATAAAATTGGCTATTTTTCCTGCAATAGAAATCCAAAGTCCATTAAAACCAATAGAATTCTATAGAATCCTGCCTTTAAATCTCCCTTAAATGATGCAATGCAGGATCCTGTTAACAAGGGCGTCCATTGCCCCTTTGTTTCAAACAACATGGCACCTTTCCCTTCACTATTTTATCTCTGAAACGAATGAATACCCCGCTTTTATTGAATGAGGCTCTGCTAGTTATATTTTCAAGCTGAATTCTGCATAGGATCGCATACATACAAAATGAAAAGAAGAAGAAGAGAAGCCAGTGAGAAAATGGATGGTTCCCGCGCGCCCTATTTGGTGTTTTTTTTACTAACGCGTTGTCGGTTAAGCGACGGTTCCGCGCCCTATATGTGATTTTCACCTTTTCTTTGGTTGTTTGAATGACCTTTTTTGACCAACGTGCCATCGGTTAAGCGACGGTTATGAAAATATCCGTTGCTTAACCGACGTGTGTGGCCACATTTACAAAAAAATATATATCTTTGTGATTTTTGGTAGGTTTAAAAGAAAAAATCCACGCACCGTCGGAAGTAACCGTCGGATTTTGGATCGAAATGTAGTAGTGCATGCATGTGTGTTTTAAATGTTTTACCTACCACATTGAAGGATTTTTTTATGGAAGTTGCCTATTTATACCCCTGAGGCAGAGTTTTTACCAACCATTCTTACGGTGAAAAGTTCAAGGTGTTGTGGTGATTTTATCCCATCAGTGAGTACGTTCGATCAGTGGAGCTTACCTATAGAGCTTACATGTCATCATTACTGAGTATCTCTACCACGTGTACACTTCCAGGTAGGCTTCCATCCTTTGTTTTGGTTGGAAAAAATAAATAGGGTTTTTGAGCTGTCATGGGTAGTTCTCCGAAATAGCAATGAGGTATTTTGGTCGTGGGTTTAAATGGGGGGGGTTCCCATTTTATTTTTAAGTGTCACTGTTTCTTGGCAGAGTTAGGGCTATCCCTCACCACCATTTCTGCTCTAATAAACTCACCACAGTTTGACCATAGATATTTTCCCACAGTATGCTAGGCTATAATTATTGTTTATGCGTCTGAGTTTCCCACCGTCATGGAGCATATTGGATGCTCTCCTTCGGGCGTTTTTAGGGTTCACCCGTTTTTGGTCTCAAGAAAAGATCGTAGGTTTAAGCACTACATTTTTGGGCCACGATATGTTAAGAGTAGAAATATGAATCTAGGGAATCACTACTCTGTGTGTTGAAGTTCTTGCGGTGGTTAGATCTTGTTTCTTTTCCAAGAGGGGCAGAGGTCGAGGCTCACCTTGGTCGGAGCTTATTTCCTTTTGTTTTTGTTTCTCAGACCTACATTGTTGGTTTTGACCTCAATGGCTGAGGATATAAGGGTAACAAAAATGTTGATAATTATGCTAAGTAGTTTTCATAATCAATGTGTTTTGTCTTATTATTATGATATAAATGTTAAGACTTGCTCTGGTTTTGTTTGTAGTTGTTAGAATATAATCCGTCAGGATTATTGTAAATAAATAATTAAATAGGAATTTGAATAGTTTCCCGGGAAGGTGAAAAGGCTGGTTCTCAACCGCCTCATTGTAATCTATAAATTAATGTTTCAGTCGTGAATAGAAAATTGAATCGGGATTTATACCTAACAACTGGTATCAGAGCAGGTTGTCTGCCATAACTCCTGCTACATTTCTGCGCCCTCCTGGCTTCCAGACTGCCTGCCAGTCTGCCCCTGCACGCATTCATTATGTGCGTTTATTTTCTTAATGAAGAGCCTAACCCTAAGTTTTATCCACGATCTCCATTCCGTTTTCGTTGTTGCTGTCTGTGAGTATATCTTTGGTAAACCCTAATTCTTTCACGCTGTAAGTTTATGTTGCGGTGATCTATGCTGCAAAATATGCGTTGAGTATTCTTGCAGTAAGTTTATGCTGCGTGTTGATTTGGAGAATGTGGTATCAAAGCATTGAATATCATCTGTAGTTTATGCTGCGTGTTGATGGCTGTATATGATGCGTTGAATATCATCTGTAGTTTATGCTGCGTGTTGATGGCTGTATATGATGCGTTGAAGGCTGTATATGATGCGTTGAATATCATCTGTAGTTTATGCTACGTGTTGATGGCTGTATATGATGTGTTGAAGGCTGTATATGATGCGTTGAGAAGTTGATATTGTGATATTGTGATATATTTTGAGGAGCTGCGTTGATATTGTGATATATTTTTTGGAGCTGCATTGATATTGTGATATTGTGATATATTTTGAGAAGCTGCGTTGAAACTACATAAAACATAGATTTACCCTAGATTTTGGGTGAAGTTTGAAGTGAAGATTCATGCCCTCAACTGCGTGGAGTCTGTAAACATTTTCATGTTGCTGGTATATATATGAAAATGGATTGTGCAGTGAAGATTCGAGCCTTGTAACGGTGTATGCTGGTGATTATTTTTGAAGACTGCGACCTACCTAGAGGAGACTGCGTGGAGGAGATCGCGTGAAGCTTGAGACTGAAGACTGCGTTGATCTATATATCGACTGCGTTGTGATATATGATGGTATGTGATATGTGATATATGATTTCCTGAGAGGAGCTATAAGTTTATGCTGTGAATGGTGAATGAGTTGGAGACTGGTGCGCGTTGAAGAATGCGTTGAGCTGCCTGCGTTTTGAAGAAGCCCACCGAGCTGAACCCTAATTTTTACTATGATATAGTGAGAAGACTGCATGGAGGAAGGAAACCCTAACCTCCAGACTGCTGCTTGCCTTGCTGGTGCACTTCTTATTGTGTTGTTTATTGCTAAAAATTGGTTTCTTCGGGGCCTCTGTATTGGTTTTATCATTTTCCTGGCATTAATATGGATTTTGCAAGAAAAAAAAAACCAGTTTCCATATTCTTCGATACGTTATACTATTCATAGGTATGATGTACAGTTTGTTTTCAGTTTATGATATCTAATATGACCTTATATCGAGAAGAGTCAACTCAAGTGACGCAAAAATTTTTGCTAAACTATGCCCTTGCAATGGCATGGCCTGGAGAGTCATATGCTATCGATCATGAGGCGTCCAGAAGTTAAAAGTTAGATTCACAATAATTTAGCTATTGTGCTATGAACAATCTTAAGGGTTTGGGGATTGACGTGAAACCTCTATCTCCTCATATAAAGACACACCATAAATGAGAAGCTGAGATATACTTTGCAGCTGCTTCAAAGTTCATAGTCAGATTTCTTTCTTAATCTGTTAGACTGTGTGTTGATTTGAAGCTGCTATTTGAGATTGTGGCGCCCACCGTGGTATTGTGACTGATATATACGTTGAAGCTGATGCCTGAATACTGAGCCTGTGTTGAAAACTGAAAGCTGCCTGGAGATTCACGCTGCCTGAAAGCTGACTGAGAATTGTACGTGGAGAATTGAAAACTGAAAGCTGCCTGCCCCGAATTAGACTGCTGAAAACCTATTGAAGACTGCCTGACTGATCTATGGTTTATCTATGCTTTGAGAAATAATACTACGTGCCTGGTGCTACGATTTGAAGACTTGAAGACTACTCTTTTCTGCTGAATAATAATGTATGCTGTATATCATGCTCACTGATATTATTTGTATCTCCTGATTTCTTCTCCCTAGAATTGCTTTCAATTTGTAACTGTGCTTGAAAATAAAGCTGTAACCACTGCATGAGAAGATTGTTAATTGTGGCATAGACTGTATTGTAAAAAGTGCAGAGACTCAGACCTGCATTGTGTAGAATAGTGCACATAATTTATATATTGAAATGATATAGAAATTAAATATAGAGCAGCTGCAAGATTGTTTTGATAGGGCTGATAGGATGCAGAATCATTTTGTAATATCTAAAGGAGCAGGAATCTAAACCTGCATCCCATATTTTTTTCTAAAGCATTATGTAAGTTATAGTTTCCATATTAGAGATGCACTCTTTGGAATCTATTATTGGTGTTGCCCTAGCTGGCAAAGACCAATCCAAAGACCCTTCCAAGGGAGACTGCAGCAAGAGAGGCAGAGGGGGCAGAAACAACTCCAGAAAAAGATCAAAGTGCAAGCGTTGTGGAAAGACTGGGCACACATCAGATCTGTGTTGGGCCTCATGGGACTCCATCAAAGACAAACACAACCAGAAGAAAGATGACCAAGATACTAGTAAATTTTCTTATTCTTGTATTGTTGCACATTGTAATCTTGGATTTAATGAAATGACTTCTCTTTCATCTTACAAAGATTGTTGGCTGCTTGATAC